>OX424575.1:65216484-65323984 GCA_949152435.1 Gastracanthus pulcherrimus
CCACTGGACAGAGAGGAGTTAAAGATCTTAAGAATATGATCTCCCACAAACGGAAGAGCCTTAGCCACTATACTTTGGGGAATGCCGTCTTCCCCTCTGGCCTGTGATGAGAAGTGGGAAACAGCCAGGACCACGTCCGAGAAGCTGACCTCTCGGAAAACAAAGCCGTCATCACTGGCAGTGGTCAGGACGTTGTCAAGTTCTTCATCACCCTCATTTTGGGAGATCGACACCCCTGCAAAGTGGGCATTGAGCTCTTCCGGTGAGAAACCATGAAGCTCCTCTCTTGTCTTTGGTAGAAGGCCCAGAACCTTCAGCTCTTTCCAGATATCTTTCTTATTATCAATCGCTTCAGAAATTTTATTTTGTAAAAATCTTTCCCTTGTTTCCTTCGTTCGTAATTCAGCTTCAGCTGCAAGGCCCTGATACTCCCGCCACAGTCTGTCGTCATTGGTCCGCGCATAGCGTCGTCGTACGGAGTCACGTTTTTTGTAAAGATGTATTAGTTCAGCATCAACCCATGGTGGATTTGTTTTCTTTTTCGGCGTGAATTCTTTTAACGGTGCAATTTTATCTATCACAGCCATGAGGTTGACACTGAGGCACTCTAATTGACTGTCAACACCCGCCGCGGGACCATCGATCCGCGACCAATCACAGCCAGCTAGGTGAGACAGGAGGTCGTCTTGCTGGATCGATTTAAAATCCCTGGAGCTGAAAGATTCAACCACAGGGGATGCAGCAGTTTCGACCCCAATCTCGACCTCTATGATGTTATGATGACTGGGAAAAGGCGCCGGCCGATTGTCCCTGCTCAGTACAACGTCATTATTATCTGTCAAGATCACATCAATCCACGTGTGAGAATCCGTGAGATGATGAGTCGCACCATGATCAATTATTTGAAGGTTAAGATCATGAGCCAACCGCATAACAAACCTAAAGTCTTGCGTATGTATCGTTAGTTTGTCTGTTAAGTCAGAGCCCTGTTAAAACGGTACGTGTAGTGGTCTGTATATTAAAGCAACAAAGACGGGGGGAAGGCTGCCCTGCTGAACACTGCACATTAAATATTCAGGTATAAATGGCCTGCCCTCCTGTGTTGTTGGAGAGCTGCATAGTAAATTGGCCTTGAAAGTGTTATAAATGTACAGGACCAACCCGCCCCCTAGTTTGTTGCGATCAAGTCTATGTAGTGAGTAGTCGTCGATCCGAATGAGATCACTCTTAACATCAGGGTCAAGGTGCGACTCAGCAACCCCAAAGAGATGGTAGGCAGGACGAGCTGAAAGGTGTTGTTTAATCATGCCAATGTGCCCCATAAGTTAGGTAACGTTGACAAAACCTGCCCTCAGTCCCTTACAGTGAACCCCCCCAGCAGTATCTGCGGATACTCAATTTTTTGCAGCAGTTGACGGAATTACATTTTTATCAATTACGATTTCATTATCAACGTTTTTTGTTATATTATTTACAGTTTGAGATGGTTGATTAATGGCATATGATGCCACTATTGTCTGTAAATCAGTCGCAGATGAAAATTCATGAGAGACTTCGCCATCGCGCCTCTTCACCAGGAAACGGCCCCGTCTATGCCATACATATTTAAAATTAAGTCTCGTCGCAAGGGCCTTGAGACTTCTATATTTAATAAAACATTATTTTGTTAATAATTCATTTATAAAAATTTTCCCATTTATAATCCCATCCCTTGTGTCCTGGTCAAGAGCTGCAATGTCGACATCTCTAGCATGAAAGCCAGTGATAAGCTTTTTGGCTTGCATTATTTTCTCGCCTAACGCACTGCTGGAAAGGGTAACAACCCATGGTGACCGTCTACGTTCGCTATTTGTATCTGCTAATGCCGCAGCTATCGATTCTTCTGACCGAAGCAGGCGTGTGCCTATTATATCTATTTTTCGTGTTGATGGAAGGACACGGCACAGTATCGCGTGTGCAACGTCAACACGCTTAGAGACATCACCGTCGATAATGCTTGAAATAATGAGCTCCGTATTACCGCTTTTAATGTTTTTACTGTGCATTGTCCCCCAATCAATCATTTGCACCCGCGTGCTTCGTGCAGGTGATGCTGCAGCATCATCATTGTCGATATTGTACTTATTCAAACGACTAGATGTTTTTTTTCTACTATTTACAACTTGGATAAACCCGTCATTATTGATATTACAATTGTCAATTGTGTCGCTTATATTACTATAATTGTCGAGTAAAGTACTATTTGTAGCAGACGCATTATTATTATTATTACATTTATTTGTACTTGTCAGAGAAACGGTATTGTTTTGTGTACTGGGGAGCACTGCGATTTTTTGGAATTTAATTTTATTTAATATATGTTCGTTATCTTTTTGGATGTTCTCTACATTTCTTTCAATTTTGTCGATAGCAGTAGTATATGCAGAGGTAAAGTCTTCTTTTGTTATTATTTTTTCTATTTTTGTTATTATTTCCTTGTTGTCACATTCAGCTCTATTGATTTTATTAGTTAAGTTTTGGAAATCGTTTTCAAAAGTGTTTAATATAAAATTATCAATTTTAGTCTGTGACTCAACATTAGTCTGCTCTAGATTATCGATTTTTTCAATTAACATATTATAATTTACCTCTGTATTGGTCAACAAATTGGTCGTTTCGACGTTATTATCGTGTAATTTTTTATTTTTAATTTTTAGGTTATCTATTTCTTGACTAAGCACTTGCTTCTCCTTTTTCATCTCCTCCAGCTGGGAGCGTTGTTTCGACAGTTTTTCCTCAATTTTTTGCAGCTTGGATTCAATTGAAAGTGCCAAAGTATGTACTGCTGGTAACGTATTTGGCCTATTTACAATTGCCTCCAATCTGCCTTCAATAGAGGTGCAATGTCTAGCAAGTGCATTGTCAATGATTTTTGAAGTTGAATTCGCGTACTCCTCCAGGCAGGAGACCGTTGTTCCCTTTATTAACGCGGTGCTGTCTAGCATACGAATGACGGACGCATTTATTTCATTAATACTACTGTTATTTTTGGAGAAAGAGGACTACGAATTATTATTAGCTCGGTCCGTACTCTTGGCCGTGACGTCACTCGGGGATTCCCCGCTGTGCTCTGCTCCCGTGCTGGAAATGGGCGGGCCTAGTGACGTCACAGGAGACTGCGCGGCCAACCGGAGTAGGCTGCTGTTGGGGGCGGGGCCTAGCCCCTGCAACGGAGAGAGTGAGGAGTTGGTGGGCGCGGCCATGCTCGCCTGATTGGTGCGCGCAGCTGTTGCAGGCTTTTTATTGGCCGGAGTGGACGCGGCTAGCTCTTTCTCTTTCCCACTCATGTTGTTGTTAGCGTTCGTCGCGCGCGTGACTGCCGACTCGAACATCGACCTCTTCGAGTCGATGCATGCCTGGCATGCTACCGCTTTTGTTTGTAGCTGTAGTGCGCTTCTTTGTACGCGGGTAAGCACTGCAAGAGGCTCGCATGCCGGATGGTATGTTATATTGCATATGCAGCACTTACGTAGCGAGTTGCTGCTCCTAGGAACCTCCCCGCAAATGGCGCAGTTGTCGACCATGATGTTAGTGGCGATAAAGATGAGTCGTGGAAGGTAATGATGGTGTGTCTAGGATGCAGCAGGTGTCGCCTCGGTAGTCACGTAGTTGCAGTTCGAGTCGGCAGATGGCGCCTTGATAGTATGGCGCTGCGTGCTGTGTGTCCAGAATGAAGTGGTACCTCTGAATTATTTATGCTTCGTGCTTGGCTCCCGCCACTCTGCCGTATTCACCTCACTTAACCTCAAAAAACACCTGGCCGGGTGTTGTTGCTTGGATGTTGAAAGCCGTGCCGATGGACCAGCGGAAGCTGTGATTTATTATCACAGCTATAGTTAGAATGTTCCACTGTGCAGGCACCACAACAGACCGGCTCACAGACGCAGGAGGCAGCAGAGTGCGGTGTAAATGCAGGAGACAAAACACGAGCAGGTGTACCTAGCAGACGCGCGACTAACGAGCAGAGAGAGACAGAGAGAGAAAGAGAGTTGGAGTTAACCGTCGGTGCAAAATTAAACAGGATGGTTGTCTTAAATTTCTCAGATTACATGTTGATAGTAATTATCCCCAGAGGCTAAATGTGCGAATTGTGGTTTCAATCAAAATAGAAGAATGGTACGAGAAACTACCTTTCTGACACAGTAATACAATACATTTTTTGCGATAATATTATAGGCAAAGATTTTTTATATATTTTTATAGAAATTCAATATATTATGAGCTTCGTATTCGCTCTCAAAAGGTAATCCGACTTTTGATAAAATGTGATATGAAATATCTGCTGTTTGCTTCAAAAATGGTTTAATTTATTTTTTTGTGCGTAAGAAGACGAAATAAAATGTTCACTCTTGCTTGCAGTTCTAAAGTGTCGAAGTCGTCTTTTGATAAAGTAAATTGGTTGTGGTAGTGAGAATGGTGGTGGAAAAAGATTGAAGCTTTCAGTCTCTGAATACCCACCGGACCGATGACACCTTCTTCTTCTTCTTGTTCAAATTTAATTATTTCAAAATGCGTGTTATCGATAATAAGCGTAATAGTGGTGAAGTAATAGCGGGTTATACGAAATACGCGTGAAGAAATATTATCAGGTTTTACAGTGGACGTGATTGAGGAAGTTTTATCTAAAATCAGAAGTTATCGATATAGAGTCGACAGTGGATGACGGTGCGCGTGAAAAAGTATTATCAGACCCTACAATGGACGTGATTGAGGAAGTTTTATCTCCAAAATCAGAAATTATTGATATAGAGTCCACCAGGGATGAAAGTGCGTTAAAGCACTTAAAAATCTTAGAAGAGGAGGAGAAGAAGGCTAAGGAAGAAAAAGTTTACCGTCTTTCTTCATCTCTGATCATTTGTTAGCAGCAGCTGATTACCTAGACCAAGAGCAGGGCGCGTAGACAGATGAGGAGGAAGCGAAGGTGGAGTTGGATGTTGCAAATACGAATTCCCCGCTATCCTTAGCACCATCACCACCCCCGTTATTTCAGGACGCACATATCGGGGTCTTGATTTATTTTGTAAATAATGACAGCCCGGCTTCATTTATAGAAGAGGAAGATGACGAAAACATCGAAGTAGCCGTTGAAACTACCGACTCGGGCGTAGAATCCGATACCGAAACGCTTGAGTATCGCAACAACAATTTAGCTGCTGATCCCTAATATGAGCCAATGGAAGATGACTACGAAGAGGTGGTGGAGGAGGTCGAGGTGCTCAACATTAATATCAAGCAGCCCTACGATTCTGAACGAGAGAGCAAACAAGAAAGTGGACTATTACGGCTCTTAAATTAAAAAAAAATATTCGAGTCTATTGCGTAATTGAATGCAAATCTACCCCACAGCTGATTTACGAGAATTACAACGACGTTTAACTGTTTTAAGAAATCGTCGCATTCAACATCATCGCCAACGACCGCGACATTACCGGCACCGACAAACTCCTTTCGAGGATGTTCCACGACGATATAGAGATTTGTGCTACGGCTGTGGAAAAAAGTTCTACTGTCAGCGTATTCATAAGTGGATTAAGTGTGAAGCATGCGAATTTTGGGTATGTCCGAAGTACGGTGATAAGCCTGTGCACTGTCAAAATGACAATGACGTACTACAATAGAATTGCAGTAGTAGTAGTAATAGTAATAGTAGTAATAATAGTAATAGCAGTAGTAATAGTAGTGGTAGTAGTACTAGTGAGTAGTAATTGTAGAAGTATTTTTAGTGTATAAGTGTATGCGTCGCTCTTCGAAAATAAACATTCATACTACAATCCTGGACCATATAATATGTGTGTGTGTGTATATGAAAATTTATATTGACTCACTATAGTACACTCAAACTTAGTGTTTATTATACCTTGGAAAAAAGGCAATCACACTGACTGTTCGGTACCGGGGGTCAAGGTCAAGCTTGTTTGCGCGGTTTAAAGTGGGTCAATAACTACTTCACTATTTTCACATTTCAGGGACAGACTAAACCAATTCCGAAAACGCTTGAGAGAATCGTTTAAATTTTATAACAAAATTGTAGAAATTTTTGAATATAATAATAAAAGCTTTTCCAATGAGAGTGCACACCCTGCAGGAAACGAAATTCGGTCAGACTTTGGAAGATGTTTTCTGGTACCCAAAAGTGAAGCCTAGTACCCATAATTAATTCTAATAGACCCCCGTTCTTGAGATATGAGGTAATTTACTCAAATTATTCGTTATTTTAATGAAGAAATGTACCTCTTCTTCTAACCATATTACTACAAGTTTATATTAGAGATAAATGACTCAAAATATAATAAAAAGCAGACAAAAAGACCTTTAATTTAAGCTGTATTACGTCTGAAAATATTAATCTGATAAAAAGTTATTTACAATTGATGATGGTGACCGAAATTTCACAAATATTCAAAGAAATTTAACTATATATTACATCTTCAATTGTTATTAATACCTTTAATTTAAGCTCTGTTACGTATAAAAATATTAATCTAATCAATAGTTAACTATTGATTAGATTAATATTTTTATACGTAACAGAGCTTAAATTAAAGGTCTTTCGGCTTAATTTTTATTATATTTTGATTCATTTATCTATAATAAAAACTTGTAGAAATATGATGCTTCTAGGCTTAATTTTTGGATACGAGAAACCACATCCCGAAGTCTGACTAAAATTCGGTTCCCGGCGAATTGAGATTTTCCAGGAAACAATTAAGTCGCTATTGGATGTGTGCATGGCGATGTAGTTGGTATCCCTGAGAATTTCTAAAACTGAGCAAATCGACGATATTTCCTGGAATGAAATCGTAGACTTGCTAAGAAGTTTGTAATAACTGGACCCCCCTCAGATGCTCAAGAGCTTAACCAGGGTTGGATTCGGGAGGGGGGGGGGGGGGGGGTGGCGGTTTAAGGAGAAGGATTGCTGAATAAATAACATAACATTTTTTCGAAAATAAGAAAATTTAATGGAAAATAATAATAGAAGAAAAGAATTAAATAATAATTTTCGAATTTAATTGATAATATTCAAACATAACCAAATTTGCTCTGAATCAGTCGAGTTCTCAGGAATCATTACATAAATAAAAAGAAACCAAAATAATCAGCCTCTAGTGCACTAGTAATTCAGGTGAACCCTCTTTTTAAATATATCCACGTGATTGAGGAGTGCCTCATGTCACGACAGGACCCATTCGCCGACAGTAACCTGCGTGCGCCTGGCTTACTGCCTCTTTGCACTGCAGGTATCTGAGTCACCGGCCGAGGAGCGCCTCGAGACGATCACCAGATACACAGTGTTCCTGGAGACGACATGAAACTACGGGCCAGGGTGACAGGTGTTCCTGACCAACCTGGTTCGGCCGTAGTGAACAAGAAACGGGATCTAAGGTAATGGTATATACGTATTCATACGCACTTGGACCTCGTACGGGGTGCGCCTCGCATGATATACTTCTGCGCAGGTATGCGTATCTAATCGTCGGCAACGTCAATATTCTGATCGAGGAACGCCTCGAGTCACAAGGTTGGAAACCGGCGTAAGTCGCGAGTGCGATCGCAGACTAATGTAATCGTGGGAACGATCAGGCATAGATGTACGCTACCCATCCGTTCGAGCGCGCGCGGATAGGGTGATTTCTCCGAGCAACTGCGGTGAGGCGACACGATTCTCGTTCTCCCCCACCGCGCGCTGCGCTCTCGACGCTGCAATAGCCGCCGGTCAGAGCTGGCTTGTAAAGCGCGCGCGGCCGTAGACTCCTACTCTCTTTTACCCCACAGCGCGCTGCCCGCCTGGCTACAGCGCGAGACGCTTGCCTGTGCACAGGACAGACCTAGCTATCCCGCTCTCTTCCTCTCTCTCTCTCTCTCTCTCTCTCTCTCTCTCTCATTCCACCTCATTCGGTTCACACTCGCAAGGGTTTCTGAGCGGCAAAGCTAATTTCAATGTACGTGCACTTTCAATTCTTGTGCACGCAACTATATTTAACGCGGCGAGGACACTTTCGTCGCAAGTTTATTCGTGAAATCTTAGACTAAAATTTTGAATTGTAGAAATTTGATTCAGGTCTCAGAGGATTCATTGCACGAAGGGATTGCACGTGAAATACATGAATCACCAATTAACGGACACAAGGGTGTCCCGAATAAGTACAATCGCATTCGCAAGGACTACTTGTGGCCTAATATGAGAGTTCAGGCCGAAAGAATAATTGCCACATGCCGGACATGTTAATTTAATAAATTAGTGAGAAATAAAGTCCGATAACCCATGGTTTTAACGGACACACCCTGGTCAAGTTTTGAAAAAATAGCTTTGGATATAGTTGGACCTCTAGTCAAACAAAATGTAGAAATTTATACGTCCATTCAATGCAAGATTTATTAACTAATTCTTCTGTACTAGTGCCTTTAGATTCAGTAACGTCAGTGGCAATGGCGGATGTACTTTTACGAAGATCTGTTTTTGTTCACGGCGCCCCTAAAATCATTTTGACAGACCAGGGCAAAAATTTAATTATTTCAATGATGAAGAACGTTGCTATAGTTTGTAAAATTAAAATGCATCACTGTCTTAAAGAGTGTCTTATGAACTACATCACTAAGACACGACAATGGGATAATTGGTGCGAGTGCACCGCATTTTCCTATAATATTAGTGTTCACAAGGGAACGAGGCTAAGTCCTTATGAATGTGTCTATGGGAAGTTAGCCCGAGTACCTTATCCCTGCGCTATTTTATAGGAAAGTACAACAGACACGTATTTCGACTATCTAACGAGGCTAACTATCTACCATGGCGAAAAAATTGTTTGGTCGATCGTCGCGCCACCCATGAGGTGAGATTGGGTGCGACGATCAACCAAACAATTTTTTCGCCATGGTCGATCAGTTCAGTGGTGACGCGCCGAGCGGTAAAAAACTTCCTGTGTACACAGGTTCGCGTGTTCGGAAGTGTATGTCGTTACGCGAGTGTGTATGTGTGTGTGTATGTGTGTGTGTGCGTGTGTGGGTGTGCTCGTAACTCGTATAAGGGTTGTCACCTCTCTTTTTCTCCCACTCTCTTTGACAGTTTGACATTGGTAGCAGTTTTCGTGTGCGCATGGTTCTTGAGTATGCGCGAACTGTAGAAACCCTGATTACTCCTTCCATCATTCTGACAGTTTCAGCACTAAATCCCCTCTACCCGTGAAATCCTTTAGTTTCATCTCGCATGCGCGAACGAGCAATGGCAACGATACTAGCGCCATCCGGAGCTCGGCTTTCCAGAGCATTCTGTCGGTTTACGTCAGTCGTCGTCAAGTCTCTTTTGCGCAACGATCAGAATCTATTTAGCCTTTACACATTGGATTGTACAATAATTTTCTTTCTTTCCTTATTCAAATTTGATTGGTTACTCGCAGAAGGTCACTTAATGGTGGCGCGGCGATCGATCAATCAGCTTCATTCACCACGGCCAATCAGCTCAACCTCGACGCGTCGAGCGCTAGAAGAACTTTCTATATATACTCGCGCATGCGCGAATCAGCAATGAAGACAACACTAGCGCCATCCAGAACGCGACTTTCCAGACAATTCTGTCGGATTGTGTCAGTCATCGTCAAGACGTTTTTGCGCAAGACCAGAATCTCGTCGTCCTCTACAGATTGACTTGTAAGGTTATATATCTTTCTCTTGCTAAAACTTGCATGCTTACGCGCAGAAGCACACTAAATCGTGACACGACGATCGATCAATCGGCTTGTTTTTTTTTCGCCAAACCCAATCAGCTTAGTGGCGACACGTCGTGGTGCAAAACAACTTCCAGTATACATTTTCACATGCGCGAACGAGCAATGCCGACGATACTAGCGCCATCCGGAGTTCGGCAATCCATGATTGGTCGATTGGAGCGCCACTTGTCGGTACCACGTCGCAACCAATCAACTTTCTTGGCGAGTGCAGCGTCCAATTAGCTGAATGATGGCGCTGAGAGGCCGCAGGCTATGAGATCCTTGGCAGAGAAACGGGGACCTAACGGCATCAGAATCCGATGTAGACATGTGGTGGAAACATCGGTTTTCGTGCATGCTGTGAGAGCCCACAGGTTACGGTAAAACGGTTTTTTGTGTAAAAGTTTCTACGCGATCTGGATTGTGTGTGTGACTCATGGATAGAGCGCGTCATTGTAAGCTATGCCGAGTGGCAACCAGGCTGACCTGATCTCGGTAAGAACGTTCAATTTTTCTCAAGAGTCGATCACAGAACAGTCGTGATGACGATCGAACTTCATTCATACACGTGTAAGCAGCAAACCATTTTGTTTTGTCACTCGACCATTGCCTGTAGCTTATTTTGCATGGTAACGCAGTCCCATCAATCCATAAAATCCGTCAGTTCCTTCCCGCATTTCGGAGCACACGGATCACTGCGTGTGTATAGCGCTACAGTGCTACAGATATTCAGAACGACACCAACGTCATTTAGACCTTCACAGTCTAAAGCTTTCTATGTGCTGTTTCACTCATCGTCGTCGTCGCCGTCTCTCTCTCTCTATCTTTTTCTCTATATCACGCCCTCTCCTACTTTCTTACTCGTGCACATGCGCGAACGGGTAGCCATTTTGATTTTTCACTCCACCATTGACTGCAGTTTATTTGGCATGGCAACAGAGCCCTCCACATCTCCATGAAAGTTGTTAGGTCCATCTCATGTATCGTAGTGTACGGATCACCTCGTGTGTGTCACGCCATAGTGCTTTTGACAATGACAACGACACCAGCGCCGTTCAAAACTTGATAGTCTAAAACTTTCTGTGTGCATTGGAGCAGTCACTGCTATCATCGTCGTCAACGTCGTCTCTCTGTCACACTCTCACCATTACCTAATTTTTTACTCGTGCGCATTCGCGAGCGGGAAGCTATTTCCTTGTTTGTTTTTGCTTCTGTTATCCTCTTCAGTTTATTTTGCATGACAACAGAGTCCCACATTCCCCTTTCCGTGAAAGCTGTTACTTACTTCTCGCAATTCGCGGTGAGCGGGTCACTGCCTGTGAGTGTCGCGCTGTAGTGCTGTAGTTAATGACAACGATACCAGCACCGTTCAAAACTTGACAGTTCAGAACTTTCTGCATACTGCTTTACTCATCGTTGTCATCGTCGTCGACACCATCTTTCGGGAAGCCATTTAGATTTTTCACAGAAAACAGTTTAGTGCATCGGTAGCGCTAACGTGAGGATAGCTGTGACGAATCAGTTTGGAACATCTGGTGCCCTTTCTTGGCGTAGATTGTATCCGCTTGCAGGCAGCAGCGCTCCTCGCTGGGATTTGAAGTTATGTTTGTGTGAGCAGCGGGAAATCTATGGATGAATGCTGCGCTAAAAAGGGGGCACCGGATGCTCCAAATGAAAGGAGACGAGTTGCACTTGAAATAGCGCAGCTGATGCCTACTAGAGGGCAGTTGGGGTGCTAATCTTTTTTCAATGCACAGTCCAAGAAATCTACCCAATAACTTGAAAACTGGAATTTTTAAAAATGAAAAAAGTGTAAATCCGCTCAAGGATTATTAAAAAGAGTGATGGGTAAAATCTGAATACACGGTTAATAAAGACTTATATCCAGCTACAAAAAAGTGTACTCCCACGAGCTGATCAAACTATAAATTTATGATATATCGATTGATGATTGCCAAAAAAAAGTGATGGGCTAAATCTGAATATAATGATTAACAATGGCTTATATGCTTATATATGTAGCTACAAAAAAGTATAACCCCGCGAGCAGATCAAACTATAAATTTGTGAGATATCAATTATCGCTTGTTAAAAAAAATGCGATTTGCAAAATCTGAATACACGGTTAACAATGGCTAACATGTAGCTACAAAGAAGAGTAATCCCGCGAGATGATCAAACTATAAATTTTTCAGATATCGATTATCGATTTTTAAAAAAAAGTGATGGGGTTAAATCTAAATACACGGTTGACAAAGACTTATATGTTGCTACAAAAAAGTAATCCTGCGAGCTGATCAATCTATAACTTTTCGAGATATCGATTACCGTTTGTCAAAAAAAAAAGTGATGGGGCAAAATATGAATACACGGATAACACAGGCTTATATCTAGCTACAAAAAAATGTAATCCCGCGAGCTGCTCAAATTATAAATTTTCAAGATATGATTATCGATTTGTCAAAACAAAAGTGTGGACAAAATTTTAATACGTGATTGATAAAGGTTTATATGTTGCTACAAAAAAGTGTAATCTCGCGAGCTGATGAAACTATAACTTTTTGAAATATCAATTACCGTATCTTAAAAAAGTGTTGGGGCAAAATCTGAATACACGGATAACAAGGGCTTATATGTAACTACAAAAAAGTGTAATCAAGCAAGCTGATCAAACTATAACTTTTCGAGATATCGATTACCGTTTGTCAAAAAAAAGTGATGGGTTAAATCTGAATACATGATTGATAAAGGTTTATATCATGCCCAAAACACCAGCCCTCATGCCGTAAAACGATTCCGCTCCCACGGTAAAATAATTAATAAACGCGCGCTAGGTCTTTTATTTCGTACGTGCCCTCTTCTGCGCGAGTCGACTTCACTGCACGAACTTCAGAAGCGTGACCTTCTCAGTACATGTGCATTGTAATAAGATGTGATTTTGTTGGGTTCCTCGCAGCGATATAAGAGAAGAAGATGCAGCTGCGCGAATATTACTTGGTGAATAAACAATGCCACGTTCAATTTGTTTAAAAAGTCTTTTTAGTGGGAAAGACTTTGGCCGGCTGTAAGTGATGACTCATACGAGGTAAGCCGATATCCTATGCAGCTGCAGAAAAGACTACACGTGTACTCTTGCCAATGAAATCATCCTTTGCTCGAGGTAATGTTGGGCTGACTGATAGTCGCGCATATACTCTCACCGCGAACACATCTCCGTCGTTTTTTAAGAGTTTTATGTATAAGTTGTGTGGATTAAAAAATTTAATATGAAGATACCGTCAATACAATGTGGTCGCTCGCACAATATTCGTCGTGATCGATGAGCGCGGGTATGTGCCATATGATTGGGATTGCTTCGTTTGTTCTTTAAGTGTTACTTACAATTTAGGCACTGAAACAAAGATAAAAATTGCATACGGTATTCGGAAAAACTTGAATTTATTTTACACTCGTTTCTTACTTCTAGAAACAAAACATGCGAAGTATAGATTGGTTATTGCACTTGTTTTGATAAAAGATTGCAATAATAAGCGTCACGTTCCCTTTGTCGATACAGTCACCAACCTCGGCGTGGAGATGGACGGAAGGTTGACATGGAAGCCGCAACTGAATGCGGTCAGTAGAAAAGTAAATAGAGCTCTGTATAGCTTAAAACTGTTCCGTTAAAGCACCACAGAGATACTGAGGAAGCAGCTGGCATGTGCACTCATTTAGACCTCATTTAGATTATTGCTCAGTGGTTCTTCTTGACGTGTCAGGGGAGCTCCAGACACGACTACAACGTCTACAGAATGCATGTGTGAGATACATATGTGGTGTTAGGCGGGATGAGCATATCACCGCCTACAGGAAAAAACTGGACTGGTTGGATTTGAAGGTGAGGAGGGAGTATTTTATGGGGCTGCTGCTTTACAAAGCAGTTGTCATGCGGCAGCCACCGTATCTTACTGCCCTCTTTGAAAAAAACAGGCCAGGACTTCAAGTAGGGGTGGTATGAAAGAGCTCTCGGTTCCGGGGTCGCGCACCGATAAAGGCCTTTTCTCATTCAGAGTTCAAGGTGCGCACCTCTGGAATTCGCTCCCGAGCAGTGTGAGGTGCCTGCCATCTTTTTGTAAATTTAAAACGGCGTTTAGCAGGCACCTTAAGCAATTACATGGTGAAGAGTATGTACAGAGATGAATCGAGTATTTATTTAAGCTTTTTATTTATTTGAATTATTTATTTATTTAATTTATTTATTTATTTAAACTTATTTATTTATTTATTTAATTTATTTATTTATTTAAACTTATTTATTTATTTATTTAATTTATTTATTTATTTAAATTTATTTATTTATTTATTTAATTTAAATATTTATCTTGTTTATTTATTTATTCGACGTATTTATTTATTAATTTATTTATTTATTTATTAAATATGTTTAGTGTTAGTTAGGTGTGAATGTATTTATTAGCGTGATTGTTAAAGTGTTATGAATGAGTGTGTTTTAAATTTAGACGTGATAGTATACGCAAAGATTTAGCAAAGTATGTGTATGTATTCTTTTATATTTATATGTTATCTCTATTGTATTTATTTTTTATTCTATGTATTATTATTATTTTTTGACGAAGCGTTTTCTGTGATATTTGACTGTGACTAGTTCATTACATTTAAATTTTATAAACTGACGAACTGATAAAGTGAATTATTATTTTAATAAGAAATATGCAATAAGTGAAAGTTAAGATAACAATTATATTAAATCGACTGATATTTTTAATTATAATTATAACTACATGTACATGAAATTGTAAGATTTTGTCTTCTGATGAATAAAAAGTATATCTATCTATCTATCTATCTCTCTCTCTCTCCGATATCGCTCCGCGTCAAAAGTCTGCCTATTGCTTCCGGGCATATTGGTTTTAGTTGACTTGTACACGCCAGATTCCAAGCTTCTGCCTCACATAAAATCCAGCTCGGACGTGCAAGGCTTGCATTTTTATCTGCAATTGATTGTCAACCGCGGCAACGCTTTGAGGTTATTTTTCTGACTTGGCTTTGGTTCCATTTCCACGTATTGCTTGGTGCGCATGCGTCGGTGACCGTCGCCTTCTTGGAATTGGGCCTTGAGACGTGGAATTGCGGCTTGATTCGTGGATATACAGCAGTAACAGCGCATCGTTCTCCACAGCTCTGAACATGACTTGGCATCACCGGAGCTGACACCAATACACTCGAAGCACACACATATCTGTGGACGGCGAACCACCGACCTGTCTGCTTCATAGCTGTCATCGAACCGAGTGAGTGCGAGATAGACTGCGTATCGATTTTAAATGTTTAGTTAAAAAGCTACGGTAAACACCTACGGTACATAGTAATTTCACATAACTAGAGTGTATTACCATAGTATAGCTACACAAATTGTTTGCATGTCTACTATAAATTAATAAGCGTCGTAAAATTTTGTGAAAAGCGATAATAGCAGCGAAGTACCGCGCGCATATATGTATTGCTCTACGATTTATATCATACTGTTTGTTATATAGATTTGTGTTACATGCTTTGACTTACAGAACCAAGCATTAAAAATATCTTAGAAAATTGAAGAAAATTCACACATTACAATAAGCTAGGCCTAGTTATTTTCGTAAATTTTTGTTACTAAAGTACGGTAATTTTAGCTATATTACACATGCATAAGTGCAAAAAGTGCAAAAGAAAAATTGTTTTTAAACATCGTTAATGTTCTGAATGCCGTAGTACATTCCATCCAGGTTGTATTTTCGGTTTTATTGTAAATAAGCCAACTGATCATTGCTGTGTACGCTCTTTCCGAGATACACTTCGTCGACATAGTCAACCTTCAGATCCGTGCAATCTTTCTCCCTCTCTGCGGAGTGGTTTAAATAATAGCTCTACTGCGCGATCATTAGTTTATGATTTTAGTAGGGGTATTAACGTTGGTAATCTGGACTTATCAAACGTTAGTGACCATATAGCTAGTGTGAGTGAAAACACAGCTCCGGAACTTATAGAAGTAAGCACTTTCACTGAATCATTTTCTCGCGTTAACGATAAAATGTCGGAAGGTTTACCGCAAGAGTTGGAGAATTTTACTATGGCACAACAATTTTCTGCGCTCTTTAACGCCATAAATAGTAATAATGCCAATACGAACGAACGGTTTAATGAATTAACTGAAAAAATAAATACTTTCACTACATCTTTGAGTGAACAAAAAGTGCGCTTAAAATCTCTTGAAGTAGAAAATGCTACTCTCCGTAATAAAATAGTCGATTTAAAAGACTTGCGTGCCCGAGCTAACCCAAGCACGGAAATGAAAATTACGGGTATCCCAACTACGTCAAAGATACCATTACATGAGCTCACTAACAAAATTTTACATTATATAGAGTTAGATTCATTGACAACTGATATTCTAGAAATACGTGAGTTTAAACAAAAAAACCAAAACTCTTCTAATAAAATGGAAATACAAAATGTTCACTCAAGCGGCGATGATAATAATGCGAGAAATAAGGGGAAAAAAAAAGGATAAGATACCAACTTTTTCTTATATTGTTAAATTTAAGTCGTCTAGTATACGCGACCACGTATTAAAAGTTAAGCGAGAATTCGGCGAATTGTTATTTTTCGATCTTTACGAGGGCGCAGATAATCTAATTATAAATTTATATGAAATGTTGCCTTCAGTTGTTCACAATCTTTTGTATCTAACTAAAGAGAAAGCTAAACAGTGCAAATATAACTACGTTTGGACGCGTGAAGGCAATATTTATGTTCGGAAAAATGATAATTCTAATAGAATTTGCATAGTAACCGAAAATGATCTTGATAAATTATTGTGACTGCCCACACATTCTACCTCACTAGCGCAATCCTTTTGTAGACATTCATTTTTACGAGTCTCTCAAATTAATGCAAATTCAATAAAAGATCACCTAAATGAAATCGAAATATTTCTTATTAATAAAAATATCGATATACTGTCCGTATCCGAATCCTGGCTTAAAGAAGATCCTCTCTTTACCATATTGAATTTTAATCTAGTTCGCAACGATCGAGACCTCTTAGCGACTAGTGGCAAACGTACTTATATTCAAGCAGGCGGAGTCGCATGCTATATTCGAAATGGAATTTCATACAAGATACTTAGTGCTCCACAGATAAATAATTTGAATGACACCGAATACCTACTTGTTGCTATTAGTTTAAAAAATAATAACCATGTTCTTTTTGCCCCAATTTATCGTCGACCTAAGGGTAATGTTCTAACGAGCTTTTTTGAATCATTTCAAAAATATGTACATCTCTACTCGAATGTTATTCTAGGTGGGGACTTGAATTCGGATTTGTTAACTAACAATTTGTATGGGCTGCATTTGCATAATATTATTTCTTAAAACTATTTATTTCTTGTACCAACTGGTGCGACACACCATAAAGATAGTTCGGATACATGGCTCGATGTTATACTTACTGACTCTTCAAGCAAGGTTCATTCGTTCGAAAAATCTGAAGCACCATTTATAAATTGCCACGATTTCATAATAATCGATTATAAATTAGATAATCCTATTAATAAGAACATTACAGTGACGTCGAGAGATTTTAGAAAATTCTCTTCAAATCTATTTTCCAACGATATATGTGCTTGTTTGGAGGATATGTGTGAGAGATTCGGTAATAATAATGATGTAAACATTCTGTTAGACGAGTTCAAATCTAAGGCCGTTGAAACACTAAATGTACATGCACCAATTAAAACCCGTCATATTCACAAAAATGCTGCTCCGTGGTTAACTAAAGAAGTCAAAGATAAATGTAAAGACCGAAATAGACTATAAAAGTGGCTAAACGCACGAAAAACTCATCCCTTCTCTTAGAGTATAAAACATTACGCAAACAGCTTAAAAACGAGATAACTTTAGCTAGAAATACCTATATTACTCGATCAGTAGCATCAATTTCGGATAAATCTAAATGTTGGAATCTACTAAGTAAATTTGGCCTAGTGAAGAGTCAGTTATCATCACCTTTGCATATTTTTACTGCCGATGAACTTATTCGCTATTATTCCTCAGTCACATGTTGTCACCCACCTTGTTCAATTACAAAACTTCGGGAAATACTCGGGATACCGTTATGTGACAACGAGCTTAGTTTTTCTTTTAGACCAGTCGACAGAATACAAGTCCACCAAACAATGTTGTCGTGCCTTCCTAAAGCTAAAGGACGTAGCTGTGATGGATTTTCTCTTTCTTACTTCAAAGAAATGCTATTATTATTAGTCCCTTTTTTACTGATCTTTTTAATATGTCCATATCATCTTGTACATATCCTACAGAGTGGAAAAAGTCACTCATAGTTCCTCTTAGTACAGTTCCTTCGCCTGGCTCCCAGCAAATACAAGACCATTTGTTAATTTATCGTATTTTGCTAAAGTATTTGACTCTCTCATGACGCAACAGCTTACTGAGTATCTTGAAGTAAATTCACTTCTTTCTCCGTACCAGTCAGGATTTAGAAGTAATTTTAGTACGCAAAAGGCATTATTGAAACTTACCGAAGATATCCGTCGTGGGATCGAGAAGGGATTGGTTACAGTCCTGCTACTTTTCGATCTAAAAAGGGCCTTTGACTCCATAAATCACGAGTTACTTTTGAAGAAGCTTAGAGAACTTAACTTCTCTGATGAAGCTATTAGCTGGTTTCACTCGTATTTAACAGGTCGATCCCAAGCTGTGCTTAATCTTGATGGTAGTTTATCTGATTTTATGAAAAACTCTTCAGGCGTACCACAGGGTTCAACTCCGGGCCCAATTATTTTTCTAATATTTATCAACATGCTAGTACTAGTCTTAGTTCATTGTAAATATAATTGCTTACTTTTTGCGGACGATTTCCAATTTTACATACAATGTGAGCTAGCTGAATTGCCAGCTGCGATCTCTAAATTAAATGAGGATGCTGCTGCTGTAGTAAATTCGATTAAATCGAACGGACTTATTCTTAATGTAGATAAAATGAAAGCCTTGCTTTTTGCATCCGTGCAATATCACATGCGTATTAATAAGAACAATCTTCCACCCATAGTAGTCGATGGTTCAATCATACCACTCGTAAGCACAGTGAAAAATTTGGGTGTTATTCTTTGTGAAGACCTGTCGTGGAATGCTCATATATCCCAAATTTGCTCTAGGGTTCACAATGTTTTTTATCGACTAAGATTTAGAGGTAGATGTTTATCAAGTCAGATTAAAACACATCTAGTCAATGCACTAATATTTCCTTACTTTGACTATGCTTATCTAGTATTTAGTGATCTTTCGCAATATCTAGCTGTTAAACTCCAGCGATTGTGCAACATTGTCATACGATTTATATTTAGTCTAAGACGCGATGCGACATTGAAACCGTATTATAAGCAGCTAAATTGGCTATCCCTTGCTGAGCGTCGTAAATATTTTTTAGGAGTCACTACTTATAAAATATTAACGGTGTCGAGACCGGAATATCTTCTTAAGTTTTTTCCTGAAATCAAAGATGACACACGTCGTTCTACCTCTAAATCTTAGTCGATAAAGAACATTGCGAACCCTAGAGCAAATTTGGGATATATGAGCATTCCACGACAGGTCTTCACGAAGAATAACACCCAAATTTTTCACTGTGCTTACGAGTGGTATGATTGAACCATCGACTACTATGGGTGGAAGATTGTTCTTATTAATACGCATGTGATATTGCACGGATGCAAAAAGCAAGGCTTTCATTTTATCTACATTAAGAATAAGTCCGTTCGATTTAACCGAATTTACTACAGCAGCAGCATCCTCATTTAATTTAGAGATCGCAGCTGGCAATTCAGCTAGCTCACATTGTATGTAAAATTGGAAATCGTCCGCAAAAAGTAAGCCATTATATTTACAATGAACTAAGACTAGTACTAGCATGTTGATAAATATTAGAAAAATAATTGGGCCCGGAGTTGAACCCTGTGGTACGCCTGAAGAGTTTTTCATAAAATCAGATAAACTACCATCAAGATTAAGCACAGCTTGGGATCGACCTGTTAAATACGAGTGAAACCAGCTAATAGCTTCATCAGAGAAGTTAAGTTCTCTAAGCTTCTTCAAAAGTAACTCGTGATTTATGGAGTCAAAGGCCCTTTTTAGATCGAAAAGTAGCAGGACTGTAACCAATCCCTTCTCGATCCCACGACGGATATCTTCGGTAAGTTTCAATAATGCCGTTTGCGTACTAAAATTACTTCTAAATCCTGACTGGTATGGAGAAAGAAGTGAATTTACTTCAAGATACTCAGTAAGCTGTTGCGTCATGAGAGAGTCAAATACTTTAGCAAAATGCGATAAATTAGCAACTGGTCTTGTATTTTCTGGGAGCCAGGCGAAGGAACTGTACTAAGAGGAACTATGAGTGACTTTTTCCACTCTGTAGGATATGTACAAGATGATATGGACATATTAAAAAGATCAGTAAAAAAAGGGACTAATAATAATAGCATTTCTTTGAAGTAAAAAAGAGAAAATCCATCACAGCTACGTCCTTTAGCTTTAGGAAGGCACGACAACATTGTTTGGTGGACTTGTATTCTGTCGACTGGTCTAAAAGAAAAACTAAGCTCGTTGTCACATAACGGTATCCCGAGTATTTCCCGAAGTTTTGTAATTGAACAAGGTGGGTGACAACATGTGACTGAAGAATAATAGCGAATAAGTTCATCGGCAGTAAAAATATGCAAAGGTGATGATAACTGACTCTTCACTAGGCCAAATTTACTTAGTATAAAAATTTTTTTTTTTTATATTTATATATATATATATATATATATATATATATATATATATATATATATATATATATATATATATGGGTGGTTCTCTGACAAATCGTGCGCGAAGAAAAATGGATTTTCCAAAAAGTTTTAAGTATGATTTTAATCATTTTTAGCATGAATTGATGATTATCTTAATTTTTAGACTAAGATACAGGCTCCCCTCCATTCTGGGACCTATACTGGGACTTTTGCACTATAGAAAGGTATCTCCATGAATTTTTTGGTGGTCGAGGCTTTGATCGAACTCTCAGAATCAGCATTTTAAGGTTTAATTGGCATATAAGATAGTTATAACATATATATATATATATATATATATATATATATATATATATATGACTTGGCAAGTATTTTTAATGCAAACTACAGAAAATTTTACAAAAAAGTATGTATACGTTTTTTGTGAAAAATGCTTCCCTGAGGAGTTATAAATTAATTTGTATGGACAAAAAATGCAAAAAATGCTTAGATGGCCAAGTTTGACCCTCTGTAACTCGGAAAATAATGATGGAAAAAATCTGAAAATCTGTTGGGGGAGGATGGTGGAGGAGTGGGGGCTTGTCGTGTCTAGTGATAGTGTAGCAAGTACTATTCACGTTAAAAACCAACTAACAACTGTCTATAAGGACATAGTCCTCCATCGCTGCCAAATCGAACGCGAAAATATTATTAATTCTCTATCACAAGTATTTACAGCTCCAGGCGAATTCGCCTTGATCATCATGACACAGAGGGGATATACGGCAATCCCGGCAGGTGAAGCCGCACACAGTATAGAGTGCAAAACTGAAAATTGTAGGATTTGTCCAACGACCGAGTGCTACTTGGAATTTTCCTTTGTCTTCAATGCAACCTCGTATTTCTTGAGACCAAAAACTCGAGTTCTGACCAGGAAAGGAACTCGCAGAAATTGCAACGGATTTTTACCAACAATCTACAAGCTCAACGGAATTTGGCATGATTACTCGCCAAAATTGTCTGAGGTCAAACCACCACAAACCTTACATCCTATGAACCAACCCACTTGGAAATACCAAGATCTAAACGGATTGATAAACGATTTTATTTACTCGTCCGAGGATCTGGAGCGGTTACACGAACACACTAACTTCCCAATGGAGTGACCAGCTGTACTCGAGAATGTAGCTAGAAAATTATCAGATCGGTCTACGCTAGTTAGGGCCTTCAATCTTAAAAACCTGATGAACCAAGAGTCACTGTCCAACTTAGCCGAGTCCACTTTCTCTAAAGTGTGGACATGGTTCACGAAGTTCGGCACATACGCGCAGGGAGCATCGCAATATTCATGATTTTCCAACTAATAAAATCAGTTATAGATACGGTATTTCACGGCTATACCCTATACACGATTTATAGATAGAGTGCATAACTCATCGGCGCCGTTTGGTCATCCATCACTGGTCTCCTATTGCATCTACCGAAGACAAAGATAGAACGCCCGACACCTGATGTTGAAAAGGGTCAAACTTCACCAACAGTTCGACTTAAGATGACAACAAAGCCTTCTGTCAGGTTTAACACCTTGCCACACGGCGCCAAGTCCCACCGGCCCAGTGAAGACGAAACTAGCAACTTCTTATCACCACCCAAACCATCAAGAAGCATCGAGGAAATACGTCACCAACTCGCTAAAAATAGGAGCAGTGAATACTAGTTCCATATTTTTCTTTAAGGAAAGAAATATTACGTCAAGCCTAAAATTACAAAGGAAATTTTTGCAATACAATCGAATTTTCTTTAAAACTATGTAACCGATGTCATATAAATCAACAGGAAACAATTTTTGTACAATATAGAAAAAAAATTTAACAATAAAAATCTTACTGTAATTTGCTTAATGATATTTTCGAAATTTTTCCTTAGATACTTAATTATTTCCGGTCGATTTTAGAATAAAGTTGTAACATATAGTAAATATTATCAAAAAAAAATGGGTATATAGTCGAATGGTAAAAACTAAACTGCTAAAACGTATTCAGTTTATTTAATAACATATAATGAAGTTTCAATATTCTATGAACATAATAATACGTATGTAAATATTTTATATACGAAAAGATAAAAGTAATAAAGTCTTTTTTTAAATATATTTGTAACATTTCGTATTTATATATATAAATAATATATTAATTTTTTTTAATATATACATATACATACATATATATATATATATATATATATATATATATATATATATATACATATATACTCTGCAACAAAATTAACGCAATACCTAATTGCCACTAAAAAAGGGCGCAAATTCGAAAATCTATATGTCAGGTAAAAAATGTCGTAAGAGGGTCAATTTATTTAAATTAAAGGCTGAAGTCTCTACTTTAAGATGGTTGAACTCGATTTTCGATTTGACGCAACGCCTACTTACGTGACCATGAAATTCAAGGTCATTTTTTAAAGCTCAAAAATCGTAAACTTTCTCAGTGCGCCCACGCGTGGCTAATTTTTTTCGAAAATTCTGATGATTGCATCTTAAAGTACAACTCCTTCCCTTTAATTTAAAAAAAAATTGATCCGCTACGATTTTTTTGACAATTTTACAGCGTTTTAAAAATTGTATTAAAAAATGCGTTTTTTCGTGAAAAATTTGATAATTTCGATCCACCGTACGATTGAATCAGCGGTGTAGAATGACTCGACTTCGTAGATCGATATCTCAGGTTGAAAGTGCCATATTCACGGGTTCAAATGTTATTTCTTGGTTGATTCTGATCAAATCGAAATGGTAAACTCGTATCCGAGCGTAACGAATATTACCGTCGACTTTAGCGTTACCCAATAATCACCACGAGGAGGTAGTCGAGCGGGTTTAGCTTATCATATGTGTGTGTATTTGTGTGTGTGCGTGTGTGTGTATTTGTGTGTGCATGTGCGCGTGTGTGTGTGTGTGTGGGGGGGGGGGGGGGCTTAAAAAGGCCGATTACTAATTGTACAGAAAGCCCTTAATATCTTGTGTTGCCACCTCGGGGTCGAATAACCTCAGCTAATCTTGCAGGCATATTAATGCAAGCTCGTATCATGTCTTAAGGTATCTCGTGCCATATCTCATTTAGAGCTACCATCAGTTCCTCAAGATTCCTTGGCTGTCTCTGCCTACTGCGCAATCGTCTACCCATCATGTCCCATACATGTTCAATTGGATTAAGATCCGGACCATTCGATGGATGCGACAGTATCTCCAAGTGGTGTTCTCGGATGTAAGCCTGAGTAATTCTTGCGGAATGGGGAGGTGCATTATCTTGCATGAGAATGAAATTTGGACCTATGAGGCGACTCATTGGAAGCACGTGAGGCTCCAAAATTTCATCGATGTAGCGTCTAGCTGTTAACCCGGGAGGTGGAACCACAATAAGATCAGTGCGATCGTTTAAAGAGATTCCTCCCCATACCATGACGGATCCATACAGGCAAAATCGTGATTCATCTGTGAACAAGACGCTCCTCCACTGTCTAACCGTCCATTGTCCATAAGTTGTAGCATAGTGCAGATGAGATCTACGATGTCTTGCTGTGAGAAAGGGTACTCTAGCACGAATTCGCGATCTTAAACCTGCTTCGTGAACACGTCTCCTTACTGTTTGCAAACTGATTTGCCTGTGTGGCAAGGCATCGTTATGAATTTGTTGCGCATTTCTTACCGGTTCACGTAAGGTTGCTCGTATTATATGACGGTCCTCGCTAGCATTTGTTACGCGTCTCCTACCTTGCTCCGTCCTTCTGCGATAAGCACCTGTTTCATTGAATCGAGACAGAACTCGAGAAACAGTCGAAAAATGAACCCCCATTCGTCTTGCTACCTCATGTCGACTAAGTCCAGCATCAGAAAGTGCAACAATTTGCGCGGATTGAATTTTATTCAACGGAGGCATTTTTATTTTCCCAAGAAATCGATTTGAACAGTTTTAAAATACTGCTGTAAGAATCAAATCCCGTAGCCCTTAACTGAAAAAATTTTACAATTTCGCCAAACGGTATTTTTTAAAGAATGGTAGATTTGTAAAAGAACCGTATACGTTAAAATTTGGACACGGTCAGAGATGGACTTGAAAATTTTTTTTACATTACTGATTTCAGGAAACAATATGCAACGGATGATAAACTTGATAAATTTGTACACTTCCTATTTTTTTAAGAGATATTCGATGTAAGATAAAAGTTATAAAATAATAACGATTACAAATCTTAAGAATTTCTTTTTTACATTTAGCTTGAGTTAAATCTGATCGACTATCTCCTCGTGGTGCTTATTGGATAACGTTAAAGTCGACGGCAATATTCGTTTCGCTTGGATACGAGTTTTCCATTTCGATTTGATCAGAATCAACCAAGAAATAACATTCGAACCCGTGCATATGGCATTTTCCACCTGACATATCGATCTACGAAGTCGAGTCATTCTACACCGCATATTCAATCGTAGGGTTGATCGAAATTATCAAATTTTTCACGAAATAACGCGTTTTCTATTAATACAATTTTTAAAACGCTGTAAAATCGTCAAAAAAATCGTAGCGGTTCAATTTTTTTTTTAAATTGAAGGGAAAGACTTGTACTTTAAGATGCAATGATCAGAATTATCGAAAAAGATCAGCCACGCGCGGGCGCACTACGAAAGTTTACGAATTTTGAGCTTTAAAAAATGACCTAGAATTTCAAGGTCACGTAAGTAGGCGTTGCGTCTAATCGAAAATCGAGTTCCACCATCTTAAAATAGAGGCTTCAGCCTTTAATTTAAAAAAAATTGACCCCCTTATGACATTTTTTACCTGAGATATAGATCTTCGAATTTGCGCCCTTGATTAGTCGGAATTAGGTCGAATGTTAATATGATTGTATTAATAATATAGGCAGCACGCGTCTCTGTAGCGCGCTGCTCGACCTTTAGCTTACCTGCTAAAATGCGAGTATAACTCGCTTCAGCTGCGCGTACCTTTTGTACGGCGGCTACATGTAGCCGGCTAGCTCCAGCTCGGCCTCGGGATCGTTCCTGCGAAACCAGGGGGTAATGATAGGGACAACGCGACAGGCAGTGAGGTTGTATAAATAACTGGAGAGAGGATTCACTGTTTAACAAAGCACTTATACTCTATTATTGAGATTATACAAACAGGGCGCGCGCGTACCGCGAGTCTCTTGGAGTCGCGCTAAGAAGGTCGAGACGAGCTCGTGAACGCGGTCACGCATACAAGGAGTCGAAGGAAGGGCCTCGTGCCGCGGCTTCCTCAGACGTAATTTGTCGCGGTACAATAATTCAAACTTACTTGTTGGGCTAGCGAGCTACGGTGAGGAGCTCAACGATGGTATCTCTCTTTCGCTTTCGCTCACACTCTCTCTCTCTCTCTCTCTCTCTCTCTCTCTCTCTCTCTCTCACTCTGCTGGGATGTCTGGCCGGCGGTGATGACGCGGCCTCGCTCTCGATGGGGCAGCGGAGCTGGAGGACGGCGGCCGTGACGTTGAGCCCCGGCGAAGATGCACACCGCTTGCTGCTCACTCTCTCTCTATCTCTCTCTTTCTCTCTTACTCTCACACACTCGGGACGCGATCGCGGAGAATGTCGCAAAAATGCTCCCTTCGAAAGGCTGTCGCTCCTATCGGTTCGGCAGCCGTAATGATAATGCCGATTCTCCCGCCGCCCCATGTGCTCGGCGTGGCGCACGCTGTCGCGATTCTTCCGTGCTGTTCTCTCTCGCGCCCCGATTCCCCGTGGCGTGAATTACCCGCGCATTTGAATTTACGATATGCACGGAATGTGCATTTGTTACAACATATACATATATATATATATATATATATATATATATATATATATATATATATATATATATATATATATATGTGTGTGTGTGTGTGTATGTATGTATGTATGTGTATGTATACATTAAAAAAAATTTAATTCCTTCGTTTTTAAATTAAACCAAAAGTATGGACGATCATT
The DNA here is from genome assembly GCA_949152435.1 of Gastracanthus pulcherrimus. Taxonomy (NCBI): domain Eukaryota; kingdom Metazoa; phylum Arthropoda; class Insecta; order Hymenoptera; family Pteromalidae; genus Gastracanthus; species Gastracanthus pulcherrimus. The sequence goes on from OX424575.1 coordinate 65,243,072, forward strand.
TGGGTGCCTTTTCGTCCTTAATTTTCCTTCTCGCATTGGTTACCAGTGTTGTTGAGAGTAAGTTCTCTCTCTCTCTCTCTCTTTCTCTGTCTGTCTCTCTCTCTCTCTCTCTCTCTCTCTCTCTCTCTCTCTCTCTCTCTCTCTCTCTCTCTCTCTCTCTCTCTCTCTCTCTCAGCACTACATCTACCAGAAGGCAAAGTCAACAAAGGCATCTCGGCTCCGACTGAACCCGGGAATTTCCTCTATTGCTCTTTCGCCCTTCCAGTTTGAACAGCAAGCTGATTATATTCGCGATATTTATTAGAGATCATTTATAGCAAAAAAAATATTTTGTATACAATAGAGTATATTTGGTTTGTTTAAGGTGCCTGTCCAACGCCGTTTTAAATTTGCAAAAAGATGGCAGGCACGTCACACTGCTTGGGATCGAGTTCCAGAGGTACGCATCTTGAACTCTAAACGAGAATAGGCCCTTATCGGTGCGCGACCCCGGAACCGAGAGTTCCTTCGTACCACCTCTACCTGAAGACCTGGCCCTGTTATTTTCAAAAAGGGCAGTAAGATACGGCGACTGACGCATGACAAGCGCTGTATAAAGCAACAGACCCATAAAATACTCCATTCTCGCCTATATGTCTAGCCAGTCCAGTCCCTCCCTTTCGGATATGATATGCTCATCGCTCCTAACACCACATATGCATCTCATACATGAATTCTGTAAGCGCTGTAGTCGTGTCTGAAGCTTCCCTGACACGTCAAGAAGAACCACTGAGCTGTAGTCTAAGTGAGGCAGTATAGCTGCTTCGGTAGGCCTCTGTGGTGCAAGAACGGAATAATTTGAGACTATACAGAGTTCAATTTACTTTTTTACTAACCGCATTTAATTGCGGCTTCCATGTTAACCATCCGTTCATCACCGCGCCGAGGTTAGTAACTGTATCGACAAAGGGCACGTGTACGCCGGCCTGCATCTCAATGCCTTGCAAGTCAAGGCCCTCAACCTGTTTCGTATTATAATCAGATCCAAAAATAATCGCCTTTGTCATGCCGACATTGAGGTGCAGGCCAGATGCCGATGCCCAATTAGATACTGCTCGTGCTACAGCCGACATGCGACTGATACCTTCACGAAGACCTTCCAGGGTCACTTGAGTGTAGGTTTGCAGGTCATCAGCGTAGAGTATGTGTTCAATACCATCTAAGTCGAGTGCGCCTTGTAGGTCGTTTATGTAAAGGCTGAAAAGCAAGGGTCCCAGGACTGACCCTATGGCATGCCAAGATTGGTGGTTAGCCAATTAGATTCCACTTTTGTGTTAGTTTTGTGTGTGAGATGGTGTCGAATGCTTTACTAAAATCGAACATTAACAAAATGGTCAAAAAAATTTTTGTTGCTGTTAATGCCTGTTCGTATGTCCTCAGTGAATTTTAGTAGTGCTTTCTGTGTACTGTGATTGTGTCGAAAACCAGCCTGCATCGGGTCCAAAGTGTTGTTTTATCATAAAAAGTCACTTATTGGGTCATTTACTATTTTTTCCAGGACTTTAGAAAGAAAACTCAGCAGAGCAATTAGTCCAAAGTCTGACAGTGTGGATGGGACAGGCTTCTTCTTCAAAGGCAACAATTGAGCTTCATTCCAAGTTCCCGGAAAAATGAACAAGGAGGAGTTGAAGATTTTAACAATGTGATCTCCCACAAACGGAAGAGTTTAGCCACTATACTTTGGGGGATGCCGTCCTCTCCTCTAGCCTGCGACGAGAAATGGGCAACAGCCAGGACCACGTCTGAGAAACTAACTTCTCGAAAGACAAAGCCGTCATCACTGGCAGTGGTCAAGACGTTGTCAAGTTCTTCATCACTGGCAGTGGTCAAGACGTTGTCAAGTTCTTCATCACTGGCAGTGGTCAAGACGTTGTCAAGTTCTTCATCACTTTCACTTTGTGAGATCGACACCCCTGCAAAGTGGGCGTTGAGCTCTTCCGGCGAGAAACCATGCAGCTCCTCTCTTGTTTATGGTAGAAGGCCCAGAACTTTGAGCTCTTTCAAGATGTCCTTATTGGTATCAAGAGCTTAAAATATTCTATTCCTCATAAAAATTTCTCGTTTAAGCTTTGTTCGTATTTCAGCTGCTGCTGCAAGGCTCTGATACTCCCGCCACAGACTTTCGTCGTTGACCCGAGCGTAACGTCTTCGTACAGAGTCACCTATTTTGTATAAATATGCCAGTTCAGCGTCAACCCCATGGGTATGACCCCCCCCCCCCCCCCCCGCGAGTATGACTCATTTTCTTTTTCGTTATAAATTCTTTTAATGGCGCTAATTTATCTATCATGGCCATGAGGTTGACGCTGAGGCACTCTGTCTTGTTCGAGTTATAGGCCGGGGATGGGAGAGAAGGCACACAGAGAGAGATATAGAGAGAGAGAGAGAGAGAGAGAGAGAGAGCGAGAGAGAGTCAGAGCGTTGGCGGCGCTCGTGCATTGTCCTTCCCGATTCATCGAGGGTTATGTCCTCTGCTTCGAAGATGGCGGTACTAGAAGGCCCGCAGAGAGGGCTCAGCGTTGGCGGCGCTCGTTCCTGGCTTCTCCGTTGGGTAGAGGGAGGACACAGCACTAACCCCTCTACCTCGACTCTGTAGCGAGTCTGGACGGGAGGAAGCCCGCCCAACTTAGTGAACGCTACACCACCCGGTTGTTATTTTGGAGCGGATCCCGTGAGAGGAAGGCCCACTAAAGAAATGAACAAGACTAAATGGTTTATGGTTTGAACGAGAGGTCAACAGCTTCCTCTTAGACCGGGAGAAAATACTTTCCTCCTTTCGTAGTCCGACCGGCTTGCAGTCCCACGACCTGCAGGTTCAGGAGGACGCCCGCTTTCACCTTTGGCTTAGAGCGAGCGTGTCCAGGCTTGACCGGAGCAGTAGCCTTCCTCTTAGATGGTGACAGGATAGCCACTGGCCTCCTGCGTGACTCGTTTGCTCGCTTGGGCTCGAACTTCCGGACGATGACCTCCAGCGATGGGCGTTTAGGCGGCGGCGCTTCCTCCTCGAGGAAACGGTAGGTCAAGGAGAGTGGCTCAGAGCCGTGAAGCTTAGCGACGGCGCCGCAGCCGTTCCGTCATTAACGAGCAGCGGATGTTCGGGCCGCTTTGCGGACGGAGCGTTCGTGGCTACGTCCAGCGGCGGCTGGAGTACTGTAGATGGGTGGAAGAGGGCCGGAGGTGCCTCGTCAATCTGCTGATTCTCCGCTTGGTCAGTCTGGACGCTGCAATCCTTCCTCCACGTCGATGAACCCGTCTGGGTGGCTGCATCGATCCGGGTGGCTCGTCGGAATAGGCCTTGGCGGTCAGCTGCCTGTTGGTCTGGGCCAAGTAGAGACGATGGGGTCTAAGTACCGTCTGCAATTCCTCAATGCTCTGCATTCAAGATGTAAGGAAGGGAAAGGAGGAAGGGGAAAACAAAATAATTAAACAAGTTGTTTAATTAAACAAAAGCGTGATTTATTCTTGAACTCGAGTGATTAACCCTCTAGTCGTTTCTAGGCGTTACTTGGTAGGTTTCTCAAGTGAGAGTCACGAGGGGGGAGGAACAGGTCGAGTGCCTTCCTGGCCGACCCTATATCTTCCTCGCTGTGCTACTCCTACTGCGAGAGAGGCGACGCCACCTAGCGGCGGCGGGCGAACGACGCTGCCGGGGACTCCTCGCAACGGCGCGAAAATTAAAATACCTTTATTCTAAGCTTCGCGGAAGAGCCTAGTATTGGGCGTATAACAACTCTAGTTGACTGTCAATACCTGCAGCAGAACCATCAAGCGGCGACTAATGACAGTCATCTAGGTGAGACCGGAGGTCATCTTGCTGGATCGAGTTAAAGTCTCTGTAGCTAAAAGAGTCAGCCACAGGGGATGCAGCAGTTTCGACTCCAATCTCAACCTATATGATGTTATGATGACTGGGAAAGGGCTCCGGTTGTTGATAGTCTGTGAGATGATGAGTCACACCATGATCAACTATTTGAAGGTTGATATCATCAGCCAACCGCCTGACATATCTTCCATGGGCTGATGTTCCGAGTAGATTCGCATTCAGATCTCCCATTATAACTTTATGACAAAATTCTTGCGTATGAGTAGTAAGTTGGTCAGTTAAATCAGAGCCGTGTCGAAACGGTACATGTAGTGGCCTATATATGAGAGCAATAAAGACGGGGGGAAGGCTGCCCTGTTGAATACTGCACATTATGTAATCAGGTATTAACGGCCTGCCCTCCTGTGTAGTCCGAGAACTGCATATTAGATTGGCCTTAAATGTTTTATGAATGTAAAGGACCAGCCCGACCCCGAGTTTATTGCGATCTAAACTAATGAGTAAGTAGTCGTCGATCTGAATGTGATCACTCTCAACAGCACGGTCAAGGTGCGACTCAACAACTCCAAAGAGATGGTAGGTAGGACCAGCTGCAAGATGTTGTTTAAGCATGCCAAGGTGCCTCATAAGAGAAGTAACATTGACAAAACCTGCTCTCAGTCCCCTACAGTGAACCCCCCGCCCCCAGGAGCCCCTGTGGATAGTCAATCTTTTGCAACAGTCTCCTTTTGAACTGTTATATCAATTTCATTTACATTTTTTGTTGTCTGTTCGGTAGTTGGTACAGGTTGAATAGCAGCATATGATGCTACTATTGCATGGAGATCTGCCACTGACGAAAATTCATGGGAGACGTTGCCATCACGCCTCTTCACCAGGAACCGGCCTCCTCTATGCCAAACGTATTTAAAATTAAGTCTCATCGCAAGGGCCTTGAGACTTCTATATTTAATGAATGAATCCTTTGTTAAAAGTTCATTAATAAAAATTTTCCTATTAATAATCCCATCCCTTGTATCCTGGTCAAGAGCTGCGGTATCGACGCCTCTAGCATGAAAACCTGTAATGAGTTTTTTTGCTCGCATAATTTTGTCACCCAGCACGCTGCTGGAAAGGGTAACAACCCACGGTGACCGTCTGCGATCTCTGTTTACATCTTCTGATGCTGCAGAAATCAGCTTCTCTGACCGAAGCAGGCGAGCGCTTATTATTTATGATTTCTGTGTTGATGGAAGGACACGGCACAGTATTGCGTGTGCCACGTCTACACGCTTAGAGACATTACCGGCAAATATATTAGAAATAATTCCGTATTAGTGCTTTTAATGTTGTTACTGTGCATTGCCCTCCCACCAACCGTTTTCACCCGCGTGCTTCGTGCAGGTGATGCTGCAGCACCGTCATTATCAATATTATTAATGTGACTAGAACATTTTTTATTCTGGACAACTAAGTTGAAGTCGTCATAATTGTTGTTACTGTCGTCATTGTTATCGCCTATATTACTTCTATTATTACTTAAGTTACTATTGTTTATACGATTGTTACTATCTTTACATTTGTTAATACTGATTGGTAAAAGGGAAGTGTTTTCTATACTGGGAGCACGGCAATTCGATGATTTTCAATTTTATTTAATATTATTTGATTGTTTTGTTGAATATTCTCTACGGTATTCTCTATTTTATTAATTGCAGTTTCATATTTATTGTTTATGGTTTATTTGCTAGCATTTTTCCATATTCTTTATTATTACTATGTTATCGCTTTCAATGGTATTAATTTTTCCGGTTATAGTTTTAAGTTCATTTTCAAATTTATTGGTTGTTAAATTTCAAATTATGTTTTGCGTCTCTAAGTTATTCTGCTCTAAGTTTTCTATTTTGTCTAATAGCGTATTGTAGTCTATCTGTACCTTATTCAACAAATTATTTGTTATGTCTTTACTGTCATGTAACAATTTATTTTTAATTTTTAAATTATCAATTTCTTGACAAATCTCTTGCTTTTCTTTTTTCATCTCCTCCAGCTGGGAGTGTTGTTTTGACAGCTTATTCTCAACTTTCTGCAGTTTGGATTCAATTGAGAGTGCCAAAGTGTGTATTGTTGGTAAGGAATTTAGCCTATTAACAATTCCTTCCAATCTGCCTTCAAGATAGGTACAATGTCTAGCAAGTGCATTGTCAATATTTTTTTATGTAGAATTGCGTACTCCACCAGGCAGGAGACCCTTGTCCCTTTTTTAAAAGTAGTACTGTCTAACATGCGTATAACCGACGCATTTACATTATTAACGCTGCTGTTGTTCCGTGAAAGAAATGACTGCGATGTGTCGTTTGCATGGATTGTTTCCACGCTCTTGGCCATGACGTCGCTTGGGGATTCCCCGCTGTGCTCAGCTCCCATGTTGGAAATAGGCGGGCTCAGTGACGTCACGGGAGACTGTGCGGCCACTCGGAGCTGGCTGCTGGTAGCGGCGGGGCGTAGCCCTGTCAACGGAGAGAGTGAGGAGTTGGTAGACGCGGCCTTGCTCGCCTGATTGGCTCGCACAACTGTTGCTGGCTTCTTATTGGCCGGAGTGGACGCAGCTATCTCTTTCTCTTTCGCACTCGGATTACTTGAACAACGACCTTTTCGATTCTATACATGCCTGGCATGCTACAGCTTTAGTTTGGAGCTGTAGCGCATGTCGTTGCACGCGGGTAAGTACTGCAAGAGGCTTGCACGCCGGAGGACAGGTGGTATTACATATGCAGCACTTACGTAGGAAATTGCTACTCCTGAGGACCTCAACACAGATGGAGCAGCTGTCGACCATGATGGTGATGGTGACGAAGATGAGTCGTTCTGCGAGGGAAAGGTAACGATATTGTGGCTAGAATGTAGCAGATGTCGCCTCAATAGCCTCGTAGTTGCAGTGCGAGTCGACAGGTGGCGCCCTGGTAGAGGTGGCGCTGTGTTCAGAGTGTCCTGATAAAGGTGGCACTTCTACGTCGATTTTTCCTTGTGCTCGGCTAGTGCTGTGCTCCCGCCACTCTGCCATTCTCACCTCACCTAACCTCAAAGCTGGCCGGGTGTTGCTGCCACTTGGATGTTAAAAAGTCGTGCAGGTTGACCAGTGCAAGCCGTGTTTTATTGTTACAGCGATGACTCGCATGTGCTAGTATGTAAGTTCTGCTACTACAGCAGATCGGCTCACAGACACAGGGGGCGGCAGAGTGAGGTGTAAATGCAGGAGCTAAAACACGAGCAGGTACACCTAGCAGGACAGCATACCGAGAGAGAGAGAGAGAGAGAGAGAGAGATGGATATATTTATTTTTCGTTTGCACAAAATAAAATACATGGTGTAAAAATCACATAATTGAGACATATCACATTTGTTCGTCTTATAAATAAATTAATCACATCAGTTCGTCAAAAGTTTTGTCATTTCAGTAAATCAATTGCAGATGATCATCATATCGTCATCGTCGGCCACTTTGTCATAATGTCACTCTTCGGTTTGCCGCTGACCGGCTTCATATATCGCTTCGTCGACTTTTTAAATTTTCGACCTTTTTTCTAACGTAAATTGTTTAAAAAAATTAAGTAAATATTAACCAATAATTATAATTTTAGTTCGAGCCATAGCTATACATGTGAAGAATATGCCATACAACTTTCAGCTTGATCGGTTCAATAGTTTTTTATTACGATGTCACGAAGGTCGAAAAACGTTGTTTAGAGTAAAACGTGATTTACTTTTTTTCAGGATAATATGATGTTTCTTACCTATTTTTTTAAAAAAGGTTTTTACCGCCAATCAGCGATGCTTACTCCATATATTAATCCTTCAGCTTCGTCGTAGTGTTGGTTTTCCTCCATTCGAGCGTTTCTGATAGCCACCCTTTGCTCCTTAGAAGCTTCCCCGCTGCGTCGAATGGAAGTCGAAATACGTGCTTCGTCTTGCTTCCGCGTGAAATTTTCAGCTTCGATGCCAACTGAGATGCCCATAGTCTCCATTATTTTCAATAAAGGTTGAAATCCTTCCTTAAACGTGTATGCAGCACAATATGCAACGATCTCAGCAATTTTTCTGCCCGCAAACATATCCTTTGGAGCTAGTTGCCAAACGCATGAATTGAAACTTTCTTTATTATTCTGCGTATTGGTGCTGATCCATATTGCGAGCCAATCATCAGAAGATATATTCTCATCAACAGGCTTTAATAGCTCTTGCATTTCTTTGTCGAAAGCTGGAGGAAGCTTAAAATGGTTCAATACATTATTAACTTCGACCTGGCGATACCTGCACCGTGACTCGTACTCTTTCTATCCGTCTTAGACGATTTTCGATGCGCACTTTCAAAACAGAATAACAGAGTAAGTGTCTAGATTTCTCAAACATTTCTAAATTCTTATTTTCTTTATCTTGTTAGTCAGAGATTTACCTTTTTTGTTTAATCGTATGAGATTTCGCACACCCGCGTATCCCGTCTCGTGCGCGAGATCGCAATATTACTTTTCATAATTTATTTTATGAAAAATATTTTGCATAATAAAGTTAACGCTTATATTTTTGCGATGACAGTCTTTTATAAATAAATCTAGAATAATGTCGCTCGATAACTCGGGCATCAGATCGTCGAGAATAAACAGTTATTTTTTCTCATTATCGTGCGAATAGTCATCTGGCTGCGGCAGCCGCTCTCGAAATTCGAGCTCTAGCATGGGTACTGCGGCGGCGGCGCCACCAAGTCTGAGATCCGTTCGGTTCGACTCTTGCGTAGTAAACGTAGTAAAACAGTATGCTATCAAAGTGTGCGTCACGAATATTTATAACGATTATGAGTGAAGGATGAGAAACGCAGCTTAAATAGGAGAGAGAGAGAGAGAGAGAGAGAGAGAGAGAGAGAGAGAGAGAGAGAGACAGAGAGAGAGAGAGACAGAGAGAGAGAGAGACAGAGAGAGAGAAAGAGAGACAGAGAGAGAGAGAGAGAGAGAGAGAACGAGAGAGAGAGAGAGAGAGATACTTTTTATTCATCCAGAGACGAACATCTTACACTTGCATGTACATGTAGTTATAATAATTAACATATCAGTCAATTTTATGTATTTGTTATCTTACATTAACGTTCACTTATTGCATTTCTTATTAAATAATATTATTCGCTGTATCAGTTCGTCAGTTTATAAAATTTAAATATAATGAACTAGTCATAGTCAGATATCACAGAAACACGCTTCGTCAAAAAATAATACATAGAATAAAATAAATACAATAGAGATAACATATTAAAAAATAAAAGAATACATACTCATACTTTGCTAAATTTTTACGTATACTATCACATCAAAATTTAAAACACACTCATTCATGACAGTTTAACAATCACGCTAATAAATACATTCACACCTAACACTAAACATATTTAATAAATAAATAAATTAATAAATAACTATAAAACCTTTAACTATAAATCCAACTCTAAAATCTGCAACGTTCAAACCCTAAACCCTACAACCTTAAACCATTAGCCCTGAAGCTCTCAACCTTTGAACCCAAAACTATTGAAGCCGAAGACTTGAACCGTAAACTTTTTAATACTCCATCCTACAATTCTTCAACCCTGGGCCGATAAACACTAGACCCTAAATTCCTTAACTATTTATCATTAAAACAGAAATTGCTTGAAACTGAAAAACCCTGTAAACCCCTTAAACGTAAGCACTTTCATATTTCTTATCTCTTAAAACTTCATGTCTAAGCCCTTAATTAATGTTCCTGATTGTTCAATCTTTAAATCTAAACTTTAAATACACCTAAACTCTTAAACCAATGAACCTAAGCCCTTATAAATTCTAATGCCTTAAACTATAACCTTAAGCTTTAAAATCCTTGATCAAAAACTTAAGATTTTTATCAGACCCTTTAATCCCTAAACCCCAAAGTCTTTAATCAAGAAGCTTTAAACATTTGAACTCTAACCCCGTGATCCCTAAAACTTGAAACTGTAAGCTCATGAACTCTAAAAGCTTGAACGCTGAACTTATGAACTTTATGCCCTAAACCCTAATTCACTTAATCTTTAAGCCCTTCATTCTTAAACCATACATTTTTAAATCCTAAACCCTTATACCACGAATCCTCGGGCTATAAATTTAATCTGTAAAACGTTGAATATTGAACCCTGAAGTCGAAAGCCTTTAGCATTAATACCTATAGGGCTCCACAGCTTAGTTTATTAGGGTTTGAGGGATAAAGGTTTAAGGGATTAGTATTCAAAGATTAGGGTTAAAGGGGTTTTGGATTCAGAGTGAATGTTATATAGGGGTTAAGGCTTTAATGTTTCATGTTTCAGGGATAAAGGGTTTATAGTTTAAGAATATAGGGTTCTAGAATTTTGGGTTTAAGAGTATTAAGGGTTGAAGAGTTAAAGATATAGGGTCGAAGAATTCAGGATATAAAGAAATTTCAGTGTTAGAGCTTAAAGTGCATATTTTGAGGCTTTAGGATGTAGAGTTTAGAGTTTTTCAGTTTAGTGATTCAAAGTTTACAGTTTAAGGGTTTATGGTTTAAGGGTGTAGAGTTTCGGAGTTTTCGATTTAATGGTCAAGAGTTTGAGGCTTAAAAAGTTTAGGGTTTAAGAATCTTTGGTTCAATGTGGGCTTGAGTGATTAAAGATTAAAAAATTAGAGTTCCTGAATTAAATAGCTTAGGGTTTAATAATTTACATCTGAAGGGTTTAGAGTTGAAGAATTTAAGGGCTTAGGATTTTAGAGTTAACCGTTTCAGAGTATACAGTTAACGGTATCAGAGTTTAGAGTTACACAATTTAGGGTTTAAGGGTTTAGGGTTTAAGAGTATTTGGTTCATACGCTTTTAAATTGCAGTATATTGGATCTAAAAGCTTGGGTTGTAAGATTTTTATGTTTGAAGATTTAGGATTTAGGATTTAGGATTTAAGGATTAAAGGTTTTGTAATTAAAAGTCGACGGTTTCAGGGTCTAGATTTCAATGCTCTATGGGTTTTGGGTTTGAGGGTTGAAAAGTTTCAGAGGTTTGGGTTTAGGCTTTATGGTGTATATGGCAAGGGTTTAAAGGTTTAATAATTATGGGTTACATTTTAAGGGTTCAAGGTTTATGCATTTTAAGTTTAAGAATTTATTGTTTAAGAGTTTATGATATAAGGGTTTGGTGTTTAAGGATTTATAGTTTATGTATTTTGGGTCGAAGAGTTTTAGGCCTTACGATTTAAGGAGTAAACCCTGGGTTAAAAGATCAAAAAATACAAATTTCTTTATTTATTCGTCAAAATTGTTCTATTCATGCAGTAATACTAAATTTTTATCTGCAAGTTCTCTCTAATACCTTGATTTTGAGAGGTTTTAATCTTTAATATTTCTATTTTATTTCTCACATATCTATTGTCATGTCGATACCTTACTTATTTGAGGAGCTCTGCGGAGTGCACTATTTTGAGCGCCTGAGTAAACGAAATTTACTCCTTTTGACATATAATAAAACTTAAGTGGTACACTTTTTTAATTAACACAATTTCTCTATATTTTAAGACTAGTTCATCTAATTTTTTTTAAATAAAGTTGTAAAAAATATAAAAAAATTAGATACACTAGTTATGGTTTAAGGTTTAATAATAATTTTAAAAAATTAGGGCTGCAGGGTCAAAAAGTTTAGGATTTAGAAATTTATATCTAAAGGGTTTATGTCGTTTATGATCAAACTGTTTAAAAGTTTACGGGTTCAAGGGTTAAACGTTCGAGGATTTAGAGTTTTACAGTATAATTGTAAATATTTAGTGTTATGGTTGTAAGTTTCAAGGGTTTCAGAGTTTAGGGTTTAAGCTTCAAGAATTTCAGAATTTAGTGTTTAGGGTTCAAGATTGCAGGGTTTCAGAGTTTATAGTGTACACTTTCAGAGTTTAGAGTTTCAGTATTCAGAGTCGAGAGTTTCAGAGTTTAGTGTGTAGAATTTAGATTGTACATTTTCAGACTTTAAAGTTTAGAGTTTAAGAGATTAGTGTTTCGGAGAATAGGGTTTAGGATTAAAGGGTTTAAAGTTGGAGGATTATGGGTTCAGAGCATAAAATTTATATAAGTATTTAGTGCTTAAGCTTATACTTTGAGGTTTCAGGGTTTAAAGTTTTGTATTAAGGATTTTAGATTAAAGCGGTTAGGGTTTAAAAATTTAAGATTCCTGTATAACGGTTTAGAGTTTACGAGTTTAAGATTTAAGGAATTACGGTTTGAAAGTTAAAGCTTAAGGATTTGTGATTAATGGTAGAAGAGTTTAGAGTTTGGCATTTAAGAGTTTAAGGTTTGCGAGTTTAAGATTTTATTGGGTTTAAAAGTTTATGGTTTAAGGGTTTAGGGTTTCCCACACAGCATGAAAGATTTCATTGAAATATTTCTGAAATACTTATAAGTCTACTGAAACGATGGCTAAAAACCTTTCTAGAACTATTTCGTCAAAAGTTTTTGAAAGATTTTTGGAAGATTCGTCTGAAATATTTATTAAAATGTTTTCAAAATATTTCACATTTGTATATTTTTAGTCAGTAAATAGGAAATATTTCAAAAACGCCTCATAAATGTTTTTCTAAACATTCCAGATGAATCTTCCAAAAATATTCCAAAAGCATTTCACGAAATATTTCAAGAAATGTTTTAGACGTCGTTTTACTAGACTAATAAATATTTTAGAAATATTTCAATGAAATATTTCATACTACATGAAATATTCCAATAATATTTCAGAATTATTTTATGCTGTGTGGGTTAAGAGTTTATGGTTTATGATTCAACAGTTTGGGGTCTAATGGATTAGGGTTCATGTGTGAAATAATTCAGGGTTTTCATGTTCATGTATTTAGGTTTTATGGTTAATGCTTTTTAGGTCAAGGGTTAATTTCAGAGTTAATAGGATTTAAAAAGCTTCTAGGGTAAATGGGTTTTAGAATTTATGAGTTTTAAGGTTTATTGGTTTTGGAGTTTTATATGGTTTGTGCTTTATTGGTTTATGGTTTATGAGATTAAGATTTATGAGTTTAGATTTAATTGATTCAGAGTTTATAGATCTGCAATTACATTTGAAATGCGAAATGGCTTAGAATTTGCGAGTTTATGGCTTGTGGTAAAATTCCGTTTTAGTAGCGTAAGTTTTAGGGTTTAATGAGTTTTAGTATAAACGGGGTTTAGGTTTAGCATTTTAATGCCAGGATGGACACTGTTTTTGTAAATTTTTCAGCGTTGCATCTAATGATCAAAGCATGGTCAATAAATTTAATTTCGTAGTGATTTAACAGATTAAGTGTGACTTCTAAGCTTATTCTTGGAGCACATAATTGTCAACATATATACTTCCATACTAAAAAAGATCATATGAAAATTCTGAATCCATTTAAGATTGCATATGAAATATCACATAAATGTCACGTAAAAAATTATTAATTAATTAATTCATAAAAAAATGACATTGATTTACAAATAAAAATATAATACTTGCCAATTTATTAATCGATTTAATTAATTTCTTTAGTGTTTATTTCAGATTATCTGAATTAGTAAAAAATAGAAATATTTTAAACTATAATATTTTTTAAATAGTTTGTATACTTCACACTAATTAATAAAAGAAGGAAATTGATATATAAATAAAAATAAAATACTTGCCAATATATTAATCGAATTCATTAATTTCTTTAGCGTTCATTTGAGATTATAAGAATTAGTAAAAAAATGGAAATATTTTGAACTATATTATTTTTTAAATATAATATTAGTTTAATTTTACTATTTTAATTTGAGTTTATGAAGTATATAGACGAGTGATTTAAATGATTAAGTGTGACTTCTAAGCTTATTCTGGGGGCACATAATTGTCAACATATACACTTCCATACTAAAAAAGATCGTATGAAAATTCTGAATCCATTTAAGATCGCATATGAAATATCACATAAATGTCACGTAAAAAATTATGTCAAATTCACTTATGAGATCTTATATAGTTTGAGAAACTAATTCTCTCACATTTAAACACGTAATATTTTGTTTGATTCCTTTTCAGTAGGCTTGTCAGTCACACATGTTACTTATAGCACTGATAAATAATAATTTTTTCATTTATCTCCACGGGAATAACGTGCGAATCATATAAATGTATAATCTGACATCTATTTGCCCCAAGAATAAGTTTAGAAGTCGTGAGAGAAATAACGTGAGATTATGAAACAATTTCTTACTTGATATCTTACGGAATTTCCAATTTCTCTAACATTTCGTATATTTTCACGTGACATCTATGTTCTTACGCAACATTAAATGATTAGTAAATTCTCCAAAGATTTCTTATTCCTCACGTGATATTTCCGACGACTCTTAATTTCTTACGTGATCTCCGGCGATTCTTCAATTCTTAAGTAAATTCATGAGTCTGAAGTTAAAACGTTTTTCGAGAACGAAGGCGAAAAATTTGTTTTCGTTATCACATTACATATGGGTATAAATGGGTGCATTGGGTGACTAGAAAAGACAAACTATTTTGATCCCTTATTTCATTCCCAATCCATCAACCCTTTTAAATAGGGGTTTGAAAGAGGTTGGAAACATAAAATAAATTCTAACTCATAAGAGTTTCATTTTATCTCCGATTTTTTTGTGGGATCACTACTGAAAATGATCACGTGATTTATCACGTGATAATTGCGTGATATTATGAAACAAAAAATCACATGTTAAAATGAGAGAGAATTAATTTATTAATCTTTTTGAGGTCTCATATAAAAAATTGGGAAGTACTTTTTTGTCCATTAGTGAACTATAAACCTATAAAAAATTACAGCTAAATCGCTTGTCTGCCAGATTTATGGCAGGAATCGGAATGAGCCTTGAAACAAACACAGCTAAATTGAAAAGAAAATACTCGTGGTAAAAATTTATCCAGTGCTATGGAGGTCCTTGAGTATTTCCCATGGCGTAGTAGATAAATCTACATTGTTCTCGATTATTTTACACCCGAGGGTAACCAGGACTTTATATTCCCATCGAAATTTTTTATGGAATATCTTGTGGAAGCTTACAGTTTCCGACTCTAGATTGACTCTTGCAAATAAAAGGTAAATAAACGAGGAATGTGTTTATAGATATCATTTTCGAGAAAGGCGTGTATATCTCATGGGGTTCTTGGACAGGAGGTCCAGATGTTACGTACCTTAAACGTACAACAAAACGTAGGGTCATTTATTAGATTAGACCTAGTGCCAGCTGGACTACTTTTAAATAAAAGTGCATATCCAAGTATACGATTAGTGTGTCTGTGTAGTCGTAGTCATTCTCTTCGAGTAAGGCGTATATATCACTCGGGGCTCTGGGACAAGAAGTCCAGGTTTGTACGTACCGATAAAAATTAAGTCTACACTCTTGGAGGCTTTCAATATCTACGCGAACATTCTCTTTTAATAATGTAAAGAATTTAACAATTTTTATAAACAATTAAAAAATATTACTTTTTTGTTCTGAAAAAAATTTACTTAAGTTTTTAGGCAATTCTAAGAAGAAAAGATTTTTACAAGTTTTTTTCTAGGACGCATAGATTTCGAATAAAACATGGTTGAAGTTTCGAAAAATGCGAGTTTTGCAATTTTCAATCGTTTATTACAGCAAGACACGTGAATATTTTTTGATGATCAAGGACATAAATTACTCATTAAGTCATATACCATTAGATTGTAATGGGTAATGTCATTTTTGTCACACTATACCCGTGTGACAAAAATGACTTAATCGACGTCCAAAGCGCATCGATATCGTCGAAAATATTGTAAATACTTATTACAATCTAATTTAAGCCCTTGATCATTAAAAAATATTCAAGTGTCTTTGCTGTAATAAACGATTGAAACTGTCAAAAATCGGATTTTTCGAAACTTCAATGATTTTTTACTCGAAATCTATAGGTCCTAGTAAAAAACTTGGAAGAATATTTTTTTCTTAGAATTGCCTAAGGAATGTAAAGAAATTTTTTCCAGAACGAGAAAACAATATTTTTAAATTTTTTATAAAAATTGTTAATTAGCCATTAACTGGACCATTTTTTAGCATTCTACACTCGATATTCGGATTCAGGAGGTCAAAATACATAAAGTAAAAGTGGTTCCAGTTGGAGACATCATGGTCTGGCCCTAGGACTATTGGTGCACACCATATTTTTCGTGACACGTGAATGGATTTTTGCGAAAATGTCTCAAAAAGTACAAATAAGTAAATAAATCATCAGTGGACAAAAAAGCCCCTTTTTTCTTGCTACTAGCAGGCAAAGAAACCCACTTTTTTGCCTGTTGGTCAGAAAACAAGCACTTTAGGCTCGCTTTTTAAGTCCAGAAAAGCGCGAAAATCGTGCATGTGTTACGAAAAATATTTTCATTTTTTATTAACTAAAAGATACTCAGATACCTTTTATGTGCCTTACGAAGGTTATATAATTAACTTTCATCTGATCCTCTCACTTATTTTGTTGAGTTTCAAGTTTATCGCGTGATAATTTTTTACGAACGAAAAAAGTTCATTTTGCATTAGTGCAACGGACGTCCCTACAGGGTTAATGTTTATGATTTATTATAATTTTTTTAAGATTAAAAATATTATTAGTTATATAGGTCGACATACGTACGATTCATTATCTGCATTTTATATATGAATTTTTTGTAAATATTTATAATTTAAAATAATTTGTATTATGATAATAAGTCCCAAAGTTATCTTTATTGATACATTAGTTTTATGAAAATTTATATAATAAATCGTATGAATAGTAATTAATTAAACGATTAAAAATATTAATCACATGATTAATCATTAGAAAAATCATAAAGTTAATCATGTCAGATTAGGTTTGATTCTCACAGAAATGAAAAATCATATGAATAATTATACGTCTTGCAAAATGCATTAAGCTTTAACAGTTTGTGTTTTAGGATTCTTGGTTAAAATAACAGTTTATTAAAAAATATGTATTCTATTGACTAGATTAGTATATCAAAGGAAAGCATTTGTAGTCTATTATAGGTTTTAAATATTTAAGTCAATCATTTCTTGAAAATACTATAATATACTTACGTAATGCTACTATACTTAATTTTTATTAATTAATCATATCAATGTCATTTTTACAATTATTCAGAAAATAGATTAAGAAATGGTAAATCGTTATAGTAATATTCCATATTCTTAAGTGAATAATAAAGATCAACTAGCTTTTTAGACTTCTCTTCGGATAAACGATTGCGTAAAGTTAAATGAACATAAACCCAGTTGCAAAAAGTCTCTCTAATTGTGCTGATGACACATGAATTTTCATTATATTTAGAGCTATTTTAGATAAATTTAGTGCTTTTACTTCAGCAACTGTCCAAAGTACATTTGGTTTTACTGTTCCTTTTGTACATAATTTTGAAAAAATATCAGATTTATCACTATACATTGCGAATTCTTTTCTGCCTTCTATATTTGTCTCCTCGTTGATATAATCACATGCTTGATTTAATTGATTAACTAATAAATGTTCTCCTCCATATGCTGGATGAAGCAAATTTACTGAAAAATGTATAGGTCTTAAGGTTTTTTCTACATAGGCTTCAACAATAGCCAAAATGTTATCATCCGTAGTGGGTAATTGCATAGTTAACCATGACTCTGTTACATCTGCTAAAGTGTAATCTGCGCTTTGACATTTGTTCACAAGTACGCACACTAGGTCCAATAAACTTATACTCATTCACAATTTTTCCTCGTATATTTCATCATTCAGAAATAGCACAGTCTTATCTTTTAAATTGAACTTCTTATGGGCTGCAATTCTTCTCATTATATTTAAATTATTTAAGTTATTTTTTGTTGGACATAACAACGGAGGACACTCCAGCTCTTCACTGTACACATGCACAAGGGCACACGAGCGCCACCGAGTGCATCTTACAGATAAATAGGCCGACCGCGTCAGACTGGCTCAGACGCTCCATGAGAGCACTCGTATTGTTAAGATACTGTTAAATAAAGTCCGTGTTCTTTTCTCTACAAAAACTCCTGTTATTCTTACGTCCTCCTCACTACCTAATCTCAACATTTTTAAATAAGTCCCTGTAGTTACAGAGAAACTACACCATCTAGTCTCACTACTTAAAACTACTCTTTTTCCTTCCAATTTTAGAAGCTGCTGTTGAACACCAGGGTTTTTAAATTCTTTTAACAAATTATTAACTTTATTTACAAATTCTTTATCAACGAGAGATTTGCCAATAATTTGCCACTATGACTGTTGCATGTCGCATGCCAAAGATCACTTGGTTTACCCATACACATCATATTTAATGCATTGTCAGAAACTATTGCGTACATACTTGCATTGTATTTTTCTTGAATCACTTTTGTCAAACTTTCAGCTGTCTCACTATCTGCTGTTACATCATACGATTCTACAAAGTGTTGCTTTCCTTCATCATCATTGTGAATCGTCACCACAACTTTTGCCTTATTTGCAGCAGAATTATTCCACCCATCAATCAACATAACATTTTCTTTATTTTGTAGATACTCCTTGCATTCTTATAACATAAGCTGATGAATATTATCCAATAATGTTGATGATAAATATCAATTTTTGGCACTAATCAACAATTGGCTTCAAGCTAACAAACTGCACTTGAATATAGACGAAACGATTTATATGACTTCTGTCAACTACTGTGATAGTGTTCCTACAAATGTTGAGATAAAGATTAACAACAAATGTTTACAGAGGGTTGAAGAATGTAAATACTTAGGGATAATTTTTGATTATAACCTTAAATGGAATAAGCATATTGAATATATCATTAAGAGAACCAAATTCTTGTCTCTATATTTTATAAATTGAGTAAAACTATGCAAACTACAACACTCATGTTAATATACTACGCGTTTTTTTATAGTCAAATAAAGTATGGAATTATTGCGTGGGGTGATGCGTATAGGAATTGCTTAGGAATATTACAAAATGTACAAAATAGATTGTTAAAGATAATAAGTAGAAATACTAAATATAAAAAAATATAACCGAGAAATACCCGATGTATTTAGAGCAATTATTTAAATATGAATGCTTGATGTATCACTAAGAAGAACTAAAACAATTGTATAGTGAATCTAATAGCAGGACTAGAAATAAGAGTATTATTCTGCACAAGTATAGCAAATTAGTAAGTAACAAGATAAGTTATGTTGTTGCTATAAAATTATACAATAGTTTACCAAACAATTTAAAAATGTTACGCGAGAATAAAAACAGAACCAACAGGAAGTACAAACTAAAGCAATGGATACTACACTGTATCTAACTAATTATAAATTAGGAAATTTACTTTGTAAATATAAGAATATAAATAGTGATATATGTATATATATATATAAATTTTTTATTTATTTATTCAACCAGTATACATATACATACTCAATAAAAAGAGCATGCATCTAGCAGAGGTAAATAAAATTACCTGATCGCAAGCCTGGCATTAACAAAATACAAGAAAAAACTTAAAGCTAAAATAACTTACAGTTAAGAAACTTACTGTAAGACAAAACTAAAAATAACTTATAACTAAAACTAAAAAAAAAAGATAATATATATAATATATACATGAGACTTCCCATTTTGTAACAAAAAATATATGTGTAAATGTATATATATATATACATTTACACATATATTTTTTGTTACAAAATTTACACATATATTTTTTGTTACAAAATGGGAAGTCTCATGTATATATTATATATATTATCTTTTTTTTTTAGTTTTAGTTATAAGTTATTTTTAGTTTTGTCTTACAGTAAGTTTCTTAACTGTAAGTTATTTTAGCTTTAAGTTTTTTCTTGTATTTTGTTAATGCCAGGCTTGCGATCAGGTAATTTTATTTACCTCTGCTAGATGCATGCTCTTTTTATTGAGTATGTATATGTATACTGGTTGAATAAATAAATAAAAAATTGTCTGCATGACAGTTTATAATCACGATTCAACAACATAGTCAGTAAATTCTTGAAGAGCGTAAATTCAACAGATACGAATGGAATGTTGCAACCAAAATGAATTTGTTGTCAAGTTCCTGAATTAAACAATAAAAAATATAACTATATTCTGCACATATACATATAAATATTATAAACATTAAATATTTAATAACAAAGTGATAAATATTTAGTTCGCTTTTAAAACAAATAAATTAAATAACTGTACTTACATTAGTTACATTATCATTTATTAATTTTTCTTTGCTGACTCCATCTCAAATTCTGATTAATAGAAACATAAATTGCGTACAGGCATAAAGATTTCTTAACACAACTTTTTAATCGTTATCTGTAAATAATAAAATGTAAAGCATTTTTATTTTATTTATTCTTGAAAACTACAGTATTCATGTACATTTTTATATATGGAAAATGATCGAACACAATAATATGCACTAACCTCACTTTCTAATTGACTGCAGATATAAAAATTATATTTTTTTTTCTTCCAAGGGGTATAATCGCCAGACTATGTCCTCGACAAAATTTATATCTTATATTTGCCAAAATATCTGATGACCAACGGACATTTAAATCGATTGACGAGATGTATCGATATAGCAAAACAGAGCAAAAGTAAAACACATGCATGGTTCGCATTCCGTTGTCCCGTGTTCCAGCACCGAAGAATATACTTATACACATGTGCTGTAGTAATAATAATTATTTATCTGTAATTGCAATACATTATTGCAAAATATAAATATATAAGTAGTTTGATACAATTTACCGTCTTGATATATGTACAGAATTACTATGTTACGTGGCAAATTTCCAGAGAAAATGAAATCACTTTTAGGAGAATTAGCTTGCTATATTTTAATAACTTTGCCATTAAATATATTTTAAGGGTACATTGGGTAAATAAAAATATTATGTGATTTATTAATGCTTTGTTTTTAAACAAAAAAAAAGTTTACGTTGCTATTATCGTTTGTATTGTTTCAATCTACGCGCGCGTACTTGCTCGAGCCGCCCAACTGCGCATCTGCGCATGCGCAGATAATAATTATTAATTTTGGGTGATAACAATTAATTTATTGTAAAAACAATTTAATAATCAATTAGGGCAAATCAATAGCTTCAATTTGAGCACTGAATCATCACCGTACGTCAAATATTTACCGAGAAAATCTCATATCTCTCCGGGGGCTGGGGCACTACATTTTCACCACTTTACTGTTGAAAATCTTTTAAAGGCAAATTGGGCAAATTAAAAGATTAGTAAAGAAGCTATCGAAGAAATTTTCAGCCCCTAAGGTCCACTATGTGACCCAGTAGAGCGTTCTGAATTTTCAAACATGTATATTTATATACATTCGGCAAAGTGGTCATATTTAGCTTTAAGCGGCAATAAGCATATGGGTTTTAAAAAACCTGAAAAAATTTAGAAGTATTCTACATACCAAAAGAAACATTTTTACAGAAATAATTATTTTTTTTTTTATTTCGATATCTCAGAGAATTACACATATTTATATCATGTATACGTGGCTGATTCTCTGAGAAATAAAGAATGAATAGTATACTTATAAATATGGGTATACTCTGAAAAACCTGTAACAAATATTTTATTTTATTTCGGTAAATTTTCTTTTTGGTATGTAAAATGGTTGTAATTATTTCGGTAAAAACGTTTCTTTGGATATGTAGTACTTATAATATTTTTCAGATTTTTTAAAGCCTGCATGTTTAAGCATGTTCAAATCTAAATATGACCATATGGCCGAATATTCATTTTAATAGTTTTTTAATCAATATTACACATTATTTTAATTTTTTTCATATGAATATTGCTATTTGGCAGTCACTTTTATACTGAAATAATCTATCTTTATGATTTTTTGTGTAACGGTTTTAATTCTCAAAAGCACTTTTTTGATGAGTTTAAGGTTCTAAAAGGGCCTAATTAATTGAAAAATGACTTATGGTGGCGCACTGATGAAATTTCTAAAATTTTTGTATCAAATTTTACAAATCTGGGGCTTACGCGGAATATTTGTTATTATTATATGAAGTCACACAGCAATTTTTACATTCTTTTAGCCTATATATTCAAAGTTATTCAGCATAATGTCTTATTTTTAAGTGAAAACGGGCTCTATTCAAAATAACCTTCGCGCATACCATATTGTCATACACTGCTAAAAAAATTCTATCAGGTTTTTAACGCTATGAATAACTAATATTCGCATTTAATTTGACTTGATTATATATTATATAGCTGTGAAAAATATATATGTGATTTTTTTTCAAAATTGCTATATAAATACCGTTATTGTATTAAAAACTGTATTAAAGATTATATTATCAAAGTTTCCATAATTTTTTTAAATTTCTGTATGGTCGAGGATGAATTTATATCGAAATTCAGGACATTGATAAGTCTGTTACGTCCCAAGTATATACCCACAACAACTTTTTGTCGACAAGATCCATATACGACAAAAGTGACTTATCATACATAAGCTAACTTATTGACTTTCCCTATTCAGACAGTATTCTACCTTGCCTACCTCATACATACTCCATGATGACACACACATCCGCGACTCTATACCTTTGTCGCCTCCTCCTCGAGTAAATAATTCCTAATTTAGGCTAAGCATGAGACCCCCGCGAGGTTATATAAGGTATAGCCCCCATGGCTCCTGGCCATTAACCCTTACAATTTTGCCTTGAACAGTTTGTCTTCTGCATTCGAACACCTTACTGTAAGCACGTACGCACCAGTTTGTTATTTGACATTTTATTTATAAAAAGGACACGCCCTTATATTCGACTTTCTGCTTGTTAAACAATAAACTTAAACTTAAACTTATTTGCTGGCGCTTATTTATTTACTGTGCCTGAACTCATATTGGTATCTCCCGTCACCATCTCGAGTATGAGACCGCCGGCAGCGCAGGGCAGCCGAGCCGAGCCGACTACAGGAAACCAAGGCCTTTTCGCAGATCCAACGTAAGTCCCTAAATACGTCACAAATCCTCTCCTATCCTTCCGTAAATGTGAACTTTCCTATTATTATCGCTATCATATTAAATATCATTTTCGCAATCCTGCCTTTGCTTATGCCTCGAATCCCAGGTAAAGTACACGAGTATTAACCGAAACTAGAGACGAACGCGATTTAATTTCATATTAACTTTGCGCATTTTATTGCTTACGCGTGATGTAACAATTGGGGGCATACTCTCCGGGATATATTAATAGCAATTAGCGCGGATATCAGTTGAAAAAATGGTCACTGAAGAGTCAGAAACGAAATTAAGAAACGAAGAGGCCACTGACATTCTAAAGAAATATGTAACGTTAACTGATCCAAATTTTTTAGCGGGCAATCGCAAAACAACTTTTGGAGACTTATTAGCATTTTTGTAGCAACGATATCCAGTCACGAGCGAAGCGATTCTGGAACGTGTAGAAGAAGAAAATAAAATTTGCCAATTTTCCGAGACCACATTAACATACTTATAAAATAGAACAGTAGTTATATAGAAATTATCGAAACTATTGTAGATAATAAATCAAGTAAAAAATTTGATCGCGAATTACGCAAACTTTTAAACAAAAATGCCGAGCTGGCAGAAATGATTATCAAGCTATCACTGACTCAACAAATGTGACAGATCCATCCAAAACTGATCATAAACTTTCATTACAATATAACGACAACGATTAATAACCTGACATAGCAAAAACCTCTTCACTTTTTTCTACACGAAGAGCACATAGCACACCTTATTACACAAACTCAGCGAGATTCTATAATATGGAGGAAATTATAATGTATTTCAATCGTACGTACAGATTGGCCAAACGCTTTCACAAATTGTTGGGCGATCTAGCAGAAAATCGTAATTCGCAAAGTCCGAAATCATATACGCAAATTACTTTCAATTCGAAATTCGAAATCCGATATCCGAAAAACGATAATTCTACTTCTAAAGCCGAGATTCGAAACCCCGCAAATCGTAATTCAAAATTTAAAAATAATAATTTAAGCGGGCAAAATCATAATAATTTGAAATTCGAAAATCAATCGAACTCCGAAATTCGAAAACCGAAATCGTGGCAGAAGCAGGAACCGGCCATTCCTAGCAAACTAACGCAAAAATCTACCTAAATTCTTATTCCGAAATTAGAAAATAAAAAACCAAAAAATAATATTTTTAGCTTCTGTTTTAGAAAGACAAAAACAACGTTGTTAGAAGCCAATGAGAAATCGCTCCTAGAAGCTTGTACAAAATCACTATTAGTAGAAAGTGAAATTGCATATGATGAAATAAAAAATTTCGATAAAAGTGAGCTTGAATATGAAATTTTAGAAAAATTAAATTATTTATTAAAAGTTATTAAAGAAAATCAACAAATAAATGAATTATTACCAGAACAGTTTAAGAATAATTGAAAAAACTAGTTTAGTACACAATACATGCAAAATCCAATAATAACAGCTGCGATTACTCACTTCTTCTTCTAAGCAATACAATTAATGCAATAATAAGTCCCATAAAAGGGAAGAAAATCATAAAAAATGCAAATGAAATTCAAAAGTAAGACAATGACCATTTTAGCTAAGAAGATGAGAGCTCTCTTACGTCTGAAACATCTGAATAATGAACAGAGTTTTAGTAGAGCGACTCATAAACCAATATGCGGATAGATTTTATCGACCGAGAGGTAAGTTGCTGGTGACGACTGTGCTCAAGCAAGATATTCCCCTTACTAGGAACGTGCCCATTCTTATTAAACAACTGCGTCACCCGCCCGTACCGAATGACGAAATTAATAGGCAAGTACAGAAATTGCTAGATACCATTATAATCGAACCCTCTGTCAGCTTTTACTCAGCACCGGTACTTTGCGTAGATAAAAAGCCCGATTCAAAAGTCAGTAAACGCTATAGAATGGTGGCAGATTTTAGAAAGCTTAATGCAATTTACCAGATTCTAATCACCCTAGACCCAATATAACTGATATTTTAGTAAATTGGGGCATGCCAAATATTTTTCCGTATTCGAGTTAGCTTCCGGTTATCATCAAATTTTAATTAAAAAAAGAAGATAGACACAACAGATATCCATTGTAATTTGGGTGCATTTAATTTATGCAGGAGCTCACTTGGCCTTAAAACCTGTTAATCAGTTTTCCTCGCTCTTATCACAACATTAATTGTAGGTATGGAAGGGGTAGTAGCACTTTTTGATATTTTTATTTTTTCTGAAACTATTCAAGAACATTGGGAAATAATAGCTGAGCTATTAAAAAAATTAATAATACTAACCTGACATTACAACCTGATAAATGCGAAATTTTAAAGAAATTAAATTAATTATGTAAGGCATAATATTATAAGCAGCATAATATTATATATACATTATATTATAAGCAGCGAAGACTTGAAGCTCGATCTAAAAAAATAAAAGCAGTTAAAAAATTTGCAGTGCCCGAAACAGAAAAATATATTAAACAATTTCTGGGACGTGCAAATTATTATAGACATTTTATACCAGGTTTTGCAAAAATAGCTACACCATTAAACCGATTACTAAAGAAAGATCAACCATTTATCTGGGATAAAATTTCTCAGGAAGCTTTTGAAAATTTAATAGACCGATTATGTGAACTGTCAATTTTAATTTATCATATTTTTGATCATCGATTTACTGTTTCGACGGATGCCAGCAAATGCGCGATTAGGGGAGTGATATCCCAACAGGATCTCCGGTTAGCTTTTAATTCGCAGTCTCACCACAGCTGAAGTAAATTATTGCACTTTTTCCAAAGAAACTTTAGCTATAGTATTTTGTATACCTCAGTACAGACCGTACCTGTACGGAAGAAAATTTACATTTATTACAGACCATAGGTCATTACGAGGGTAGTTCAATAAGTCTTTAGAATAAAGTATAAAAACAATTTTTTTTGGGTAAATTTTTTTTTATTTTTCAACATAATCTCCTTGGAGCTCTATACACTTGGTCAATCGCTTTTTAAGTTTTTTTAATCCTTCAGAAAAGTGCGTTTTCGGAAGTTTCTCAAAATAAGCACTTACAGAGGCAATGACGTCTTCGTTGTCCGTAAATCTCTGTCCACCGAGCCATTTTTTCAAGTTTGGAAATAAGAAAAAGTCACTGGGGGCTAAATCTGGTGAATACGGTGGGTGTTCGACCAATTCGAATTTTAGTTCTTCAATTTTAGCCATTGAAACGAAGCATGTGTGAACTCGGGCATTGTCGTAATGAAAGAGAATTTTTTTTCTCGCCAAATGTGGTCGTTTTTTTTTAATTTCTTCTTTCAGCTGCTCTAATAATGATGCATAATACTCACCAGTAATTGTTTTACCCTTTTCCAAGTAGTCAATAAGTATAATTCCACGTGCATCCCAAAAAACTGTAGCCATAACCTTACCAGCTGACTTTACGGTCTTTGCCTTCTTTGGAGCTGGTTCGCCTGTGGAAATCCACTGTTTGGATTGTTCCTTTGTCTCAGGAGTGTAGTGGTTTATCCATGTTTCATCCACAGTCACAAATCGACGAAAAAATTCCTCAGGATTCCGACTTATGCGCGCCAAAAGAGCCTCAGAGGCGACCACTCTATTGCGTTTATTCTCAGCTGAGAGCAAACGCGGCACCCATCTTGCCGATAGCTTTTTCATGCCTAATTTTTCATGTAGAATTAAAACAACTGCACCTATAGATATCCTTGTGGCCTCAGCTAACTCACGCACTTTTAATCTTCTATCCTTCAACACCATATCGTGGATTTTATTGATGATTTCGGGAGTAGTTGCTTCTACGGGCCTTCCTGAACGTGGTTCGTCACTTATTGATGTACGACCACGCTTAAATTCATTTACCCAGTTATAAACCGTTGCTAAGGCAGGGGCAGATGTGCCATGAACTGAGTCCAATTCATTTTTTATCTCATATGGAGTTAAACCCTTTAATTGAAAATTTTTAATTACCGCTCTGAACTCGTTTTTTTCCATTTTTCTTAACAAGCAATTTTTTTTTTCAATTGGTTATAAAAACACGTAAACTCAGAAGATGTGGACTGTGACTGCACCATATATCTAGTCGGAAGTGGTGCTGACAGAAAACAGATGATTTGGAGCTATTCGCGCGCCATCTGTTGGTCATTCTAAAGACTTATTGAACTACCCTCGTAGTTTGGTTAAATTCGGACAAAGATACGAGTTCTAGAGTCACGAGGTGGAGATTAAAATTGGCAGATTGCAATTTTAAAATTAAGGTGGCTCCGTCGCTTTTTCAAAATCCATCATTAACAAAAATTAAAAATCTCAGCGAAAGTCTGCATTGTAAATATTCTATTAAAATTTTGGTGAGGTATGGTTGCCAGGTAAATTCAAGAGAAAAAAATGTTTGAAAATTAAACTTGTTACACGAACGAATACCCTAGTGAGAGTATTATTCACTGTAGAGAAAAATTAGGTATGCGAAAAGATAATTACTTATATTTCATGTGGTCCTTAGCGCTGCTTTGCTGCCGCTCAGTATTCCCTAAGAAAGCAGAGAAAATCTCACACGTCTGATCGATTAAGATTTCAGGAAGAATATTTTGCTTTCAAATATTATAAAAGAATGACGTAATCGTTACCCAGAAATGTGCGCACATGCTTGGTAATGTAGTTTATCATAAAATTTATGTTTTTAAACATATTTTATGTAAAGTTTCTGATTTACACAAAACTTTGTGAAATTTTTGTGTAATTTTTGTGCAATATTTGTGTAAATTTTTTGGCGTTAATTTTTACACAAATATTGTGATAAACTTTTACGCAAATCCGTATGCAATACACAAAACATGCATTACACAAAATATGTGTAAAATACGGAAATCCCTATTTTACATATATTTTGTGTAAAATGTGGATCTTAATTTTAATACAATTGATACACAAAAAATCAATAATATGTTATACAAAAAAATTTTCTTTTTTTTTATAAAAGTCTACACGATTTTTTAAATCGCTCATATAATTTTAAGTTTTTTATCCAAAAGAATAAAGATTAGAATAGATCGAAAAAGTAGCTAGATGTATTGTGTCGAAATGAGCGTCCTGAAGTTAATACGTGTGAAACGATTGCAGTCTGCTAACGGTCAGCTGCCTGGTGGCAGTGTGCTGGTCGGCGGATGCCGAGTACGATTACGAGGAGGATATCACCGCGGTGCCAGCAGCAGCACCTACGCCTGGAAAGATAGTGGCCAAGCACAACAACAAACTCGGCAGCCTCCTTTCCCCTAGAAACCGCGGAGCAGTGCCATTCTCCGCCAGGAAGTCGCCCGGCACTGTGAGTATTCAAGGTCGCCTAATTATTCCACTGGATTTCTTTTTACTAAATGCACAGCCTTCTCCAGTCAACCATTTTTCTCATTCCGTATCATTATTAAAATATTATTAAAATAATTATTAAAAATCACATTTATGCAATAAAATGATATTTTACTTGAAACAACATTAAATACATGGGCTCAAAAAAAATATATATATATGGAAATATGGTCATATTTAGCTCTAAAAAAACTTTAAACCTATGAGCATAAAAAAATATGAAAAAATTTACATTTATTTCACATACAAGAAGAAACCTTTTTTCTGATAGTAACAAAATTCTGTTTTCGATTTCTCAGAGAGTTATCCATTTATATATAAAAATATAGTTTATTTTCTGAAAAATCGAGAATATGTATACAGGGTGTCAATTAAGTCCCGGGACGGCTGAATATTTTCTAAAGTACTGCATTTCTGGAAGAGGTCAAGGTCATTCCTTAAGTAACTTTGAACAAGGAACCCAATGGTGACCTTGGATTTGACCTTGAACCTCATTTTCAAGGTTAATTTGAGGTCAACCTCATTTTTTCAAACGGGAACCCCTATTTTTTATAGCAGAATCGGAAAGAGCAGAAAATTTTACATCCGGATATGTATTGAGGTATGGGGTTGAGATAACCCCTAGAGGTCAAATAGAGGTCAAATAATGACTTCTTAAAAATCTCGCGAGTTCAGTAGTAAAACAAAACAAACAAAGGTCATACCCTAGGTAAATTTTTACGGAGTACCCGACGGTGACCTTGGATTTGACCTTGAACCTCATTTTCAGGGTTGTTTCGAGGTCAACCTCATATTTTCAAATGGAAACCCTTATTTTTGATACCGGATTCGGAAGGAGCGAGAAATTTCAAGTATGGATGTGTTGAACAAGGGATGTAATTGTGACCTTCAATTTGACTTTGGACTTGACCTTGAAGGTCATTTGAAGGTCAACTGGTTTTTTTAATCGGAAATCCCAGTAATAATACCGGAAACCGATAGAGCGAGAAATTTTACATTCAGTCCTCATAGCGTTACCCAGAAACTACGACGTGGACGTAGTAAGATCTGTTTCCTTTGGGGTGCTTGATTAACGTGAATCCCCTTGCCTCTCCCTTAGAGGTCCAAAGTTTAATGGCAATAACATCTTGGATTTGAAGAAAATGAAATTTCGGTAGTAGATCCTAACTCAGCGACCTCAAAAATCCCCGAGTACTCATTTCCAGACAAAAATGTACTGTTCCCAAGATTTTCATCCGCCATCTTGAATTCGCCATTTTGGATTTGGAAAAATCAAAATTTTAGTAATAGATTCTAACTCAGCGACCCCAAAAATCCCCAAGTAAAATATTTCAAGACAGAATAGTCACTTAAAAGGAATGTTTACAAAAGAAAATGATTGTTAGATAAAATAAACGTTTGTTAAAATTGTTTCCAAACTCATTTCAAGTTTGTAAATAGGTAAAGACAAAGATTGATGTCAGGAATTTATCATTACAGTTTATGAGTTAGCGGTTCCTGAATTTAAGGACTCTTGCTAATTAAGCATTTAAAAAAAACAGAATTTATTAGATATTTTGCGTTGTTCCTGGATTGTACTTCCGGCTGATAGTTTTCGAACAAAATAAGTTTTAGAGTTCAAATTGGTAGTTCAAATTCGTATGTATTTAAGTACTCACAATTTATTTTATCTAAAAATTCCTTTTGGAAAAACTCGTTTTCCTTTGCAACTGATAAGTTTTTCTTTTGGTTTCAATTTGTGTACTATTCTTATCTAATTAAAAAAATGGCGAATGCTAAACTTTCGGAGCGAGAACGGATAAGTTTGTTGATGATGCGTGGTTGGGGAGATCGAGTTCGATCTTACCTTGAAGTGCGCACACTGTTCAATAACAATTTCCGTAATCAAGATGGACAAACGGCTATTTCAAAATCTACAGTCGAAAGGACTGTACGGCGCTTCGCAGCATTTGGGACTATTAGTGATCTTCAGAGAACTGGTCGCCCAACATCTGTTGCAACTGAGGAGAAGGAGATTGAAATTGCTCAAGCGTTTATTGAAAATCCGCATCTCAGTTTACATAGAGCTGGGCATGAGCATGACGTTTCTCATGAATGCGTACGAAAAATTCTGAAAAGCATTCATTTTCATCCTTATAAAATAAACAATATAGTTTTTTCGGATGAGGCTACTTTCACTTTAAATGGTGAGGTTAATAGACAAAATTGCAGATATTGGTCTGACTCAAATCCTGCATGGATGTTGGAAAACCACACACAATATCCACAAAAGGTGAATGTGTGGGCTGGTATCTTTAACGATACTCTCGTAGGCCCTTTCTTTATCGACGGTAATCTCACTGCAGATTTATACGAACAGTTACTAAGGGATCAAATAATACCACGAATTAGAGAGATAGCAGGTGATGATTACGATGTAACTTGGTTTCATGCAGGATGGAGCAGCCGCTCATTTTGGTCGAGACGTTCGAGCATATTTGGATGTTCAGTTTCCTCGTAGATGGATTGGAAGGAGGGGTGAAATCAGTGGCCGGCTAGATCTCCGGTTCTGATACCACTCGAATACTTTCTCTGGGGTTACCTCAAGAGTAAATTTTATGCCACTAAACCAAACAATTTAGAGGATCTGCGCAATTGGATTATGCAAGAGGCTGCTAGAATTGATAGAGCAATGATTCGCGATGCTGTTACTCATTTTTACAATCGTCTAGCTTTCTGTCAAGAAGTTGAAGGTTTTCAGTTTGAGCATCTCCGTTAAACTTTGAACCTTTGAGTGAGAGGCAAGGGGACTCACATTAATCAAGCACCCCAAAGGAAACAGATCTTACTACGTCCACGTCGTTGTTTCTGGGTAACGCTAAAAGTGAGAATAAGGACTGAATGTAAAATTTCTCGCTCTATCGGTTTCCGGTATTATTACTGGGATTTCCGATTAAAAAAACCAGTTGACCTTCAAATGACCTTCAAGGTCAAGTCCAAAGTCAAATTGAAGGTCACAATTACATCCCTTGTTCAACACATCCATACTTGAAATTTCTCGCTCCTTCCGAATCCGGTATCAAAAATAAGGGTTTCCACTTGAAAATATGAGGTCGACCTCGAAACAACCTTGAAAATGACGTTCAAGGTCAAATTCAAGGTCACCGTCGGGTACCCCGTAAATATTTACCTAGGGTATGACCTTTGTTTGTTTTATTTTACTACTGAACTCGCGAGATTTTTAAGAAGTCATTATTTGACCTCTATTTGACCTCTAGGGGTTACCTCAACCCCATACCTCAATACATATCCGGATGTAAAATTTTCCGCTCTTTCCGATTCCGCTATAAAAAATAGGGGTTCCCGTTTAAAAAAATGAGGTTGACCTCAAAATAACCTTGAAAATGAGGTTCAAGGTCAAATCCAAGGTCACCCTTGGGTTCTTTGTTCAAAGTTACTTAAGGAATGACCTTGACCTCTTCCAGAAAAGCAGTACTTTAGAAAATATTCAGCCGTCCCGGGACTTAATTGACACCCTGTATATGGATGGTTCCATGTCAAGTGAGTATGTCAAGAAATAAAAATGTTTAAAACTCTACAAAAATGTTGGTATGTGTACCCAGAGCATGTAAAAAGAATTTCAGACCCCAACGTATTATATGTCAAGGGCAATTAAAAGATGAACAATGCGTTTTTTTAATATTTTGAGATTTCGCCAACATTGTTTGATATTTAACTGAAAAACTAGGGACATTTGAAAAAAGTGTGAGAACATGTTTTGTTCTAAATAAGGTAACAAATCTAAAAAGAAATTTTATTAGACCCTAATGTGATATTTTGTGACAGCGAAAGCGCGTCACCAATGCAATCAGCAGTCGACATACAGCCGGTAGAGACTGGAGGAGATCCTAGCAGCGTCACTCTGCCTAGGAAGCTGAGCAACGACGCTAGAACTCCAAACGTCCACCCCAACGATGATGAATGCCGTTGGTGGGTGCAGGTGCATTTGGGAGAGTACAGAGTGCCCGCTCTGTATGATTCGGGTGCGGCGCGCATGGTAGTGGGCTCTTTCGGCCTACAAATAGTTAGCGCACTCGGGTTGGAAATACAACGTGGCTACAGCCGGGGCACCCGAATGGCAGATGGGACCATAACCCCAATTGCCGGGTACGTCTGTTTACCTTTTACGCTAGGGGGCGTAAAGAAGGAACTCCGGGTAGCTATTTTACCTAAATTGGATCATGACTATTATGTGGGTTGGAACTTCATGCAGTTGTTCCGAGCGGTCCATGACCCCGAGGACGACACACTGTTCCTAAAGGATATGGAAACTTTAGTCCCATTGGAAGTAGCCGGGGTCGGCTCGAGAAGCGAGCTAGCGATCTCTGCTGCAGGACTCGCTCACGTAAGTGAGGAAGAGCGAGTGCATGTAAATGCGCTCGTGGGTAGAATCCTACGTGAAGGAGGGGATGCAATAGTGCGCACCACCCGCATAGAACATATGATTAATGTGGGAGTCGCGCGCCCCATAAAGCAAACATATTTTCCGGTGTCACCGAAAATCGAAGAGGAAATGCACAAGCAAGTGCAAGAGATGCTCGACGCCGGGATTATGCAGCCCGCGCCCACAGGTGGCTGGTCCAGCCCAGTGGTAATGGTGCGCAAGCCAGGCGCTAAATACCGGTTCTGCGTGGATTACCGGAAGTTGAATGCGGTATCAGAACCAGACGCGTACCCGTTACCGAACATGGATGATATCCAACGCAAGCTCCAGAAGGCGCGTTATATAAGGACGCTGGACCTGAGCAGCGCTTATCACCAGATACCACTCGCTAAAGCATCAAGGCCGTTAACGGCGTTTACCGTACCTGGAAAAGGGCTATTCATGTGGAAGAGAATGCCATATGGATTAGCCTACGCTGGGGCCACGTTTCAACGGATGATAGACAAAATCATGAGCGCCGACTTATAGCCGTCCGCGTACTTGTATTTAGATGATATAATCATCGTCACTGAGACGCTTAAGCAGCACCTAGAGGTCCTGAGAATCGTGTTGGAGCGGCTCAAAGCAGCAGGATTGACCATAAACCGAGACAAAAGCGTATTCTGTCAAGAGGAAGTGCGCTATCTCGGAGTCCTGGTCAACCATGACGGATTCAAGCCCGATCCGGAAAAGATTTCCACGATCGTAACTCATCCTGCGCGCAAGAGTTTAGCGCAACTAAGGCGCTTCATGGGGGTGGCTTCGTGGTACCGGAAGTTTTTAAATAACTTTGCCACGCTTGCCGAGCCACTCACCAGACTCACTAAAAAGGACCAAAGGTTTAAATGGGCCTGTTAGCTATAAAGGCCCTCATAGCTAACAGGCCAATTCTGCACCACCCCCGTTTCGATGCAGAGTTCTGCATCCAAACAGATGCCAGCAACACGGGGGTGGGGGCCATTTTTGTCCAGCGGGTCAACGGAGAAGAGGGCATACTCGAATTTGCGAGTCGCGTTATGACCTCCGCCGAACGCAACTACAGTCCCAGCGAGAGAGAGTGTCTCGCGGTGATTTGGGCGATTCGGAAGTTCAGGCCGTATGTAGAAGGTTATGACTTTCGGGTGGTGCCAGATTGTCAAAGCCTAAAGTGATTGAGCAGTTTGCATAACCACACGGGCAGGCTAGCGCGATGGGCACTGGAGCTGCAAGGGCACCGTTTCTCTATAGAGTATAGAGCAGGAAAACTAAATGACGTGCCCGATGCGCTCTCCCGCATGTTCGTGGACGACGAACTACCCGTCGCAAACATCGCCTAGGCCAACATGACCAATGACCGCTGGTATGCGCGGTGCATTGAGAAAGTGCTCAATGGCCCCAGCGATTACTCGCTGTATAAAGTCATAGGAGGGCCAATGTACTTATATCGCCAAGATAAATCGCTGCTCATGTCGTTGCAAGAGGACGACGCATGGAAGTTGGCCGTACCGCTAGAAGAGCGAGCCAAGATCCTCGCAGAATGTCACAATGAGCCTACCTCTGAACACCCTGGGTGCGATAAATCGCTCGCACGTGTCAGTATTTATTACTATTGGTCCAGGATGTACCTGGACATCGAAGAGTACGTACGCAGGTTCCTGACGTGCCAGTAAGTAAAGGTGGAGCAGCGCATACCATCAGGCTTTCTGGGCCGACGTATCGTCAGTCGTCCATGGCAAGTGGTGGCCGGCGATATAATCGGCCGCAAACCGAGGACAGCGCGCGGGAATGAATACATACTCGTCTTTCAGGATTTCTTTACTCGCTGGATAGAAGTTATCCCCATCAATAAGGCTAATGCAAAAACAGTCCAGAAAGAACTCCACGAGAAAACATTTCTGCGACAAGGCGATCCAGAAGTGTTTCTTTTCGATAATGGCACGGAGTTCAAGAACCGTACAATGGACGAGTTCCTTGAAAAATATAGTGTATGGCATAT
The DNA here is from genome assembly GCA_949152435.1 of Gastracanthus pulcherrimus. NCBI lineage: Eukaryota > Metazoa > Arthropoda > Insecta > Hymenoptera > Pteromalidae > Gastracanthus > Gastracanthus pulcherrimus. The sequence goes on from OX424575.1 coordinate 65,277,836, forward strand.
CGTTATATATTGATGAGAATCATCGCACGTGGGATCAGCACCTTAGCGAGCTGGTGTTCGCTTATAACACAGGGGTGCACGACTCGACTGGTGTGAGACCAGCAATGCTTAACTAAGCCAATCAACCGGCACAACCGTCATCAGCGCGGAGAGCGCAAGACGCGGCTGCAGCCGAAGGGCTGCAGAGTGCAGCGCTCGAGGCATGGAGCCAACGAATGCGCGACCTAGAAGAGCTAAGAGCGTAAGCAAGCGAGTGTTCTGAAGAGGCACATGACCGACAGGCGTGGTATTATAATGTCAAACACCGAGACCCAGGTTTCGAGGTTGGTGAAGTAGTTTGGCGAGAAAACCACGCTTTATCATCAGCGATCGAAAGTCCCACGGCCACGTATGCGCCGAATTTTAATGGCCCTTACAGGATAAAAGCTAAACTCGCGATAACCCAAGTAGTCCCAAAGCTAGGGAGAGGGCCCCTGTGTAAGAACGTTTCTTAACGCTGAGCCGCCCGCACTGTCAACTCTCCTGACGCACACCGTCTCTCTTCTTTCAGGATGGAACAGAACGGGACCGCTGTGATCAAGATGAAACCACAAACCAGCCCAGACCAACTTGTCGCTATCGTGGGCCAGTTCATGCGCCTGGTCACATCACTAGGCATACCGACAGACGAGGAGAGGCCCACCTTCGAGGCCCGCCTCATCGAAATCAGATCTGACGATGATTGGTCGTCACTCGGGGCCCTCTTCTAGGAAAAGGAGGAGGCAGGAGTGGAAAACCATCCAACCACGTCTAGCCGACCACGGCTGCTGCCACTGGAGAAGGCGTCCGCTGCAACAACCGTAGAGTCACAGCGAGACTCCGGGGAGGAATGCGACCAAGCCAGGGTGCTCAGCCCACCACCGCAACGTCCATCTAAAGAGGGTCAGCCCAAAGCGCTCGAGGCGACGGCACCTCGGCAAGATGAGTTGCAGACTCCAAGCCGAACTCCAAGGTGGCAGGCAGGTAGGGAGTTCTGGGCCGAGCTCGAGCGTGATCTTGAGAAAGCGCTCGAGCTCTCACACCAATCTACCCGAAGGGAGGCAGAAGTCTTCGCCCGGTACCACCAGGGAGAAGAGAGATTCGGGGCCAGGTTCGAACAGGAGACCAAACACTGGCACCAGCTCGTCCTTGACCGGGCGGAGTAGCTCCAGGCTCTGCGCCAACTGCGCGTAGACGCCGAGAGCGCCGCCAAAGAGAAGCGCAGGAGCGCGAAGAGGCGAACCGGCAGTACGCTGAGACGCACTACTATTCGTAACTAGCGCTTGGTACTTCAAAACCGAGCGCTCCATACGCTAAGGCACATAGAGTTTTATATCTTTCTTTTATAATGAAAGGGGGACAGACCATGAAAAATAAACACGGCCGAAGAGCCCCCAAAAATACTTCACGGTGTCCGAGTTATTTCATCGAAAAACTTATCCCCATAACCCTCGACCCGAACAACAGCGCGTCAGTAGGTCAGAGTCGAAATCGGCCCGATACTCCGAGTCTGGAGGGGGGTTGTAACAAATGCCCCTTATGTGCAACTCGTAAATTCAAACGCGCAAGTAATTCGCACCGCGGCGGGTCGGGGCGCGATAGAGCACAGCGCGGATAAAGCAAGACAGAGCGCGCAGCACTGAGCACATGGGCCGGATGCGAGAATCGCCAGAATCGTTATGGTTGCCGCGCGATATAGACGCTCCCGGGGAAGCGAGAGTAACACCGAGAAGGAGAGAGAGAGAGAGAGCGAGTGAGCGTGCCGCGAGATAGCGTCGCCAGCAAGAGAGAGAGAGGATCATCACCAGCTCCATCGCCAGTCCGGGAAGCTAGGGCTGTCCCGCCGACATCGCCGGGCATAGCCTTCCTTCGTGACATTGCCTGCACGAGATGAACGAAAGAGAGAGAAAGAGAGAAAGAAAGAGAGAGAGCGAGAGAATAGTGGTCAGCGAGCGACCTGCGCTGAACGCAACGACAGTGCTTAAGGTGGTGCTAAAGCCACCACTCACCGACAAACACGGGTAACCACAATTCTCATTCTATTTTTAATTTTGAGTAAATATCTCTATGAAGTGTTATTGTTCCTATAAAAATCAACAACACTTCATAGAGATATTTACTCAAAATTATAAATAAAATGAGAATTGTGGTTCTCCGTATTTGTCGGTGATACGTGGCTTTAGCATCACCTTAAGAAAAGTAAGTGCACACGTGTACACGCGGCGATTATAATCAAGCGCGGGGAAGCCGAGGTACTAGGCCCTTGCCCGCCGCTCCTTGTGCGTGCATACATCGTATATCGCGCGCCGGTTAATTGCGCTCGGGGGCTCACGCGCGCCCCCTCCCGCTTGTATATTTCGATTAGATATTATATTCTATTTCACCATATCAATCTCTCTTTTTATTAATTTACCACTTACGCCTTTCGCGTAATTCCTTATCCTTACCCACCGGCTGCGCGGGATCCCGGTAGCTGAGATAGCCGGCTACACGTCGCCCTCGTACAGGAAGTACGAACGGCAGAAGCGAGAGAAAACTCGCATTAGCAGGTAAGCTAAAAGCCGAGCGGCGCGATATTAAGAATCGCGCTGCCTATTTTGTTAACAAGAGGTTAACTATCGGCTTATTATAATAGCCCTGGTATAATATATATGTGTGTATATATATATATATATTTATATATATATATATATATATATATATATATATATATATATATATATATATATATATATATATATATATATATATATATATATATATATATATATATAAATATATATATATATATATATATATATATATATATATATATATAAAGAAGAAATAGAGAAATAGAAATATATATAAAAAAGACTGAAAATATATATATATATATATATATATATATATATATATATATATATATATATATATATATATATATATATATATATATATATATATATATATATATATATATATATATATATATATATATATATATATATATATATATATATATATATATATATATATATATATATATATATATATATATATATATATATATATATATATATATATATATATATATATATATATATATATATATATATATATATATATATATATATATATATATATATATATATATATATATATATATATATATATATATATATATATATATGGGTAATTCGCTGGGCAATGGAGAACCAAAAATAATTTTTTTTTAATTTCACAAATACCTTCCTTTTAGTATGTAGAATTCAGATTTAATATCAGTTGTATATAGATATAAAAAGTGCCGTTACATTATAAGGCTAAATAACGTTAATATAATAATAAGTCCGGATCAGCGAGGTATCAACGCATCGATAAATTGGTAGTGAGAGAGAGAATGGGAGAGACTTCATCTTCGACTTACTAATTTATTTCCTACTCTCATTCTTCTCTTTCTTCTACTACAGTTACTTATATACATATATGAGTAAACATTATACAATTTTTTTATTTAACAATGTTACATTGTTGATGTTACGATACGTCTGAGAATTTCTTAAGCTAAATTATAAATATGATTTTGATATATTTACAGGTCACAATATTAAACGTTTCAAAGAATAAAATACAATATACATTTTCGTGAATCGAACATATATGCGCGCGTATACTTAGTGCAGATATAGATGTCCTTCCTGACTTTAGTTCATGAATGCCTAGTCAATACCCCTGTGTCTAGAAATGTGACATTCGGATAGTATATTGATTTCACGATGTAACTATCTTCTGAGAAATCACTTTTCAAAATTTTAAATACAAACTAGTAAAATAAAGTTTTTAATAAGTATAGTATTACAGCCACAAGTGCAAAAAATAATCTCAAAACTTATTCTAATATATATTGTCAATGAATACGTCTTATATTTTATGTATAAAATAAAACAGAAAGCCTTAACCGCCTAAACATTAAAATTTGTAAAATGTACCCTCTTACAGTTAGAGTCTTGTAAAATAACTTCTTATTCGTTGCCTACAATATAAACATAGTATATCATCCAATTTTCAAGTCGACAGGGTTAATAATTTTGATTCGGCGTTGATCAGTGAATCAGTGAGTCATTCACTTAGGCAGTCAGTCAGTTACTCAGTCAATCAGGCAGTCAATCAGGATACAACCTTTTTTTATATATATATATATATATATATATATATATATATATATATATATATATATATATATATATATATATATATATATATATACCTACTTAGCTGTTGATTAGGGAAAAACTGTGAAATAGCTTTAAAGAAGTTGGAGTTAGTAAGAATTATAAACGATAACTAAGTAGATATCTCATTTGTCGTTGAAGATTCTGAATGAATCAGTAAAATCCCATTTTGCTATTTTTTACCAATTTAGGTTTCGAAATATGAAAAATGTTCCAACTTAGCGGTGGATTAGGCAAAAATCCAGAAATATCTTTCTAGAAATGAGTATTAAAAATCCAATAAAATGATTAAAAAGCCGATATCTCATCGGGCGTTCGAGATTTTGAAATACATTACAATCCCGTAAAATCCCATTCTGACGTTTTTTACCAAATTAGGATTAAAAATTTGAAAAATCTAACGACTTAGTTTAATTGGATTAGATTAAACCTTAGAAATTTCTTTCTAGAAACTAGTATTAAAAGATACATTAAACGACAAAAAAGCAGGTATCTCATGGGGCCTAGAAGATTTATAAATAGAATTACAATCTCGTGAAATCACGCTTTGCCATTTTTGACCAATATAGGATTCGACATTTGAAAAATTGAACAACTTAGCGATAGATTATGGAGAAACCCAGAAATGGCTTTCTAGAAATCAGAATTAAAAATTCTATAAAACGAAAAAAAGTCGATATATCATGGGGCCGTAGAGATTTTGAATAAGAATAATCCCGTAAAATCACATTCTACCATTTTTGACCAATTTAGGATACGAAATTTAAAAAATTTAATCATTATCAGTCGATTAGGAACATACCTAAAAATCACTTTACAGAAATTAGTATTATAAAACCTATTAACAATAAAAAAAGTCGGTATCTCATCTGGCCTTGAAGATTTTGAAAAAAAATCACAATCCCGTCAAATCCTATTCTGACATTGTTGAACAAATTAGGATTCGAAATTTTTTGAAAAAATTACATTCCCCTAAAATCACATTTTGCCATTTTTTACCAATTAAAGATTAGAAATTTGAAAAATATAACCACTTAGCGGTGAATTAGCAAAAACCATGAAAACGGTAAAATTGCCGATAACTTATCGAGCCGTGGAGATTTTGAAAAGAAAAGCAAATACTGTAAAATCACATTTTATCATTTATTAACAATTTAATATTTGAAATTTAATAAATGTACCCGGATTATGGAGATACCCTAAAATTACTGTCTAGAAATTATTATTAAAAAACCTATAAATCGATAAAAAATCTGATATCTCATTGGGCCTCGAAGATTTAGAAATATAATTACAATGCCGTAAAATCCCATTTTGCTATTTTTGATCAATTTAGGATTCGACATTTGAAAAATTTAACCACTTAGCGGTAGAATGAGGAAAGACCCAGAAATTACTGCCTACAAATTAGTATTAAAAATCATATATAACGCTAAAAAAGCTGTTATCTGATCGGGCCCTGCAGATTTTGAAAAATAATGTAAATCACGTAAAATCACATTTTGGGTGCTGATTTTTTTTAAATTTCATGTTTTTTGGTGGTCTAAACGATGGAATAGGTTATCTTTAGGGTTCTCAGCCACCTGTAGATAGGCGGGTTCTCAGCCAGCTATATAGGTATACTTGGGTAGGCCGATAATTTCTCAGCCACCTATATAGGTATACGGAAATCCGAGTCACGTCAACGAAATTCACTCTATTATAGAAGAGCTCTGAGAAGCTGGGTATACATTTTAAAATACAATTGAATCGCAAAATGTGCGATAGAGAGTTGCGATTTGCGTCACGGATTCAAATCTATCCGCCATTTGACCAACACTGGACGGACATTTGACCGACATTTGACGGACATTTGACCGACATTTGACCGACATTTGACCGACACTTGACCGACACTTGACCGACACTTGATCGACATTTGACTGACACTTGACCGACATTTGATCGACACTTGACCGACATTTGACCGACATTGGACCGACATTGGACCGACACTTGACCGACACTTAACCGACATTTGACCGACATTTGACCGACACTTGTCCGACATTTGACCGACATTTAACCGTCCGACAGTTACGTTACCATCCTTGTATACAAACCGTTTCCCGCAAGTGATTTTAGCATTTCTTGAAAATATATCGATCTCGAACCATGACACATTAGTTTCCACCAAAATGCTTGTCGAATTTCAGAAAAGTTCGAAAGGTGAAGATCAACTTCTTCGATCGAAAGATTTTTTACAAAGATAGATATCGGTCTGGAAAAGTATACTGGAAACGTAAATTTTATAAATTTCATGGATGCTCGAGTCGTGCTGTAACAAAAGATATCGAACTCATCAGTGGTTCTAATGGGCATAATCATGTTACACCTACCCATACTGTGCAGGAAATTAATAAAACTCTAGAGCCAATTTTGCGAGATGATATATTCGATTTCCAACAACAGAAAGATACTAGCAACCAAAAACTTAATATTTAATGGAGGCGATTGCACTGAAACGCAAGATGTTGCATCAAGACAAAATAGAACCAACTCTCAACTATATTAGTTCACTAGAAAAACCTTTCTCCAATTCAATAGTAGTGAATCAAAGTTCTCCACAGGCTAAGATTCGAAAATTTAATCAAAATTCTGAAGTTTATCTTCCCGATCAGTCTGAAAAGTGTGAAGAGTCTTTGGGAGTTAAAAACTCCCTGCAGTACAACAGTAGAGCTGGTTATTATCCATCCAATTCTACCATCAATTATACAATTGCTAGCTCTTCAAAGTCAGTGTGTGACCTGTCCGCTCTTTTATAGGCTTCTAAATAAAATATAATAAAGAAGAAGAAAAGAGAAAAATGTTTGTTCCAACGTTTAGAATTATTTTTTTAAAAGTACATATTCTATATGTTGAAATACATAGTTGTTACGCGCATTATTTATACTTTACCATTGCACTTTTCATTATAATAAAAAGCAGTATGAAAGAGAAATATATATATTACGAATGAAAACGAAACTTCCATACGTTAATTCATATTATACTTTGTTCCAACGTCAAGTATACATAGTGTATCGTGAAAACAATAAATAAATATATATATATATATATATATATATATATATATATATATATATATATATATATATTATGAGAGAGAGAGAGAGAGAGAGAGAGAGAGAGAGATGTTAGAAAAATGAGAAAGAGAATGTGGTTCATTGTACATCATAACGAGAGCTACGCAGAATTAGTAGTGGAGATGAAAAGTGTAGCCTGAACACAAGTCGAAAATTCGTGTGTGTGCTGCGCCGGGTAAGTAGATGAATAACCAGGCTCGTTTAATCCTATATCTCGTCTTAAAGCGCATTGCGAGGCAAGCGCGGAGAATCGCGCAAGAGTTCCTACATTATCGCCGTAAGAACGGCGGGTCACTGCTCGATCTCCGGCTTACCTCGCTCATCCGCTGCTCATCCTCAGCTAGTCGTCGTCATCCTCCAGGACTCCGTTCTTCTCGGCTGCGAACAGAAAAGTGAGCTGTGCCACCCGCTTGCGGAGTCCTTTATGCTGGCCAGCAAAGTCGCTCCGAGCCAATGAAAACGCACTGTATAGGGAAGGAGAGAGGTTGGAGGAAGGGGCAAACTAATCATCTAGCTCAAAAGCGCAGGCTTTTACGCTCAGTGGGAGCAGAGAAAGGTAATGCAAGGCAAGCGCGAAGGCTAGGGTTGGGTGCGGGAAAACAAGTTTCGTTGTAATGTGCGCGGTAGAGCATCGGTCGAAGAATCGAGCTGCATTGTAATCTACGCACAAGTCACGCGCTGGTTGTTTTCTTTTCATTTATATACAAAAAAGAGAAGGAAATGATAGTGCGGGGGATCGGGGGAGGGGGGGGGGTCTATCAAATGTACGGGCTGTCATAGAAAAGTATATATATATATATAGCTATCCTATTATATTCACGGGTTGGCCTATGTCGGGTGGCAGTAGCCTACCCAGGTTTACCTATATAGGTGGCCGTGAAATTCTCGGCCAGCCCAAGTATTCCTATATAGGTGGCTGAGAACCCGCTTAGCTTATCTACTGGCATCATTCTTTGCAATGTGAAATTTTTGAATCACGAGCCCCAATACCAGGTGGAGAGAAAGAGCAGCCTGCACATATATTATGAAAGGGGCTCCGAAGCCCACTCGCGAGTGTTTCTCCACTCGATCACGAGAAGACTAAAAGTAGTCAAGACTCAGAGATCACACACGAGTAGTACCACCACTAGGCGAGACGCGAACCTTCTATGAGTCCACACCTTACTTACACTCATGATCTGTCCCTCGTACCAATCGCTGTTAATATATTGGTCGGGGACTGCGGCGGCTCAGTCGGTAGAGTGTCGGATTCCCACGCCGGTGACCCGGGTTCGAATCCTAGTCTCTGCCGATTGATACAAGCACGACTGTAAAAATTACATGTGCTTTGTTTACAAACACACCGCAGACCCCCGTCGTCAATTAGCACCACATGGGAGCACAAACATGGCGACGTTAAAAAAAAAAAAAAAAAATATATATATTGGTCAAAAAACCTACCCAATCATTTCAATCCGCCGTCATTATTTTCACCACCTTTACGCTCAGCTCGCATGGGTTCGGCTAGAGACGAACGGAATCTACTAGCGAAACACGTAACAACAGCTAAATGGGTAAATTTTTTTATTTTCGAATCCTAAATTAGTCAATAATGGCCAAATGTGATTTTACGGAATAAGATACTCCTTTTTCAAAATCTCCAAGGCTCGATGAGATATCAGCTTTTTTAGTATATATAATAATTTCTCTCTTCCTGTTTCCCACTGCATTCCCGAAGCCACCTAGTTAGGGGCTCCGTAAATGCAGTTTTCTATGTTTTGATTTATTATCTAGGTCCGACAAGAGCGCTAGCTAGCTCTCTTGCGAGGCGAGAGGCAAAACCCCGTAAAAAACACTTATAGATTTATTACGAGAAAAACCCCGAAAGGCACACACTCGAACGGTGCGCTGACCGCTGTAGAGCGCGCGCTTTCATAATGGGACTTATCAGCGCGTTGGCCCCCTCGATGGATACCAAGGAGGGTTCGGCGCTTCCAAGTTGAAAAAGGATAGGAAGAACATATAAATGAAAGTTTAACGTTTGATTATTAATTTATTCTAGAGTGTTAATTATTATATATTGTTAGAGGGAGAGAGAGAGAGAGAGAGAGAGTACTTAGTGAGGTACGAGTGAACGTAGACCGAAGCGCGTTAGCTCTGGCCACGGAACCGCTACCACTCTCTCTTACCCGAGTGAGCACTGGTCTAGATAGCCCAGCGTGCCTTGAGATCCGAGAAGAGAATGATCCCCTGCCCACAGCTCGCGTCTCCCTTTATACCCGCGCTGCGCATCTGTGACGTAGCTCTCCGTTTCCACTACTATCTCCTTCTTCTCTCCTCTCTACTCCGCTCAAGATTCGCACGTTTCTGCACGCGTCATCGAACTTTTCGCATATTCGTGCGTCCCGCGCAATTACAATATGCTTTCGTTTTATGTTTGGCTTAACGATTAATTTTATTTTTATTTTTCTTAAATGCTACGGTATCTATCCCGGCCGTCACAGAGTTATCAGCATTTTTATCGTATTCTGAGATTTTGAATACTAAATTCTATATCGTAAATTCTAGTGTTTTCCCAAATCCACCCCTAAGTGGTTAAATTTATAAAATTTCCGATCCTTAATTGGTCAAAAATGTCAAAATGTGTTTTTAGGGGATTCTAATTTTTTTTTAAATCTTCAAGGCTAGATGAAGTACCGACTTTCTTATTGTTTTATATGTTTTATGATACTAATTTCTGAAAAGTAATTTCTGTGTTTTTTCCTAATCAACTGCTAGAATATTAAATTTTTAAAATTTTGAATCCTAAATTGGTAAAAAGTGGTAGAATGTGATGTTACAGGATTTGTTTGTTTCAAAATCTCTACGCTCGCTGAGATATCTGCTTATTTGACGTTTTATATGCCCTTTAATACTCATTTCTAAAAAGTTATTTCCGGATTGTTTCCCAATCCACGGTTAAGTGGTAAAATTTTTCATATTTCAAAACCTAACGTGGTAAAAAATGGGAAAATGTGATTTTGAGGATTCATTCAAAATCTTCAACGCCAGATGAGATATCGACTTAGTTACCGTTTATAATTCTTACTAACTCTAACTTCTACAAAGCAATTCCGCAGATTTTCCCTAATCGACAGCTAAGTAGGTTATATATATATATATATATATATATATATATATATATATATATATATATATATATATATATATATATATATATACTATATACTTGATTTTTTAATACTAAATTCTATATAGTCAATTCTGGTGTTTTCCCTTATCCACCGCTACGCGGTTAAATTTATAAAATTTCCAATCCTAAATTGGTCAAAAATGGAAAAATGTGATTTTAAGGGATTCTAATTTTTTTGAGAAAATCTGTGAAATTGCTTTTTAAAAGTTGGAGTTAGTAAGAATTATAAACGATAACCAAGTCAATATCTCATTTGTCGTTGAAGATTTTGAAGGAATCCGTAAACTCTCATTTTGTTATTTTTTACCAATTTAGGTTTCGAAATATGAAAAATTTTCCCATTTAGCGGTGGATTAGGAAAAAATCCACAATATTAAACATTTCAAAGAATAAAATACAATATACATTTTTCTGAATTTAATATATATGCGCGCGTATACTTACAAGGAGGGACCACGGAGTCCGCGTCACCGATTTTGATGAATCTTTAGGGATCGTTTTCTGATACCTGAAAATGAAGCCCAATACTCGTGGTTTTATCCAATGGGCCTTTGTATGGTATATATAGTGCATTTAATTAAGGTTGGCAGTATATCTATATATATTTGATTTTTAGCATTGCCCATATAAGCAATGCTAATGTTTTTTGGCATTATCTCATATTTAAAGACCTATGGGATATAACTACGAGTACTGAGCTTCATTTTTAGGTTCCAACAGTCGATTCCTAAAGTTTCATCGAAATCCAAGACCCGGACTCCATGGTCTCCCCTTATTAGTGCAGATATAAATGTCCTTCCTGACTTTTGTTCATCAATACCTAGTCAATACCCCTGTGTCTAGAAATGTGAAATACGAAGAGTATATTGATTCCACGATGTAACTACCTTCTGAGAAATCACTTTTCAAAATTTTAGTTACAAACTAGTAAAATAAAGTTTCTAATAAGTATAGTATAACAGCCACAAGTGCAAAAAATAATCTCAAAACATATTCTTATATATATTGTCAATGAATACGTCTTATATTTTATGTATAAAATAAAACAGAAAGCCTTAACTGCCTAAACATTGAAATTTGTAAAATATACCCTCTTACAGTTAGAGTCTTGTAAAATAACTTCTTATTCCTTGCCTACAATATAAACATAGTATATCATGCAATTTTCAAGTCGACAGGGTTAATAATTTTGATGCAGCGTTGATCAGTGAATCCGTATATAAAGGTGTGTCCTGATTGACTGAGTAACTGACTGACTGCCTAAGTGAATGACTCACTGACTTAGTAAGAATTATAAACCATAACTAAGTCGATATCTCATCTGGCGTTGAAGATTTTGAATGAATCCACAAAATTACATTTTCCTATTTTTTACCAAGTTAGGTTTCGAAATATGAAAAATTTTACCACTTAGCGGTAGATTAGGAAAAAATCCAGAAATAACTTTCTAGAAATGAGTATTACATATGCAATAAAATGATTAAAAGCCGATATCTCATCGGGCGTTCGAGATTTTGAAATAAATTACAATCCCGTAAAATCCCATTCTGACATTTCTTATCAATTTAGGATTCGAAATTTGAAAAATCTAACGACTTTTAGGTGGATTAGATTAAACCTCAGAAATTCCTTTCTAGAAACTAGTATTAAAAGAAATATAAAACGACAAAAGAGCAGATATCTCATCGGGCCCAGAAGATTTAAAAATAGAATTACAATCTCTTGAAAGCATGTTTTGCTATTTTTGACCAATATAGGATTCGACATTTAAAAAATTTAACCACTTAACGATAGATTATGGAAAAACCCAGAAATCACTTTCTAGAAATTAGAATTAAAAATTCTATAAAACGAAAAAAAGCCGATATATCATGGTGCCGTAGAGATTTTTAATAAGAATAATCCCGTAAAATCACGTTCTAGAATTTTTGACCAATTTAGGATTCGAAATTTAAAAATTTTATTATTTTTCAGTCGATTAGGAAAATACCCAAATTACTTTACACAAATTAGTATTATAAAACCTATTAAACAATAAAAAAAGTTGGTATCTCATCTGGCCTTAAAGATTTTGAAAAACATTACAATCCCCTAAAATCACATTTTGCCATTTTTTACCACATTAAGGAGTAGAAATTTGAAAAATTTAACTTAGCGGTGAATTAGCAAAAACCATGAAAACGGTAAAAATACCGATAACTTAACGAGCCTTGGAGATTTAAAAAAAAAAAAACAAATACTGTAAAATCACTATTATCATTTTTTAACAAATTAAAATTTGAAATTTAATAAATGTACCCGCGTAGCGGACAGATTATGGACAAACCCAAAAATTTAGTGCCTATAAATTATTATTAAAAACCTATAAATCGATAAAAGAAGTTGATATCTCATTGGGCCTTGAAGATTTAGAAATATAATTACAAACCCGTAAAATTCCATTTTGCTATTTTTGATCAATTTAGGATTCGACATTTGAAAAATGTAACCACTTAGCGGTAGAAAGACCCAGAAATTACTGCCTGCAAATTAGTATTCAAAATCATATATAACGCTAAAAAACTTGTTATCTGATCGGGCCTTGCAGATATTGAAAAATCATTTAAATCACGTAAATTCACGTTTTGCCGATTTTGACCAGTTTAGGATTCGAAATTTGAAAAATTTAATTACTTAGTGTTGCATTAGGGAAAAGCTTGAATATTTCTTTCTAGAAATGAGTATTACAAAACCTATAAAATGATAAAAGAAGCCGATGTATTATCGAGCCTTGGAGAATTTTAAAAGAAAATCCTGAAAAATAATATTCTACTGTTCTTCACCAATTTAAGATTCGAAGTTTAAAACAATCTATCATCGAGTCTTGGATAATTTGAGAAGAAAATTCCGTAAAATCAAATTCTACCATTTTTGTCCAATTTAGGATTCGAAATTTGAAAAATTTAACCACTTAACAGTGCATTAGGGAAAATCCCAGAAATTACTATTTAGAGATTAGTATTTGTAAACCTTTAAAACGCTAAAAAAGCTGGGGTCTTGCAGATTTTGAAAAAGGAGTATCATATTGCGTAAAATCACATTTGGCCATTATTGACTAATTTAGGATTCGAAAATAAAAAAAATTATCCACTGAGCTGTTGTTACGTGTTTTGCTAGTAGATTCCGTTCGTCACTAGGCCGAACCCAGGCAAGATGAGCGTAAAGGTGGTGAAAATAATGACGGTGGATTGAAATGATTGGGTAGGTTTTTTGACCAATATATTAACAGCGATTGGTACGAGGGACAGATCATGAGTGTAAGTAAGGTGTGGACTCAGAGAAGGTTCGCGTCTCGCCTAGTGGTGGTACTATTCGTGTGTGATCTCTGAGTCTTGACTACTTTTAGTCTTCTCGTGATCGAGTGGAGAAACACTCGCAAGTGGGCTTCGGAGCCCTCTTTTATAATGTGTGAGCAGGCTGCTCTTTCTCTCCACCTGATATTCGGGGCTCATGATTCACAAATTTCACATGGCAAGGAACGAGGCCTACGGTATATAGGTATTCGTCCCCCTAAAGATAACCTATAAAACCTATGCCATCGTTTAGACCATCAAGGGAACTTGAAATATTAAGGATCAAAGTTTTCAACCCCTATAAGACAGAAACAGACATATTTCAGGAATCGAATATGGGCGTAAATGAAAGATTTCAACAAAATCTATCAGTATAAAATGACTCCAAATGGGGGCTGATGCATCTTCAACTTTTTAGAAGAGGTAAACGGTTCAGAAAAAATCTACCCTTGAGGATTTTGGTCAAATAGGGTGAGTTGGCACAATTTTTTTTTCACGAGTGAGGCGGCAAATAAATGCGGACATAAATAGCTACCGATTCGAGCCACCACCCGTTGGAAGACGTACTCCCGAAGTAGTATCTTAAGACTATTCTGAACATATAAATATCAACCCTTAAATCCTCCATATCGAATTTCACCACATGGCATGCTTTTATACAATCGAATGAAGGCTCAAATGAAAGATTTCATCGGAATCTATAATTATAAAATGACTTCAAATGGGAGCTGTTATATTTTTACCCATTTGCAGGGTGTTAACAGTTTAAAAAAACTACCCTTAATGATATTGGTCAAATATGGTGCGTTGGCACAATTTTTTTTTGTTACGAACGAGACGGCAAATGAAAGCTGACATAAAAGACTACCGATTTGAGCCATCACCCTTTGGGGGACGTACTCCCTTGGTAGTATTTTAAGAATATTTTTAATATTGCAGAAACTACCCTTAAATCGTCCATATTGAATTTCCCTCCAAAGGACGATGGCCCGAATCGGCAGCTTTTTCGTCAGCATTGATTTGTCGTCTCGTTCGTGAATCAAAATTGTTCCTACGCATCATATTTGACCAAAATCATTAAGGGTCGTTTTTTTTCTAATCCGATAACACCCTATAAATGGGTGAAAATATAGCAACATTTGGAGTCATTTTATAAATATAGAATTCGATGAAACCTTTCATTAAAGTACTAATTTGATAGCTTAAAAGTGTGTCAAGTAGGGGAATTCGATAAGGACCCTTAGGTTGATTCTGGTATTTTGAGAATAGTCTTAAAATACTACTAAGGGAGTACATCCCTCAAATGACGATGGCTTGAATCCGTAGTTCTTTTAAAATCCTTAGGGGTAGTTTTTTTATAAACAGTTTACCCTCTGTAAAAGGGTGAAGATAAAGCAGCGCCCATTTGGAGTCATTTTTTAATGATAGATTTGATTAAATCTCACATTTGAGCTCTTAGTCGTTTGCTGAAAGTTGTGGCAAGTTGCTGTTTTATGGTTTTCTGTAGTTTTCTGTCTTTTAGGCGTTGAAAACTTTGATCCTTAATATCTCAAGTTCCGTTGAGCCTAGATTGCTGATTTTTTTAAAATTCATGTATTTTAATGCTCTGAACAATGGCATAGGTTTATAGGTTTTGTACTTAGGAGGTCGATTGCCTATGTATCATGGGCATCGTTCTTTAAGTATATCAGAAAGTTATTTGTGCATTTTAAATTTAATTTAATCAATATAATTTGGCTTTTTTACCAGAAAACCATTTCGAATTGTGAAAAAAGGACAAAATAGACGTTTATCGACGTCTTACACGCGGATATAATTTTATCAATGGCTTTTTCTATCAGATTTTTTATATTTTTGACACAAAGATAAATACATTGTGTAATTTACATTTAAATATTTTTTATAATTTTAATATCAGGCATAACCAAAAACATTAAAAAATACGTCAAATTATACAGTTTTTACAGCTTGTTTAAACTGATTGAGTCTCTTATTTTTCAAATATGAAATTTATGGGAAAGTAAATAATATAACAGTTTTCAGATGTGATTTAGATGAAATCATTCATTTGAGACTTTATTCCATTGCTTAAAAGTATGCCAAATGTGGGAATTCGATAAGGTGATTTAAGGGTTGATTCTGGTATTTTACGAATAGCCATAAAGTACCAATAAGGGAGCACGTCCCACAAAGGAAGAATACTCGAATCAATAGCTATTTTCGTCAGCTTTCATTTGACACCACGTTCGTGAAAAAAAATTGTTCCAACGCACCATATTTAACCAAAATCATTAATAGTTTTTATTCTAATCCGTTAACCACTGGTAAAATAGTGGATATGCAACAGCCCCAATTTTGGGACATTTAATAATTATAGATTTCGTTTTAATCTTTCATTTGTCAAAATAGTCTCAAAATATTGGAAAAAGAGCAAGTCTCCTCCAAACGGCTATGGCTCAAATCGGTAGTTTTTTTGGCAGCTTTCATTTGCCACCTCGTTCGTGAAAAAAAAATTGTGCCAACGCACCTATTTGACAAAACACTTTGTGGTAGTTTCTTTTCTGAACCGTTTACCACCTTTAAAATGGTTTAAATACAGCAGTCCACAGTTGGAGTCATTTTATAATTATAGAGTTTGTTGAAATCTTTCATTTGAGCCCTTATTCGATTCCTGAAATATGTGCCAATATCTCAAGTTCCTTTGACTCAAAATGTAATTTTATGCCCATCTGAACGAAACCGGCCACTTTTTTCTCTGAAAATCGAAACCAAAATTACACTTTTTGCCCACAAAAATTATTAGCGAGAAAAAAGTGACTTCACAAAATACTAGTCAAAATTCCTTTATTTCATCAAGTTTTACCAGTACCCCTGATTTTCGATTGTCTTTCAACAATATTGTCTTTTAACCGTCCATCAGTCCCGCTTTCCAAGTGAAAAAGTGGCCACAGTTGAGATGGGCATAAAATACTATGTATAACTCGAGAAGAAAGTCGATTTTTCGCTAAAAATATTATAAATATTCGACTTTTCGCCCTTGTTACATAATGTACTATTACAGGATTTGATTTTTTTAGAAAACCTTTTTTATCGAATTAGAGGCTTTTAATACTTATTGCTATAAACTAATTTCTGAATTATTCCCTTATCAACCGTTAAGTATGTAAATTTTTCAATTTTTGTATCCTAAAATGGTAAAAAATGACAAATAGTGATTTTATTGGATTTGATTTTTTTTTAAATCCGAAAGGACATATAATATCGGCATTTTTAGCGTTTCATCGGATTTGAAATATTAATCTCTAGACAGTAATTTCTAAGATTTTCCCTAATCCACCGCTGTGTGGTTAAACTTTTCAAATTTAGAATCTTAAATTGGTCAAAAATGCCAAAAAGTAATTTAACGGAAATTGATTTTTTTTTTTCAAAATCTCCGAGGCTTTATGAGAAATCGGCTATTTTAGCGTTTAATAGGATGTTTAGTACTAATTTCTAGAAACAAGTACTCGGTTTTTCTTTCATGGACCGATGTGCTTAAATTTTTCAATTTTCGAGTCCGAAATTGGTAAAAAATAGCAAAATGTGACTTTAAGGGATTTTAATTTTTTTCAAAATCTGAAAGGCCCGGAGAGATATTGGCTTCTTTAGCATTTATAGGTTTTCAAATACTAATCTCTAGACATAAATTTCTTGTTTTGTCCCTAATCTACCGTTAAGTGGCTAAATTTTTTAAATTTTGAATCCTAAATCGGTAAAAAATGGCAGAATGTGATTCGACGGGATTTGACTTTTTTTTTAAATCTACAAGGTTTTGTAAGATATCGGTTCTTTTATCGTTTTATAGAGGTTGATTAATACTAATTTCTAGAAAGAAATGTTTCAGTCATTTCCTAATCTACAGCTATGTGATTAAATTTTTCCAATTTTTAATCCTTAATTAATAAAAAATGGCCGTATGTGATTGTACGGGATTGGATTTTTTTTAAATTGGCAAGGCCGGATGATATATCGACTTTTTTAGCATTGTATAGGTTTTCAAATACTAATCTCTATACAGTAATTTCTGAAATTTTCCTTAATCTACCGTTAAGTGGTTAAATTATTCAAATTTCGAATCCCAAATCGATCAAAAATGGCAATAAGTGTTTCTACGGGATTAGACTTTTTTTCAAAATCTCCAAGGCCTTACGAAATATCGGCTTCTTTAGCATTTTCTAGATTTTTAGATACTAATCTCTAGACAGCAATTTCTAGGATTTTCCCTAATCCACCGTTAAGTGACTAAACTTTTCAAATTTGGAATCCTAAATCTGTCAAAAATGGCAAAATGTGATTCTACGGGATTTGACTTTTTTTTAAATCTCCGAGGCCTTATGAGACATCGGCTATTTTATCGTGTAATAGGATGTTTACTACTAATTTCTAGAAATAATTTTTGGGTTTTTCCCTCATCGAGCGATATGTGCTTAAATTTTTCAATTTTCGAGTCCGAAATTGGTAAAAAAAAAATAGCAAAATGTGAATTTCAGTGATTTGAATTTTTTTCAAAATACGAAATAATCTCTAGACATAAATTTCCGGGATTTTCCCAAATCCTACGTTAAGTGGCTACATTTTTCAAATTTTTAATCCTACATTGGTAAAAAATAGTGTAATGTGATTTTACGGGATTTGATCTTATAATACTTCTTTTTACAAAGAAATTTCTTGTTTTTTTCCTAATCCACCGCTAAGTGGTTAAATTATTCAAATTTCGATTCCTAAATTGGTAAAAAATGGGAAAACGTGATTTTACCGGAATGGGATTTTTTTTAAATTACCAACGAGTTACGAGTTATCGGCACTGTTATCGTTTTATAGATGCGATACCGGCATTTTCAACGTTTTGTAAGTTTGACAATACTTCTTTCCGGAAACAAATTTCTCGTTTATTCCCTAGTTGACAGCTAAGTGATTAAATTTTTTCAATTTCTACAAAGCAATTTCTGGGTTTTTCCTCAATCCACTAAGTTAACTAAGTCCACTAGTTTAACTAAGTGGTTAAATTTTTCAAATTTCGAATCCTAATTTCATCAAAAATGTCAGAATGGGATTTTATGAGATAGTATTTTTGTCAATATCCCCAAGAATCTATGAGATGCCGGCCCATTTATCATTTTGTAGGTTTTTTATTACTGATTTCTAGACACTAATTTTCGGGTTTTTTGTCAATCAACAGCTAAGTGGATAAATTTTTAAATTTTCTAATCCTATATTGGTAAAAAATGACAAAATGTGACTACGAGATTTAAACTTCTTTTCCAAATCTGAAAGGCCCGATGAGATATCGGCTTTTTTAAACGTTTTACAGTTTTTTTAATGCTAATTTCGAGACAGTAATTTCTGGGGTTTTTCTACTCTACCATTAGTGGTTAAAGTTTTCAAATATAGAATCCCAAATTGATAAAAAATGGCAATAAGTGTTTTGAAATAAAGTTAAATTGAATTTTTTCTCAAAATCTGAAAGGCCCGATGAGATATCTGCTCTTTTATCATTTTTTTTTTTTTTTTTTTTTAATTAACGTCGCCATGTTTGTGCTCCCATGTGGTGCTAATCGACGACGGGGGTCTGCGGTGTGTTTGTAAACAAAGCACATGTAATTTTTACAGAGGTGCTTGTATCAATCGGCAGAGACTAGGATTCGAACCCGGGTCACCGGCGTGGGAATCCGATACTCTACCGACTGCACCCTGCCGCCGCAGGCCCCCTTTTATCATTTTATAGATTGTTAAATACTCATTTGTAGAAAGTAATTTCTGGGTTTTTCCCTAATCCACCGCTATGTGGTAATATTTTTTAAATTTAGGATCCTATATCGGTCAAAAATAGCAAAATGTTATTTTACGGGATTTGAATTTTTTCTCAAAATATCCAAGGCCCGTTGAGATATTGGTTCTTTTATTGTTTTATAGTTTTCTTATTACTGATTTTTAGAAAGTAATTTCCGGGTTTTACGCTGATCGACAGCTAAGTGGGTAAATTTTTCAATTTTCTAATCCTCTATTGGTAAAAATGGCAGAATGTTATTTTACGGGATTGGAATGTTTTTTCAAAATCTGAAAGGACCAGTGAGATATCAGCATTGCAGTGTTTTTTTTTAGGATTTCTAATACGAATTTCTAGACAGTAAATTGGTCAAAATATCAAAATAGGATTTTACGGGATTGTAATTTTTTTCATAATCTTCAAGGCCAGATGAGATACTGGCATTTTTTTATTCATTTTATAGGTGTTTTAATACTGATTTCTAGAAAGTAATTTCTGGACTTTTTTCCTAATCCACTTCTACGTGGTTAAGTGTTATAAATTTTGAACCCTAAATTGATAAAAAATGGTAGAATGTGATTTTACGGGATTGTTTTGTTTAGTTACATACACTAACATTCATGACTTTAAGGGGGCACAACACCTTTAAAATCTGAACAAAAAAATTAATTAAGAATTTTTATTTTGATATTTATTTTAATAAGGGTTTTTTTTTCCTGAAAGTATACATAAAAACCTACCAATTTGTATATTTTTTACCTTCGTTGGACCTTCTATGCCTCCATGGCACACCAGACTGTTTTCGAAGACCTTAAGCACTGTCCGTAAGATTCCAAGTCTACGCATGGATGGATTGGACTAAAAATTTAAGGAGATACTCATTATAGTAGTACTTTTAATATGAGCGTAGGGATTTTGATTTGAACGAGTAGAAGTATTTCTTTATATGAACATTGTCAATATAACACTTATTTTTTAATAATTTTATCACTTTTATAGATGTAAAAAATTTTCTACTCGTTCAAATCAAAATCCCTACGCTCATATTAAAAGTACTACTATAATGAGTATCTCCATAAATTTTTAGCCCAATCTGTCCATGCGTTCACTTGGAATCTTACGGACAGTAAGCTGAAATTGATAAAAACAACATTTAGAGTTATTTAACAATTAAGTTACAAGTTCTAATAGATATAATTTATACTCATCTTATCAATTGCAACTACTTTTTTCTTCATTTCAACGTAGCAGACAAACATCTGCAGCAGTGTACATCAATATTTTCTGGTGCGTGGAGTCCCATGAGTCTTCCTCCTCCTTGAATAACCTGAAATGAAAAAAAAAACACAAAAATGAATAAATTGAGTAAACTGTACTTATCATACTAAACTCTTGAGTGGCACTTTCACACACTTCACTCAACTGCTTATTTATTTCATCAAAAGCCGATTGGGCAACTGGCTTGCATAGGTCCATAATCCCACAAAAAGTTGAAAGGCCAGCGTGTCCATGTCCAAGTGCACGAGCAGACAGCACAGATCTTCTGTTCACTTCGTATGCATTTCCTTTGGCTCGTACTTTGTTGCTGGAGTTGATCGCTGCTATTTCACCACACTTTGAGCACACAATATCTATTTTGAAACCAGACCCTGCACACCAGATTCACTTAATTGAACACTGCCATGGCACCGATTACAACACAGAACATTTCTAAGTTTAGAAAATAAAATTGAAGTGTCAATGATTCGGTTTGTTGTATCACTGGTGTCTCTAGCACTAGCTGTGTTTTGGAGTTTCCTCACTGAGCTGGTGGATAGTCTTGGCTTCTTTTGTGAATCTTCCTTTTTTATATCTTTTAGAAGACATTTTCACTACACTGATTTACACACATTCACAAATAGTCAAATGTAATTAAAACACTGTATAAGTTCAGTACAATAAAAATATTAGCTGTGTTTACTAACAGGTGGTTTGTAAACATAAAAGCCAACTGTCAAAAGTAGCAAAAATGTACGGGTAAGGTTAGTCAAAAATTCGATCTGATTTATCAACCTTTATCTCAAACGCATGTAAGTTCAACTATTCACCTGTAGTGGCGCTGAAGGATTCTAGTCTTAAAATTGGTTACAATTATATTATATTTTATTGCTTTATAACTAAATAAAATAATCAATCAAACATTTAGTTATAAATAATAATAAAGTAAATAATAATTGATAAAATACCGAATTTACGCAAAATTGGCAAAAAAGCTGTCTCAGTATTTATATTGTAACTTTAAAAGGAATTATGATATCTTAAAACGGTTTTCGGGAGCTTATTCTACGGGAAATTTCCTATAAATAAGGTAAATAAAAAAAACGATTTTTTGACAATTTAAAGGTGATTTGGGAGAAACCCATAAAAGCAATTTTATTTTACTAGTCTAGGAAACGTCTTATGTTTAATATCAATCATTCTGAAAATTTGTATGCTATAAATACTTTTGACTGTTTGACGAGTAACTGACTGTCTAATTAACTGAATGACTGACTGATTGACTCATCAACGCCGAGCCAAAACTATTAACCCTATCGATTTGAAATTTGGATGATATACTGTGTTCATATTGTAGGCAACGCATATGAAGGAATTTTACAAGACTCTAGCTCTAAAAGGGTAAATTTCACAACTTTTAAGGTGGAACTTCAGTGATTTTTAAAAAATCTCTCCCTTTCGTCCAATAATATTAAAAATTCGGTAACTTTTTTTGTCATGATTGAAGAAGGTAGTAAAAAAATGTTGAGAATTTTTCACAAAAATTTTTTTACGGTTTATTGGAGAAAATACATATTTTTGTAATAAATACAAGGTTTTTAGAGTAGTTTCTTGCGCATACGAATTTAACGAATTCTAGTTTAAAAAATTCTAGGATATTTTTCAACTTAAAATGAACAATAGCTAATATTTTTGAAATTGTTTAAACTCAATGAATGGTCTAAAATAAATGAAACGTTGTTTGAACTTAAAAAAACATAAATTGCATGTCTCAACACTTACAATGGACGAATAAAACATTTACCATCAAAGTGCCTAAAACAAAATATTAACTTCTTTTCACAATACATTAACCGATATTTTCTGGAAGTTTCAAAAATATCCATGCTCATGGGTTGCGCAAAGAATTTTTTGAAGGTAGAAAAGTAAGTTTCGAAAAAGGCGCGTTTAAAGTTTTAGTTTGGTATGACTTTGGTGTAACAGAGTGTTTTGACATCCAGCAGGTCTCAAAATATTCATAAATTTTTGGTAAAAAATCAGTGGAGTTCCCCCTTAATGTTTACGCGGTTAAAAGCTGTAAAATGTGTTTTCACAGAATTACTTCAAATCTGCAAGGCCGTATGAAATATCAGCTTTTTTATGATTAAAAATGGGCATTAGTACTACTTTCTACAATGTAATTTCTGGGTTTTTCCCTAATCAATTGCTGAGTTGGTAAATTTTTTAAATTTCGAATCCAAAATTCAGACCCTATCTTCTGCATATAGTGATTGACTGACTGATTGACTGACTGACTATCTGCCTGAGTGATTGACCGATTCATCGACGTGATTAGGGATGCTAGCGACTTGAAATTTGGACAGTATATATACGAGTACGATAGTCTTGATTATTATTATTAGTCTTGATGTGATACTTTGTAAAAATCGTGGGCAACGCCGCGCCGGGAAATGCTAGTATATATATATATATATATATATATATATATATATATATATATATATATATATATATATATATATATATATATATATATATATATATATATATATATATATATATATATATATATATATATATATATATATATATATATATATATATATATATATATATATATATATATATTATATATATATATATATATAATTCAGTGCCATGGCAACGTATTTTTAACAATTAGTTGTTTAGCTAAAATATAAAAAAAACTAGTTTTCAAAAGCTCGTATCTAAAGCTACATAAGTTTGTTAATTTTTATGATATCGGAATATATTTTTCACCATTCTATTGCAATGATATTTACACAAATTCAGAGCCCTCAAACATTGTTCTACAATAAGTAGGTGCCGAGATAATTAAAAGAAATTGTTATACGCATACTATAAAATATACAGAAGTAATACTTTCAGCAAAACTCGAATAATAGTTCTAGTTTTAGAGAAAAAAATTATTTTTGCATTTAATGAACGATTTTTTGGATAAGCAAGGTAAAAGTATTCCATAGTCCATATCGCGCTTCTGAATTCTACGCAAGAGACTTTTGTGCAACATTTCAGGCTGCCAGCGCGATCGCGCTGAACAACTGCATGTCTGGGAGCTTTAAAATTAAGCATTTACTCCGAAACTATGACACTTACATGAAGATTAAACATACCTCAATATATTTAATGGGGATACATACTATTCTTCTTAAAATTGCACCTTATTTACAAATTCTTTTAAATTTTCACAAATGTTTATATAACCAAAAATGAAACTTTTTTGAAAATTTGTTGACTATTTTACCGTATATATATTGATATAGAATGGAAAGTTCATGATTTTTTTAGTCAACATGAGTTGAAATTCCTACGCACTTTTTTTACCATTTTGAAATGATTTGTGCTTTATCATCGAACTTTAATACAAGTAATCATAGTTAAAAATAAGATCATGTTATTTATATAAAATAACAGGGTTTTTGAGTAATTTGTGGCCTTTTTTTATAAATATGATATCGTTAAATAGCGCAAGAATAGCGATACTATAATGAAAAAATCCAAAAATGGGCTATAATAACATAGTATAACCAAGATATAGAGAAGGTATCGATTATTACGCTTCAAATGACGAAAATAACGTAAAATTACGTGTCGCTCATATATTACGTCAAAGTAACGAAAAATTTCGAAAAGTAGGCCAAAGTAACGTAGAAAAATGGCGATCAGCAGAAGGTCTGATTCTTAGATGTAAAATAACGTAGAATAACGTTAAATAACGTGAAATAACGTAAAATAACGTAAAATAGCGCATAAATAACGTTAAAATATCGATAAATATCGAAAAGTAGACGAAAATAAGGCAGATAAAGTCATATAAGGAGACGGTCCGATTCTTAAATGAACCATACCGTAGAATAGCGTAAAACAACGTAAAATATTGTAAAAAAGCGCATAAATAACGAAGAAATAACGAAAAATTTCGAAAAATAGACCGAAACAACGTAGAAAAACGGAGATAGGAGGAAGGGTCTCGATTCTTATACACGGCGGCGGCGGAAAAATTATTGTATAAAATAAAGAAGAGGCATATATATTTTCTCAATAATAGTCTGATTGGGATACTTAAATTCACTTTAAATCAGCTGCAATTTGCGACAGCAATATAATATAGCAAATAATATTTTTAACATATTAATTGTTGTTAAAACGTTTAATTTAATTGGGCACATATTAAAGCAAGTGCCCTTTAAAATAACCATAAAATATTGGAAAGTAACGTATGAATAACTTAAAATACTGTAAAATAATATAAAATAACGTAAGATAACATAAAATAAATTGAATATCGTTAAATAGCGCATAAATAACGATAATCTAACGAAATATTAAGAAAATGGGTCATAATAACGTAGAAGAAGGGAGACATAGAGAAAGCATAGATTATTAGGCTTAAAATTACGAAAAATAACGTAAAATAGATCATAAATTACGTAAAAGTAGCGAGAAATTTCGAAAAATTGGCCAAAATAACGTAGAAAAATGGAAATATGGAGAAGATCCAATTTTTAGATGTAAAATAACGTATAATAATGTGAAATAACGTTTTTACTGAATATTCTTCTTCATATTCCTATTCATCAGAATTATTTCAAAATTTTTTTTCTTATATTTCACAGATATAACCGTTTAAAAAAAAAATTACAATTTCGTAACTTTCGGGTCGGAAAAGATAAGTAATTTTATGCTATTTCAAGTGTATTATCACTCAATGGATGATATTATTTCTAAGGTATCAAAAAACCCCAAAAACTAAAAATCAAAAATCGAATAACCGCTAAAAGAAAACGAA
Organism: Gastracanthus pulcherrimus; assembly: GCA_949152435.1. Lineage (NCBI taxonomy): Eukaryota > Metazoa > Arthropoda > Insecta > Hymenoptera > Pteromalidae > Gastracanthus > Gastracanthus pulcherrimus. The sequence continues at coordinate 65,303,591 of OX424575.1, forward strand.
AACTCAACAAAAGCAAAAAAAAATTATGAACCACCGTCCTTAGAAAAAAAAAATGAGCGCTGAAAAATTTATTTTCATCGTGTAAATTCAGAGTAATTCCACTACACATGCACACTCACACACGCACGCACGCACTGACGCACACATACACACAGAGACAAGCATGCATACACGCACGCATGCACGCAGATATCCATACAGACATTTTCGAATTAGAATAACGTAAAATCACGTGAAGGAGCGTAAAATAGCGTGAAATGACGTAAAATAGCGCCGAGATAACGTAAAAATAACGAAGTATTCAAAAAGATAGGCCAAAATAATGTAGAAACATTGCTAAAATCGAAACGCTGTGCTATTCACATAAGGCATTCGTAAGTATTTAACGAATGATGATATAAGGGGAGTATTAATACCATATAAGGGGAGAAATATTCGATAACAAATAAACACGATAAATCTAAATACATGTTTCATATTAGTACAAGTTGAGTATGTTGATGGTATATTTTATTATATCTCACTGATTTTACATTTCCGGGACAGACTAAACCCATTCGGAGAACTATTAAGAATCGTTTAAATTTTATAACAAAATTGTAGAAATTTTTGGAATTCATAATAAAGGCTCTTAAAAAGAAAATGCACACCCTGCAGGAAACGAAATTCGGTCAAACTTTGTAAGGTATTTTCTGGTACTCAAAAATGAAGGCTAGTATCAGTAATTCATTCTAATAGGCCCTTGTTGTCGAGATATGAGGTAATTTACTCGAAATATTCGTTATTTTAATGAAAAAGAGACCACTTCTTCTAACCATATTTCTACAGGCTTTTATTATAGATAAATAACTCAAAATATAATAAAAGTATAATTAATCTGATCAAATATTATTTACAATTGAATATTCAAAGAAATTTAGCTCTTTTAAATTTGTTGATTTTCCATGTATTTTCAGTCACCAGCTTCAATTGTTAATAACTTTTGATCAGATTAATATTTGTATACGATACAGAACTTAAATTAAAGCTGTTTCTGCCTACTTTTATTTTATCATTTATCCTTAATATAAACTTGTAAAGTTATAGTTAGAAGAAGAGGTATCTTTTTTCATTAATATAACGTGTACTTCGAGTAAATTACATCAATGTCGATAACATGGGCGCATTAGAATGAATTACGGATGCTAGGCTTAATTTTTGGGTACCAGTAACTTCCTCCCGAAGTATGACCAAATATAGGTTCTCGGAGGGTGTGAACTCCCCTTGTTAATTAGAGTTACGGCATGACCATTTTTGCTGTTTTATCTGCTTCATGCAGAAAAATGTTTTTCACTAAGGTATGTCAAGTTATTTTTTCTAAAATTGAAAGTAAAATCTATTTCTAATAGCCCAGGATAACTGGCGTAAAACCATAAGAATGTTACTAAAATTTGAAGGAAAGATAACCTTTGAATATCTATTAGGATCCATGTCCAATAAATTCGCTTACCGGCAGTAGGTGCCGCGAACAATTAAATGACGTCCACTCACGCATGCGCGATGCTGTGTATGCTTTCGGTGAGAGTATCCGGGACGCCGTACGTGATCAGTCAAGTAGTTTACTGTTTATCCAGTGAGACTAAGAAAAATAAAGAGGCACACGGATACGCTCACACACAACATACATAGCACCCCGCAAATGTAAGTGAACACCATTTAGTCGTCTGCGGCACTTGCTGCTGCCTAGCGGATTTTTTGGGATGAATTCTAATTGGCTAAGTTCTTTGCCCAGATTATAAGCACTTGTGTAAGGACTTTTCGTACGCATAGGTTTAGAGTAAAGCAGAGTGGGAATGAAAGTGACTCGTTCACAAAATTTCGCTTCCTCAAGCCCACGTTGCCTACACTCTCTACACTGCACCATCAAACTATATTGACGAATTTTCCAATAATTGAGTACAAAAAAAATGGTAATGAGAACGATTAGTTTAGTTCGAAGAAGCTAAGTGACAATAAGTGAAGAATGTTATGATAAGTACTTGTGAATTTATTTAATATGTTTTGAGCAATCCTTACCATGGGTTATGCCAGAAGGAATGGTGTTTTATTATTATTTCCAATGTTGTCAAATATCAGAGTTTTATTTTTCATTTGCGTGAATCAAGTCGATTCGGTAAAAACTCGATGAAGGGTAATACGTTATAATAAATATTTATGCAATTTTTAACATGTTTTGACCAATCCTACCACGGACTATGCCAGAAGGTACAGCCGGCAGCCATATGGGTCACCAATTTTTTATATGAAAGTAGGTACCATGAGAAGCACAAAAAAGGGCGTACTGTCTACCGGAGTATTTTGAACTTTTGAAAATATATAAAAATATAGGTTATTTTCTGAAAAATCGAGAATATACATATCAGGAATTTTACGTTAACTCTCCCAGCGCAGCGCGCGTGCGTCAAATCATGATAGTTCTTCTCTTTGCGATACTAAAATGTACCTGAAAGAATGTTTAACAAATGTTTCCGATGTATTTTTTTCTCAGCTTTCCAATGGTGTTGTCAGATTTTCCGAAATTTTCCATTTTTAGCCCTAAAAACTATAAAACGTCTTATATCTCAAAAAGTATATTTTTAATATTTCTTTTGATGATTTAGATCGAAATCTGAGCATTTTTGACATAAAAAATAGTATATTGTGTACCTAGGGCGTAAAGTGGGCTTTTTTAGATCGAGTGAGGAGATTGCAGTATGAGCCGAAAACGAGTATTATATCATATTTTTTGTAACGCATGTATTGATTTTTGCGGTTTTCTGGCATATTAAGCGGGGCTAAACATATATATATATATATATATATATATATATATATATATATATATATATATATACATATATAAATAAATTTTTTCAGAAAATTGCTATTATATATATATGTGTAGTAGCAATTTTCCGAAAAATTTTAGCGGGCGCAAAAGTTACTTTTGCGCCCGCTTATGCGTATTAGCGCCCGCCGGTCTGAAAAATGATCCTTTAGGCCCTCTTAATAGGTACAGAAAAACGCGTAAATTGCCTTGTGTTACAAATGCGAAAGAGTAGACTTAACGTCACTTCAGCGTGCGGAAAGACGCGCGGACTTCGTCCATCTGGCTACCCGTTAACCACTCGTGATTTTTAGTAAACGTGTCACTGATGCAGTAATAATACTTAAATAAATGAATTATTGAATTTGTTTTCGTGAATTTCTTGCCTTTTTAGGTGTCCTTGCTTTTAAAGTGGAATTACTTTATTCGAAGTTTTTGTAGTTGATCTATTCTTCGTTTTAATCGAAAGTTTCGATGTAGTTTTTTCTTCTTTGCTCTGTTCAACGGATGAAAGTACATTGAAGCTCAAGAAAACATCGTCAAGTTCTGAATATCAAATCTTCCCAAAGAAAATTGTTAGACGGATACAAGCATAAAAAACCTGCATCTAAACTTTGAACTAAAAGTAGTTCCACGTTAAAAGTAAGGAAAACTAAAAAGAAACAAGAAAGACATGAAAATAAATTTAATAATTTATTTATTAAAGCATTTTTACTACATCAGAGTGACAGGTTTAGTAAACATCACAAATGGTTTACGGGTAGCCAGGCAGACCAAGCCCGCGCGTCGTACCGCGGGCTGAAGTGGCGTTGCGTCTAATCTTTCGCGTTCTATTTCTCAAAGAAAACATCTTAAACTCGTCACCATCTTCGCCTTCTTCTGTTTCGCGCCAATACGTGCTTCCGCGGTGATTTTATTTTGTTGAAGCTCCTGTCATGCGTGGGTGAATAAACGGCTGGTGGAGGTGAACGCTTCACCAACACCGCCACTGCCAAAGAAGCAGAAGCCGTCACACGAGAGGAAAAGCCCAGCAGCGAGATCGAGAGAGGCATCAACAGGCGGGAACAAGGAAGACAGAAAGAGAAAGAGAAAGAGAGAGAGAGAGAGAGAGAGAGAGAGAAGAGAGAGAGAGAGAAGAGAACCGTCGCCGCTTACTATGCTCGACTGCGTTAGCACTAAGTGCACTAAAGCAGGGGCTAGCCCTAGGGGAAATATATTCGCGTATGCGATGGGCTACGCTACGAACGGCGTATAGAGCCCGACCTATGTAATAGCAAATAATTACTGTAAAAAGGGAGATTCACGCAAGGCTAGCCGTTTCTCACGTTTACGGAGTGTTCGACATTTGAACGCGTCAAACACTCAATCGTTGCTCGATCTGCGCGTTTGGCATGATGGTTTGATCTAATTGTTCGATTCTGTTGTTAAATACACGGTTAAATATTTATTGTAATTTATTGTACTATAAAAAACTTAGATTTCAGAATATATAGTTCATTGTTACCGTTAAATCTTTGTGTCGCCAATGAACCAGATCCGCTTGTTCCTCGAATCGAATCGAGGCCGATAATCGAAGCCATATTTTATTTGCGTTGCGATAAAGTAGCCTTCGCGTTTTCGCGCGCCTTTCAGGCAGCGAAAACGATTGCGTAGAGGAAACTCCACACAAAATCGAGTTCACGGGAACTCAACGTGATGGAGGGTAAGCTGTACAGCTGTGTCGAGGTGAAGCGGGAGCAACGTTGCGTTGCTAGCCCAAACTGGCCAACGCGGCGATAAGTTGCTTGCACGGGCATGCGGTGCACGCCGGCAGGTTATTTGCAGTACAGCTAAAATTGTATACTAAGAATATAAGCACCTCGTTACAATGTGTATGTATGATTTTCTGAGAAATCGAGAATAAAAAAATTTTATTTCGATAAAAATGTTCCTTTTGGTATGTCAAATGGTCGTAAATTTTTTCATATTTTTTAAAGCATATATGTATTATAACAATAATTTTGGATATTAAAACCAAGTTTATTGCGCCACACATGCAGGCTTTAACACTATATTTATTCGAGGGCTTTAAATAGATTGCGACGCATAACATTAAGATAATTTAAATTACAAAGGTGTTGAGCGTCAGCTGCGCGAACTCACAGCACGATGTTGCAAGTGTTCAACCGACTCATAGAATTATTTACAAAAACTAAAACTAACTACGGTGAGCACTGCTGTAAGGTGGGAAACGGTATGTGTTCGAGAGAGGAAGAAGTTAGTACTCAAGGACGCAAATTCAAGAAAATATACGACGGTGAAATACGAATACTAAACGGGCCGCGCGGCGCGAAGCTCGACAAACGCTCGCGACGCTAGATTCCAATATATATATATATATATATATATATAGGTATATATAGTACTCATTAAGCACAATAATATTCTGTGCAACTTACTCTTCTCTTAAAATCTGGTGTGGCCTCCTTCGAAAACGTAGAGTACAAGTTTGTTGGCACACGCGGAACGAGAAAATCGACGGGAAAAATGCAATACGCAAGCTAGTATAAAATGTTTGCAAAACGGAGTAATCTAAGCACGAGGTGCACGTGAGTGCTGCTCAGTACAAAGTGAGCAAGAATGTCGCTTCATAATGGAGGCGCTGCACGCGTGTATTCGCTATCGTCGGCCCAGCTCGAGCGAAGTCGCAGTGCATGCGGCTGGTGATAGAGAAGTGTCTGCACGCGGTGACGTCACGCTATAAGGCGCGCAGTCGGCCGCTCACAGACAGTGTTTTGGGCGCCAGAACGACAAGTACGACGAGAGATCCAGTACCTAGACGAGCTGCACGTTCCAGGACTGCATACTTACAGCAAAGCAGTGGTACGCGGTTAACCTCGACGAGGTTATATTTACTTACCAGCTTGCTATGCTGCTCTCTTCAATTGCTACTACTTCTATCAGATGAGATCAGTGTGTTTATATTTCACGGTCTCTTCTGTGACAGCTGCTGCTGCTGTTATGGAGAAGCGGGTCAGGAGCTGGGTTGCGATGCTGTGTCTGGGAGGCCGCACTGCCTCTACAATAGGGTGGTCCAACATTTCCCGAATCTCAAATTTTCTTCTTGTAACCGCTTCAAAATGTTGTAATGGGCAAAAAAATTAGATATGTGTTCGCCGGTTGCCTGAAGTTTATATTAAGAGGTCTCTACCATCGCAAACAGCTTTTAGCATTTGATTTTTAGCACTTTTATATTACATTAGGCTGAATTTTATATAATTTTAATTATTTTAAATATTTAAAATCAAGTTGGCCCCTGAAATATGTGCATTCAAATACAATTGAGAGGCCAACTAAATAAAAAATAATAAATAAATAATCGATTGGCGTATAAAACCTAAGATATCCTATTTTCCCTTAATTTTTCTATATATAGTACTCGGTTTACTCTTCAAAATGCGATGTCGAAGTGTCAATTCGTTGAAATTAGCAGGTGTTTTAGTGAAAAATTATCAAACGTGAATGTTACTTAATATGAAATTTTGTGTCTGTCTTGCCTAATGCGGTGAAGTTGTTAATAAACTTATAATAAACGTAAAAAAAAATTGGTAGCCATATAAATTTTAATATACTTTTTTTTTAGTTCAGCCTAATATAATAAAAGTGCTCAGAATCAAATATTAAAAGCTGTTTGCGATGGTAGAGACCGCTTAATGTTAATTTCAGGCAACCGACGGACACATCTCATTTTTTGCCAATTACAACATTTTGAAGCGGTTACAAGAAGAAAATTTGAGATTCGGGAAATTTTGGACCACGCTACTCTACAAACCTTCTAAACCAGGCAAGAGACTTCCAAATTGTTCTTCTTATATTCTGTAGGCTAACCCCTCTTTATGTTTTCCAGGGTGTATGCTGTAGGCCTCTTGCGTATCCTGAGATGCAGCCGCTCCGCCCAACGTGATTCCATATATGCCATATACACCTCTCAGGACATGAAAGCAGTTAGGTACTATTCGAATACCATTCTGCTTACATTCTAGGATACTAATATTCGTTGGATGTACTTTGAGATTGGTTCGAAAGGAGGGGAGCAAGGAAAGGGGACACAGGACAAGCTCAGCGTACCTCAGCCAAGACAAGCCGATTCCAGTCTATGCGATGCTATATGGGATGGTAGCCTGTGCGTCTTCGTCAGCTGCTTCAGGGCATCGAATAACTTGCTTGCTCTATGTGTGTCATCGAGGGGTTGTTTTGTGGCAGTGACTAGTGTGTGTAGTGTCTGAGATAATGTTTTGGAGTGTGGATTAGATTAGAGTATAGTAGTAGACGGCAGTATGTGAGGCTGCGTAGAGTCTGTCTTCGATCTACGCTTTTTCTTCGGTGTTAGGTTTCCTAAATGTACATTGAGTCGAGCATCGGACCTGTACTGAGCAGCTCGTTTCGAATCTGACTACAGGTTCAACCGACTGTCTAATATGTAACATACACAAAGTGTGGTGTTACAAACTCCCCCCTAATAAACTGAAGTGCGGCTGCACGATTCGCGGTTTACTTGGAAAGTGCTCATCAGGTGCGCAACTATTTAACTTATGTACTAACCTAGTCTATGCTAATCGTTTGTGTTTAACGCTGTTTAGCTAGCTAAATGATTATCTTACACATATGTACAGTTTTACTTAAATACTTCATTCAATTGTCATTTCCTCTGGTTCTCTTGATGAACTGTATCAAGGAATGTTTATTAAATACAAGTATTTCTACCTATCTATAAGTACTATTGACTACTTACATTATGGCTGTACAATCGATTCATCGTGAGTAGTATGGCTGTATCTATAAAAGAAGCTAAGAACATATTTTTATATAGCGTTATTCTTACAAGCTAAATTCTTAAAATATAAATTTTCCTAATTTAGTATGGGACACTTCATAATATTGTGCTTAATATAACGATATTCTAAAGAAACAAAATTGTATATAAATAAAAATTGTATATAAGGTGTTAATACAGTAAATTGTACATGTAGCTGGCATTCGGTTACATGCTGATTTTACTATAAAATATTTTACCAATGAGTGAATGCTAGGTGAGTTCGCGTAACGAACCCACGCGATAATATACGATTTAAATACTTTGGCGAGGTGCTTGAAATCAGTCTTTGCAGTCACACATTTACTCTATTTTATATCTGCACAATTTCTTACGTTCATAAATTATCATTGATTTAAGGACATCATATGGAGTTGTAGTAATGGGTATGGGGTTTCCAAAATTAGCAGATGGGATAACGAATTACGATATCGTAACACGGGGGTGGATAATATTTAATACAATTACCGCGGACGGGGATGTCACATCCCTCCCCGCCCCCGGGAGCTAAGCCGCAGCATAGAGGAGGATCGTACAACTACTTTTTTATCACAGTTTTTAAGGGGTAGTTTCGTTAGGGAAAATGTTTGGCATTTACGGTCTAGAAATTTGTGGCATTTGCGGTAGAAACATTTTTGGTGTTAACGGTAGGGGGATTAACGATATTTACGGTAAGGTTAAGACGGTACTTGCGAAAGGAGGGTGTTTGGTTTGGACGTGATAAGGATATGCGATAATGTGCGGGGTAAGCGATATCGGTATTTTACACACCTCTAACGTATGCGTCAATGTTCGGAAAAATTACGATAATTGATTGCCGTGATGCAGCTAGAAGTTTCGATGCGGAGTCTACTAATGCGATTGAGACAACCGTTTGCGAGGTATCGGTTACAATACGAGATTTTGCGAAGATTATAGCGACACCTTCGAATCTTCTAAAAGAATGGCGAAACTTACAAAAAGAATACGTATTAACGTTCGCTTACCACAACGATAACAAAATCGCTTATTACGTGGTTCTTTGCAATTACGATAACAATGTTCCGAACAATTACAATTCCAACATACTCGGTCAGTTTTATTGCGAGTGACGGCCGATGCGGGCTCTTATTTCCGCGGCGTCTCCGCAGGGGTTTCCTGATCGCTCGTCTTCGAATTACTCCATTTAGCCGTGTAGCTTTTAGGCTTCGAAGGCGGTAAACGTTGAACCGACACCCGCTAAGGCTTGCATAATGGTTTTTCTTACCGGGGAGCGTTCTATTTTTTTATTTCGAGGTGGGTTGCGATTAAGACAGTTGGAAATTATAATTCCTAGGTGGCCACATTTGTATCATAAAATCCCAAATTTATTAGGACGGAGCCTTGCCTGATGTTCGGTAATGTGACAGGCCCAGCACGCAAATAAAGATTTGCTATACGCTGGTTTGCCTATATACGATGAGTTCACCGAATTCGAATAATCCTTACGATTTTGGTACGAAGTTAATTCTTCTGCTAGCTAGTTCCAGGAAAAGGATTTGACTTCCCGAGTTTTCGAGGTTTCATTCGACTTACTCCGTGTCAATCGATCTAACATTCGCGATTGATTCGAGAATTTACGAGTTCTGTTCGACGTTTTACGATTGGAGGTTTCGAGTGAGTCATTCGTCAATTTTTTTTTCGGACTACGAACCCGCTGTTCCGCAGGTGAACAGTTTGGTGTGTTGCGATTTCGATTTCCGAATCTTCCCGCTAATTTCGATTCTACTATGTTCGAATTCTTATTACTCGACGACCGATATGACTGTTCCATCAATGAACAATCCGACATGTGGTCACTATTCAAAGTTTCCGATCAATTTTTCAAAAGTTTAGTCCGATTCAAGTTATGATCACTCCTTACAGGTTCTTTCGAACGGTTTGTTGCAGATTTACTCGCGGTAGCTACAATTGAAAAATTTTCCTTAACTCCATCTGCCATTCCGTGAACTGAGAGTATAGAAAGGTCATTCGACTGAGATTCGTTTAACGCAGTTGTATTTTGAGCTTCGAAGTTGTTCACAGCCGATGAACAATACTCTACTGCAGTTTCCTCCGAGGTGAGAACCAAAGATTTCTCTTCACTCTTTCCTAATGAATTCGAATAAATGCCGATATATTTATTGTCGCTAATTCCAGAGAAGAATGAATTGCGAAAGTCGCGCGAGATATCGATAAATTTTCATTCTCCATCTTATCAACTGTGTTATGAGATACCGTTAGATGCGGCATAGGTGATTCAAAGACTACCGACGACAATGATTCTTGTGCGGGATACGATTCAAGACGTTTTCGCAATTCGATGGGGTTCTGGTGTCCGGTAATTTTCGATATGGGGGAATAATACTTGTATGGGTGAAGATTATGGAATGGTATAGCGGTATGATAGATATTCGATGCGATACTGTATATTGGGATTTCGGATACTGTATTGTGGTATATAATAGTTACATTGTTGGGGGGAAAGAGGCGTTTGTGCGTTAAGGTTTTGTGTATGAAGATTTTGTGTATTAGGGTTGATATAGGGTATGTGGGTTGTGCATACATATTGATATAGGGTATGTGTGTTGGGTATGTGTATTATAAATGCAAAGAATCTTCAAACTCTAAGAAAGTGTAAGTTATGGAGAAAAGCAATTTTTTGGTATAATAAATTTATATATATATATATATATATATAATTCAGTGCCATGGCAACGTATTTTTAACAATTAGTTGTTTAGCTAAAATATAAAAAAAACTAGTTTTCAAAAGCTCATATCTAAAGCTACATAAGTTTGTTAATTTTTATGATATCGGAATATATTTTTCACCATTCTATTGCAATGATATTTACACAAATTCAGAGCCCTCAAACATTGTTCTACAATAAGTAGGTGCCGAGATAATTAAAAGAAATTGTTATACGCATACTATAAAATATACAGAAGTAATACTTTCAGCAAAACTCGAATAATAGTTCTAGTTTTAGAGAAAAAAATTATTTTTGCATTTAATGAACGATTTTTTGGATAAGCAAGGTAAAAGTATTCCATAGTCCATATCGCGCTTCTGAATTCTACGCAAGAGACTTTTGTGCAACATTTCAGGCTGCCAGCGCGATCGCGCTGAACAACTGCATGTCTGGGAGCTTGAAAATTAAGCATTTACTCCGAAACTATGACACTTACAACCAAGTTTATTGCGCCACACATGCAGGCTTTAACACTATATTTATTCGAGGGCTTTAAATAGATTGCGACGCATAACATTAAGATAATTTAAATTACAAAGGTGTTGAGCATCAGCTGCGCGAACTTACAGCACGATGTTGCAAGTGTTCAACCGACTCATAGAATTATTTACAAAAACTAAAACTAACTACGGTGAGCACTGCTGTAAGGTGGGAAACGGTATGTGTTCGAGAGAGGAAGAAGTTAGTACTCAAGGACGCAAATTCAAGAAAATATACGACGGTGAAATACGAATACTAAACGGGCCGCGCGGCGCGAAGCTCGACAAACGCTCGCGACGCTACATTCCAATATATATATATATATATATATATATATATATATATATATATATATATATATATATATATATATATATATATATATATACATATATATATATATTTATTTATTCGTGTACTACCCGAAGTAAAAGTCTAACGTCACATAATCGACAAGTATATCGCAGAGTCGACAAATACGTTACAGAGTCGAGAAAGACGTCACAAAGTCGACAATTATGTAACATAGTCAGTCGACATTATGCAACATAGTCGACAAATACAGAGTAACGATTATCTTACAAAGTTACGTAGTATGAATAATCACAGATGGATTCTACTATAAATATAGCACATCCATTTTGATATTATAATTGTTCCGTGAACTGTTAAAGCGTCAACATGGAAGACCTACGAGAGGATATTCTTTGAAGTAAAAAGGATATTCATAAGTAAATGCAAATTACTAAAGAACAATAGAGTAAGTGACGAGACCGAAAAGTTGAAATCAATTGTCGACCCACTTGTAGATCTCACTACCGACTCGAAAAACAGAGGAATCGAGTGTATGCTGTCCGAGGATACTAATTACGAACCTGATAAAACTAATGAGTCGAATGTAACTCAAGATACAGATAATTTTCTTCATCGAGATCCTTCATTCAGCAATGAGAATACTCTTACTCCTGTTGGTAAGTATTTCTTAATGCTCAACTATAATTGTAAAAGATATTTCGACAACGTATATGCAGTTTACAAGCCCGGAAATGAGCTTATGTTAGGTAAGCACTTTGTAAAGAATCACGTTAAACTTAACAATGTGACATATCATATAACTAGAGAGTTGCTTGAATTACTCTTTAAAAAAGGAACCTGATAGAAATCTTATCAGTTCTGATAATATTACAAACTATCGTAGTATGATCAAAGCTAGAAGTGCTCACAAAAAACTTTACCGCGATGATGAGTCAATTCGGACATTAAAGAATAATAAATTCAAAGACGTCATTGTTTCAATGCTCCAGTCTATTGGTCAGGAAGAGCCTTCACGACGATATGAGACAAGTTAACCTTAAGTTTAACACAACAACTAATTAAGAAATAAAAAATATCTATTTTTAATATTATACGTTAAAAATAAATATTAATATTTAGTATTATAATATAATTATATGATAATAATACAATACTAATATTACCAATATAATAATAATATTAATAATAATATACTATCATTTTATTATAATATTATACATTATAAATAATAAATATTGTTAATATTGTACATTCAATTATTAAACGCTCTTATTCAATATATCGTATATCGTGCGTTTGAATCAAATAAAGTCAATGTAACGAAATGTCTGACATCCGAGATAGCCTCAAGCTGGCTATAGCGAGATTCCTTCGTCCATTTGTCAGGGAGGTTATTCTCAAAGTGATAATCCCTATATCATAAGATTCGTCAAAAAATTATTACTTACGTTTCTTATGTAAATATTTTTGGACAAGTCTTTTGATACACGATTTATCACTTTGAGTATAACCCTCAGGCAACTCTCTATATATATGTACAGGGATATAGTTAAAGTATAATATTTATTTTGCTAATAAAAGTTATTTAATTATTAGTAACTAGCGTCCTCCGTCGCGGCTTCGCCCGCGATTTGAGTGTCTGGAATTCATTTGTTAATAGAATTCATTCAATCATATAATAATGATTTTCTGTTTCATTTGTAATAATAAATCAATAAAAAATGTCTTAGTCTAAAACTTCTCTGTAAACTACGTTAGCGACGTTGCCTTTTGGAGCTAATATTACCAGATTACTGGCGGAGCCTACCCTAGAACATCCCACATAAAACTGTCCGTGAGAGAAACAGTTTTCTATCAAGTCGATGCCAGCCATTTTCAATGACTGCCCTTGAGATTTGTTGATGGTCATGGCAAAGCACAACTTGATTGGAAACTGTATTCTCTTAAACTCAAACGGATAGTCTGATGGGATTAGAGGTATTCGCGGAATAAGAACTGATTCCCCGCGAGCACTTCCAGTGATTATTGTAGCTTCTGTAACATTATTACGAAGAGTTTTTATTTGTAGTCTAGTTCCGTTACACAATTTAGGAGGACAAAGATTTCTCAGCAACATTATAGGCGCTCCAACTATGAGGTTCAATCTATAAGGTGGAAACCCGGGTGGAATCAAACTATTTAAAAATTCAACAGGGTAGTGGACAGCATCATCGGTTTCAATAACAGAATCAAATGATTTATATTCAGCAATCTGTTCTTCAAAAGCATTCAAGAGTAGCTCATTAATGGTAGCTGCTTTATCATTTTTTGGCGTTAAAATAGCTCGCTCGCACAACCAATCTATGGGTTTATCTTTTATATTATTTACATCAGGATATATCTTGAAAATAAGTTCTGATAATGTGGTGACTACCGTACATAAATTTGATGGAATAACAATCTCATCTTCTACGGACGGGAAAGTTCCGTTGCCTATTTGGAGTAGTGTTTCTGCGAAAATTTCGGCAGATTCATCATTATTTAAATAAACTCTCATATTTGTGTGCAGAGAAAGTTTTTGAATATGAGGCCATAAATATGACTTCTTTATGCAAGAATTCACTTCATCCGCACGTGTACCTCTAGGTACAACAGGCAATGTTTGCCGGAAATCTCCAGCTAATAGAATAGTGACTCCCCCCATCAATCTATCATTTCCCCTTATATCTTGCAATGTTCTATTGAGAGCCTCAAATCCACCTTTATGGGCCATTGTGCATTTATCCCAAACTATTAACTTACACTCTTTCAAAACTTGTGCCATATTAGACTGTTTTGAAATGTTACAAATTGGTGTCTGGAGTTTATTTAAGTTCAAAGGTAATTTAAAAGTAGAATGAGCCGTTTTACGTCGTTGCAGCAATGTAGCTGAAATTCCTGAAGAAGCAACAGCTAAGGCTATACGGTTGTGTTTTCTTATTTTCGAAAGTAAAAGATTAATGAGGAATGTTTTACCGGTTCCTCCAGAAGCATCCAGGAAAAACATTTGACCGCTACTTTTCTCGACGCTTTCTAAAATTATTCTGTAAACGTGAGACTGTTCATCGTTCAGTAAAATTTCGCTATCAGTTATAATTTGTTCCAGAGCATTCGTATCGTAACTGATTTCTCGAATATAGTCTCTGTTTTGTAGAGATAACTCATCTCTAGATGGCTGAGGCAGACCATATTGCTGCAGACATTGACCACCCATTGACAACAAACTATCTTCCAGACAAACTAAGCATTTATTATAAATTTTACTCAACATTGAGTTGATTATCCCATCTTGTAAGTGAGCTTCCATTTCACGCCGAATATCTTCTGAAAGATGATCTTTGTACTTTTCCCAAAGACTTGAAGCATCAGATAAATGACAAAATAATAACATAACCGCAAACAAATTTCGCAATCTGAGTGGAGAGTCACAAAGTACTGCTTCTTCCAAAGTTGCATCCCAGTGCTTTTCGTCTTCTAATAAACCTAAGGCTTTACACGCTGCCTGAAATGTAGGTTGTACAATGCCATCAACAGTTTTCAATTCCAAAAAAGATTTTGGACCTCGAACTTCGTGAAGCAAAAGGCGTAGATAATAACACTCAGAGTTATTAGGGTGGATGGTATATACTCTACCTAGAGCCGTATCTTTCTTTACTTCAGGCCAGCCACTGACATCATTCCCATGTTTTCTTCTTTCAAATTTATTTTTCTTCCATGTGTAATAAAATGGAACTTCAACGTAAAGAAGCGTTCTTGCAAAACTATCTACCTGGCATAATTCAAAAAATGCAAAAAGTGTAGTTTTAGGAGGATGATTTATGATATTCCTCAAGCGATTAAAATCTTTTTGATCGAAGTAGACGCGTTGACCATTTTCTAAATGAACAGCGAGGTGAAAGACTGTTGGAAATCTTTCATGAATAGGGAAACTTAAGATTCTCCATACTGCCTCGGAACTACTGATATATCGACCACTTTCATAAATTTTAACTTCGTCTTTTTTATCTTCTATAGCGAATACAGCCTGATCACTGCCTTTGGTGATATATTTACAAACATACTTTATCGATTTAACAGAGTTGCAGTATTCCACATTGCTATGAGCTTCAAAAATCCGCGAAAGAACAGGATTGTATGGTACGACCCAGCGGTTATCAATGGTGATGCCATTGATTTCAACAATAAAACCACCATCTTCCGGTTTCCTACGTCGATATTTTGGGTATCCATCATCTCCTGTTTGAGTTTCTTGCAGAAATTCTTTAGGAAATTTTTTGCTGCAACAACCTTCTTCAAGGCGACCTGTTATTTAAGCTACCGCAAGGTCCGTGGATCATGTTGGCCTTGACGATTTCATAAAGAAGAGGATCTTCGGCTGGGTCTGGTATTTCTGCGCTAATAACATCATCTATCTGATCTGGAGTGAAACGTAGTTTAAGCCACAATAAAATATGTATGTGAGGTAAACCTCGCTTCTGCCATTCAACAGAATACATGTAACATTTCATTTCTTCAAATAATTCACCCTTCGTTAATAATGCTATAAGCGATTTCACTTTCAAGTGGAAGACCCTAGCTACGATATCAAGCCGGTCGTAAGACTTTTGGCCATGTAGTAATGCTTCTGTAATGTCGCTCCATCGGGGATTACACGTAAATGTTATAAATAAGTCCGGACGACCAAAATTGCGGACGTACGTCATAGCATCCTGGGCCTTTTCATGCATATACCGTGGTGATCCAGTAAAAGACGATGGAAGCACTACCATCTGACCTAGTTCGGCGACATCGGTATCTTGTCTTCCAATAGCATCTTTTAGGTGCATATAATTGTCTACTCAAAGTTGTTCCGAATAAAGTTTAATCGTTCTGTTTCAATTTTCGCGTACATATCTACTAAGAATTGATTAAAGAGAGATCGACAGTACAGTAAATGGTTGATCTCTGTTTCTCGGATCATGATGCGGTATGAATAGAAATTCATTGCAGATACAGTTTTTTTAAGAGGTAAATTTGTTTTTGGATCGATCTGATAAACATCTACAGAGTAACCGTCCTCACCCCGGCAGAACAGTAAAGGATACTGTAAGGCATCATACGAACGATGCACCTCATTTATTTTTCGTAACTTATCATCATGACTTTGTAATACAATATCCCTTTTTTCAAACTGCTGCCCAACTATGACCAATGCAACTTCACTTGCTGCCGGAACATTATATCGGCCACGATGAGCATTGGCTGGTTTCCTATCAGCATGAATTACAACTTCGAAGTTTTTACAATTTTGAGGTATTTTTTCGAGAGTAGTCTTCAAATCCTTTATGTAGGAGTTATAACGATGCAACATCGTCTGCAGTTGTTTTACCAGATCCTGGCCTACGTCAGGGATGTGACCAGATCTTATACGTACCTCTCTTTCATCCTCTCCAACAAAATAAATCTGTAGAAATTGAGGATTTTGTTGGGGCAAAGGTTGTAGACCACCAATTAAATGATACACTTGACCTTGTACTTTGAAAGTAGGCATAAATCCATGTTCCTTGATTTGTTTGGCTCCGAAAGATGTCATTTGGAAACAGCTATTATATTTTCTAATCCTGTCCATGAAATGTACATGGTCCGGGTGAGAGCCCATGATCAAACTGAAAAGTGGTTCGGGAAGACTCAAAGTAGGTGGCAGTTGCACTTTTCCGGCACTGCAGCACATTCCGGGTGGCTGAGTTTTATACTTTAAAGCGCCACAGTGTTTGCATTTGTGACTCATAGTGCCGATGGATACAGTTTTATCGGTTTCATATGATATCTCTGGATCGTATTTCATTCCGGAAAGAGCTTTAATCTTCCATAGAAGTAAGCGCCTTTCTGAGCGTAATCCTGGACGGCTTTGTTCATAAACACTAACAGCGGCTCTATGAACTTCCGGATGATTTTGCTGGCAAGAAGAAGCAGCGGCTCTATGAACTTCCGGATGATTTTGCTGGTAAGAAGAAGCAGCGGCTCTATGAGCTTCCGGATGAATTTGCTGGTAAGAAGAAGCAGCGGCTCTATGAGCTTCCGTATGATTTTGCTGATAAGAAGAAGCAGCGACTCCATGAACTTCCGGATAAATCATCTGATATTTTTTAGCGGCTCTTTTGAGTTGATTTTTCCTTACGTTATTTGTGAATCTTACACGACGTTTCTTATTACGCTTAGCAGAACTGGATATTGGATCAGAAATTTCCATATGCTTTGCGGGACTCGGTATTTTATCAGAAATATTTTGAACAGATGTAGCGTCATTACAAGGTAAATAAACATCAAAATGTCCGTTTGATAAGTCTAATGTGAAACAAAGTCTCTTAATGGGACTTCCTTCTACACCGAATCTTTCATACAGATGTCCATTGCGATATACCTCAAAAGTGAAACGAAATATTTGTGCAGCAGCTACTAACTCGCATAAACTTCCATAAGTGGAATGTTTTAACATATCGATCGAGTATTCCTCAGAATTTCTATAATTATTTCCTATATCATCATGAGACATGATCGAAAAATATTGCCAATTGTTAACAATATGATCTACAATCTGAATACGAATCTCCCGAGACAAAACTTGAGTGTCGTACAGATGAAAAGATATTGCATTGAAGAGGCAAGCACCATCCGCCAACATGGGAACTACTTTATGTGGTGTCATAACGCCATTTATGCTCAATATTTCCACAATCATCGTGACAACGCAGGAAAACCGTGATATTACTCACAATAGGCTAGAGTTCTCAGACTTCTAATGCCTTTTCAAGGCTTCATCGTCTCTATATATAATGAGACTCGATTATTTCTCTTGTGGTTGAAGCTCAGCGTAGCCATCTAGCGGCTCTTTATCGGTATTACATACTTTAAAATTCATGAGAGATATCAACACTGCACGTTCCCTTCGTATTATCATTTCGAAAGTTACGACACGGAAACAGTCCCGTTCTGTTATACTGAAATTTTTTTCTCTGCGAAAATTTTTTCTCTGCGAAAATTTAGTAAGCATTTCAACCGTTTGCACGCACGGAGGGTGTGATTTTTTCGAATTGTTTTTTTCCTAATGTCGTGCCAGATATGATGCCGCAAGAACCATCCTGAAATCTCTTTCCCCCACATAAATATAGTACAGCTGGAAAAAATGCACATTTGACGCATTTCACCCCCTGGGGGTGAAATTTAAAAAGTTAAGAAATTTTTTTCTGAGTAATGATATTCCAGATATAATGCCGCAATAACCATCCTGAAATCTCTTTCCCCGCAGAAATATAGTGAAAAAATGAAAAATGCATATTCGACGCATTTCCCCCTGGGGGTGAAATTCCGAAAAACCCAGAAATTGCTGTTTTCCTGATGTTATTCCAGACTTTTTGCCGCGAGAACCGTCTCGAAATCTCCTTTTCCCGCAGAAATATAATAAAAAATCGAAAAAACACATTTTAACCCTTTCCATTCCCTGGGGGTGGAATTTCAAAAAACCGTTTCTTAGTGAGCACCTACTATGTGGGTAGAAGGTACCAGGGTAGTTCAATAAGTCTTTAGAATGACCAACAGATGGCGCGCGAATCGCTCCAAATCATCTGTTTTCAGTCAGCACCACTCCCGACTAGATATATGGTGCAGTCACAGTCCACATCTTCTGAGTTTACGTGTTTTTATAACCAATTGAAAAAAAAAATTGCTTGTTAAGAAAAATGGAAAAAAACGAGTTCAGAGCGGTAATTAAACATTTTCATTTAAAGGGTTTAACTTCATATGAGATAAAAAATGAATTGGACTCAGTTCATGGCACATCTGCCCCTGCCTTAGCAACGGTTTATAACTGGGTAAATGAATTTAAGCGTGGTCGTACATCAATAAGTGACGAACCACGTTCAGGAAGGCCCGTAGAAGCAACTACTCCCGAAATCATTAATAAAATCCACGATATGGTGTTGAAGGATAGAAGATTAAAAGTGCGTGAGTTAGCTGAGGCCACAAGGATATCTATAGGTGCAGTTGTTTCAATTCTACATGAAAAATTAGGCATGAAACAGCTATCGGCAAGATGGGTGCCGCGTTTGCTCTCAGCTGAGAATAAACGCAATAGAGTGGTCGCCTCTGAGGCTCTTTTGGCGCGCATAAGTCGGAATCCTGAGGAATTTTTTCGTCGATTTGTGACTGCGGATGAAACATGGATACACCACTACACTCCTGAGGCAAAGGAACAATCCAAACAGTGGATTTCCACAGGCGAACCAGCTCCAAAGAAGGCAAAGACCGTAAAGTCAGCTGGTAAGGTTATGGCTACAGTTTTTTGGGATGCACGTGGAATTATACTTATTGACTACTTGGAAAAGGGTAAAACAATTACTGGTGAGTATTATGCATCATTATTAGAGCAGCTGAAAGAAGAAATTAAAAAAAAACGACCACATTTGGCGAGAAAAAAATTCTCTTTCATCACGACAACGCCCGAGTTCACACATGCTTCGTTTCAATGGCTAAAATTGAAGAACTAAAATTCGAATTGGTCGAACACCCACCGTATTCACCAGATTTAGCCCCCAGTGACTTTTTCTTATTTCCAAACTTGAAAAAATGGCTCGGTGGACAGAGATTTACGGACAACGAAGACGTCATTGCCTCTGTAAGTGCTTATTTTGAGGAACTTCCGAAAACGCACTTTTCTGAAGGATTAAAAAAACTTAAAAAGCGATTGACCAAGTGTATAGAGCTCCAAGGAGATTATGTTGAAAAATAAAAAAAAATTTACCCAAAAAAAATTGTTTTTATACTTTATTCTAAAGACTTATTGAACTACCCTCGTACTCACAAATTTTCAAGTTAATCGGATGAGTGGTTTTGGCTGGGCATTGATGAATCAGTCAGTCAGTCAGTCAGGACAAGTATTTTTATATATAGAGAAGATTAATTATACACAAACTAAAGTAAATTAAAGTTTAATTTATAATAAATTTAATTAATTTAAAGTTACGACAATAATTTTAGCTAATCCAGCCAAGATTATTGCGCCGCACATGCAGGCTTTAACATTAGTTTTATTCGAAACTTTAAATAAATCGTACACAGGAATTTAGGGTAATATTATGAACACTTGTGGTTTATTCA
>OX424575.1:65328984-65414118 GCA_949152435.1 Gastracanthus pulcherrimus
TCCATAAGATACCGAAAATAAACTGGAATTCTCTTACCAGGTTTCGAGAGTTTGTAGAGGCAGTGTGGCCTCCCAGACACAGCATCGCAGTCCAGCTCCTGGCACGCTTCTCCATAACAGCAGCAGCAGCAGCAGTGGTATATAAAAATACTGATCTCACCTGATAGCAAGCTGCTAATCAAATATAACCTTTTCTAGGTTAACCGCATCCAACTACTTTGCTGTAATATCTCAGTCCTGAGGCTTGCTGCTCTCGTCTTCGTTCCACTTCGTCATCGCAGTTGCCCAGGTACACCTGCGGCTGGATTCCTCGTCGTACTTCCCCGTCCTAGCTCCCAAAACACCGTCTGCGAGCCGTCAACTGCGCGTCGTATAGTGTGACGTCACCACGAGTAAGACACTTCTCTTTTCGCCTCACCAGGCGCACGAGCTACGACTTCGGCTGAACCCGACCGACGATAGCCGAAATACGCGTGCAGCGCCGCGAGTACGAAGCGAGATACTCACCCACTTTGCACTGAGTCGCGCTCGTATTCACCTCGTGCTTTGCTTGCTTCGTTTTGCAAACCATTTATATTAGATTGCTCTATTTTGCAAAACTTGTTGTATTAGCTTGCGTATTTGGACTTTCCCGGATCTTCTTGTTTTTGGATTTTGGATCTTCTCGTTCCCCGTGTGCCAACCAACTTGTACTCTACGTTTTCGAAGGAGACCACACTAGATTTTAAGAATAGAGTCAGTTGCACAGAATACTATTGTGCTTATTAGTATATATATATTGGAAATCTAGCGTGGCGTGCGTTTATCGAGCATCGCGCCGCTTGTCTTGAATTATCATTCGTATTTCACCACTATATATTCTGTAGAATTCGCGTCCCTGAGTACTACAAATATCATTTACCCCCATACTGCCGTGCTCATCGTAGTTAGTTTTAGTTTTATAAATAATTCTATGTGTCGATCGAGCACTCGCAAAATGTGCTACGAGTTCGCGCAGCTGGCGCTAAATACATTTGTACTTTAATTTGAATAAAACTCAAGTGATCAAGTTTTTATCCTAATTTGTTGTGTCGTACTTTATTTAAAGCCTCGAATAAATATTATGTTAATACCTGCATGTGCGGCGCAATAATCTTGGCTTCAGTAGCCAAAATTATTATCATAAACAATAAAACGTTAATATCTTGAAAATGTAAAAATATGACTTTTTCATCTAGAAAAATGACTGATAGGATTTGTCATGATGTTAAATATAATCTCCAAACAAATGATAAGTGTTATTTGTTATTTATCGTTATTTATAACTAAAATACTATATATAATGAATATGCAATATTGTAGTTTATAAAGCAATTTATAAATGTCTATAAAACAATATTTTTAATAAATGTACGGTATAATTACTTATAGAAATGGTGTGAGTATCATTATCATTTAGACTTCGAAATTGAATATAAATGATAATTTGTCATACTATTAACCCGTTGTGGTCACACCTCCGAATAATAACATGTTGGTCAGAAGGGGTCAGCCAGACCCCACGTGGAAAAACCGTTGCCATTTTCCTTCTATCAATTATATCGTCTTGAAATTTTTATGGAACATAGTTCGAGGTCTCCTCTTTAAGATCCAATCGTTTTTTTGCTTCTTAAATGTCTTTTTCATAATGAAAATATACAACGAAAATTTTTTCCGAAATTTTGACTTTTTTCACTTAAAAATTCCTAAAAAATTAAATTTTTGAGATAAAGCGAAAATATTTTGTTTATGTACTCTCAAGATAGTATACTTTTAAGAAAAAAATAATTTATAATGATCTGCCGGAAAAAGTATATTTATTTTGAAGATTGAAGTGAGCAGTTTTGGTAAAATTTGTAAAATTAAAGAGGTAAGCGTTAACATAAAATATAACACTAAAAAAATTTTTTTTATACAAAATTTATTTACTTTATCAATACAAAGAATAGAAAATTATAAAAAAATCACTAAAAATTTGTAAAAAAAATGTTATTCTTCACCAACGCATTCAACACATATGTATGCACGATGGGCTTCGCACATTGGTCGGAGACATGATGGGCATTGCCAGTTAGTCTTCACATCTTTGTTGCGGTTGCATAAAGAACACCTCTTCCTTTTTGAAAATTCCAATCTTCGTTCCGCAGACGGTTCTCCTACATTGTTTTTCAGAATGGAAGCGATGCCTGAACGTAAATGCGATTGAAGCATGTTGTTAGCGTAACGATTTTGTAAGTGTGGCGTGACAAGGTGTTTAGAAATTTTGTCGAGGCATTGCTTCGCCGTAACTCGTGACTGGTTACCTTCATTTATCATTTTGCATGTAAACAAAATGCAAGCATTTACGCCAGCTTGGTCTAGCATTCCCAAAAATATTCGCATTGGCCAACGATTTGTTTTTCTACTGACAGTGTGCGAATGACAAAGCCAATCAAATCAATGTGTTCCACCTTTTGTGTAATTGTAGTGTAAAACAATAACAGATTTGTTATTTTCAATTCCAGTAGATAACTTATCAGTAGTAATAACTAATACAATTTTATTCTTTTTTGGCGCGAATGATACTAAAGTCATATTATCTACGTGGCAAAATTTTTAGTCTGGAGGGTTTTTGGAGGCTATCTTCATCTCGGCAGGAATTTATTTTTTATTCTTGCGAATTGTACCTGTAATTTTTAAATCGTAAGGTGCTTCTTTCATACGTTGAAAGAGAGGTACAGAAGTGAACCAATTGTCGCAGGTAACGCCGCGTTTGGTACCATGAATTGGTACAGTTACCTTTCTAAAATAATACTCCGACAACTATTCTTCTTGCAGTAGATCGGGTATCTGTATTTTACCCAAATACGGAATCGCAAATATCAAGTACGAAGTAGACGGATCGTTCAATGAAATTAATTTTAAGCCGTACTTATCTGGTTTCGATTTGATAATAACTTATTCCGATTTCTGGACTCCATAAGTCATGCGTATTCATGCTGGACGATTTTCAAGCACCACTGATATACAGAATGCCTATGTATACTCGGATTTCTTCTTCATCAGTGTGATGATGATATGTTTGAAGATCTTTATTCTGTTCGATCATTTTAGCGCAATGTTCTTCTATTTGGCTGTTCGTATGTTCAACTATAATCTTTATAATATCGGGCGTAAATAGAGCGTTCCAGAATTCTTCCACTGTTTGTAATTCTGCAGCGGGGGCCAGCTGGTCCTGCGGCATACACCGGATCAACATCACTTATTCGATCTATTAAAAAAAAGTATAAAAAATAAATTATATAAAATTATTTATTTATTATTATTGAATAATAAATTATTTAGATTAAAAATTGTTTTAAAATATTTTAACTATTTAAAAATAATTATGAAACTTTATTTTATCGAAATATAAAATAAATCATCGAATAAGAGTAATCATACTGTATCGTCTTAATCATACTGTATTCAAACTATATAGGCACGCTCGCGTTTCTTTCTGTGTACAATATATATATATATATATATATATAGACGCACTCATACCTGACTGACGCTCCGGAACTTTTGTGCTCCAAACAAAACCATTTTTCCCCCTCAGCTTAGTCACGGGACGACCTCGTGCTGAAGATTGAACAAGACGGTCTTGTAACGACGCGTTCTCGAGATCATTCGCCATTTCATCATCAGAATCAGAATCATTTTTTTCTATATCATTTTCATAATCGGAATGCTCCGACTATTATGACACGTGATCTTCAGTTTCAGAGCCTTCGCCATCAAAACGTTCTTCCTCGTCGTTGTTTTGAGTGAGCGAATCGAGGACTGCTCGATTACGAAGATTATACGGCATCTGAATAAGCGTTAAAAAATCGATTTTAGCACAGAACAAAAAAAAATCATGTACACTAATACTTATGTTGCCAAAGATCACTTTAAAACAGAATTTGATTGAATTGATTTTCAAAATTCGTTGCGACTTTCGATCACACTGGTCACAGGGGTTCAGTGGAACCCCACAAAAAAAGACACCCGCACTAATCGAATGCTACAGCACGACTGAAGCCACGCCGGCCTTTGCCATGTATGGGAAGTTATAGAGGTACCTTGTACCAACAACAGATGGGACCACAAGCTTGATTTTGAACAGACACCTTTTAGATATTTGATCTCAAACTTTGCCTGGGGTCAGATGGACCCCGAGTGACCACAACGGGTTAACACTTTATTGTTTGCACTGATATGCCAGATTATATTTGTTAAATAAAGTGTCAAATATTATTCTGATCATAGTAATATCATAGTAAAGTCACACGAGAAATATTCCTCGATTAACTTTTTCTGGGAAATGCAGACTTAAGTTAGTATGGGATTTTTTTTAACAGATTGTATATACACGTTTATGAATATGACGAAATCCCAGAAAAAATTCACTTTTTTAGGTAAAAAATCGCAAATTAATTTGAATTATTACCCTATTTTCAATTGGTCATAACTTTGCACCGGAACATACATCTTCAACGAAGAAAAACTCAAATTGAAGAACTTTTCTTCTACTTTTATATAAATAATGGGAAAAAAATTTCCACATTTGTGTTCAAAGTTATTAACTACGCAGTAAAACCATTCTTTTTGCTATATATAAATAACCGTAAAAAACACATAATTGACAGAAAAACGTAGTCACGTGGCCAATTTTCATTGTTCAAACGCGATTTTGTACGTAATTTGGCCCCTAAAACAAGATACAAAAGGTTTGGAATTCCGGGCATTCTTGGTGCACTTTTTTAAATGTTATCATATACTGACAACATTATACCTGTTAATAGTAATATACAAAATAATTTTTAATTCGTCGTAGCGAGTTGCAATAAGGATAATTTGAATATCTTATGTTGGGTAGCGTATAAGTGGCGTTAGGTTATAAAATATCTCTTGCACTATTTTTGTATAAAGAAAAAATCAGTAAAAACTTATTTAAAATAAGATAAGATAAGATAAGATAAAATAAGGTAAGGATTTATTTTACACGTAGTCAAAAATTATTTACATTGTCAATTATGGAATAGTCACATTGTTTGCAACATACATTTAAAAGTTATTACACCTGTTTAACAAAGATTGTCAAATTTACAAACTTATTGCACAATTTCCTTAATTTATCACTGCAAGATAAATATAAACTTTAATAATTCAATAATAACGCAGTCAGAAATCACAGGTTAATGCATACTTATCATTAAACAGACTTGTTGCTCGATGTACATTAGCTGAAGGTGTCATCGAATGGCAAATTTAAATTTTTTTTAACGATGGCAGACACCTAATGCTAATCGGAATCGAGTTTATTAGGCGGGATTCCTGAATGGTAAAAGATTTTTGGCCTACATCAGTATGTGCACCTGGTTCTATACATTCGCGCTGGACCCTGCCCTATGTCCTGGCCTCATTTTTTATAAGTAAGGCCGTAAGATACGGCAGTTTGCCCATGATATATGTCTTGTAAATAAGCACGAACGCAAAATATGCCCATTTTTCATTAACGTTCAACCAGTCTAATCTTTGCCACAGGAGCACGTGTATTCCAGAATTTTGTCTTGCTTCCGCGGGTTAACATACGCGCGGGCGAGTATGCCGATATCAGGGCTAGTGCACGCAGATGCCTCCTCGGACGGAAGAAAATTTCCAGCAATACGCGTGCTCCTGTGGCAAGGCTGGCGTACGGGGTAACTTCCAGGGTTCACTCGCGTTACTCGTACGCTGGGGTGCATGGGAGAATGTCATTCGCACACACGCTACTGTGAATGCACTGTAAATGAAGCTAAAAAAATAATAAATAATATTATGGCTCAAATTTTTTCTGTTAATACACGATATACTGATGGGAGCACAGGTATCAGAGACATGATTAAAACCTGATTAAAGATGTGCTATACAAAAAAGTGAAATTTTTTAAGTATGTACGCGTTAAACCAATTTTTTAAAAATGCAGAATTTTGGCTGTAGAATGCGCACATAATTGGGATACGACTAGATTTCTTCCTTCTTGCATTAAAAACAATATGGTTTGTCAAAATATTATAAACGTCAGTAAAACTGTAATTTTTTAAAAAGTTATTTCCCTTTCTGTGTATACCATAACTTTACATTACATATGCGCACATCAATTAAACGTATACCTGTATACGAGTACACGTCGTAAGAATATCATGGCAAGTTATCCGAAAGGTGAAAAGCTGACCTCCAATCGTGCTTCGAAGCCGCGAAAACGTAAATTTTACGATAATCGATTCACAATGAAGACGATGAAGAGTTGGATACAAGCAGTAGTGCGAGAAAATTGTCAACTGCGACTATCGAAGATATAATTGTAAATCCACTTCATTGTTATAGAATTATTTAATTTTTCACAGTTTTTCATGCGATTACTGATATTGTAATCTGCAGATCGTGCAAACAAAACGTAACGTTTGCAGAGAGTGGACATCAAGGCTTATGTTTTAAAATTTTTCCATCGTGTATATGCGGTCGAAGAGAAATCAGTTCAGGACCGCGGATAAATACCGGTTGAGAAATAAATAGACATATCGTGTTCGTTATGAGGATTTTTGTTGTTGGACGAGAAGGCATCAATGTGTTTTGTGGTCTCATGGATCTGTGTCAAGGTTTGTCGAATTCAACGTGCGATGAGATAGTGCAGCATCTTCGCTCAGCGGCGGAATCGATGTTCAAATTTGTCAGTAAGAAAGCTGTCAAAGAGGAGCGAGAAAAGAATGTAGAAAATGGGAGCACCGAAACTCATTTGAAAGTATCCGGCGATAGATCCTGGAAAAAACGTGGCTTTACTTCATTGTACAGTTTAACAACTCTCATTGCGTACTACTGTGGCACAGTAGTCGACCTCATCGTGAAAAGTGCATACTGTCACTCTTGTACCCTAAAAAAGAAAACATTAGATGACGACAACTTTGAAGAATGGTATAAAGAGTACAAAGAATCATGCTCCTCAAATCAGGAAGGTTCAGGAGGGAAGATGGAGGTGGATTCTATCGTGGAAATATTTTCCAGATCCGAAGAAACATTTGGCGTGAAATATACAAATTACATCGGCGATGGCGATTCTAAAACTTTTGTGGAAATTCTGAAGATAAATCCATATGGTGAAGATTGCCCTGTTACAAAAAATGAGTGCGTGGGATACATACAAAAAAGTATGGGTACGCAACTCCGAAATAAAAAGAAGCAAAAGAAGCTCGAAGGTAAAAAGAGCCTGACGGAAAGTCTCATTAAAAAGATAACAATCTATTATGGTTTGGTAATTAGAGAAAATATTAATTCTGACCAAGGGATGGAAAAAGTTATAATAGCTACGTTGGATCATTATTGTTACACATATAAATCTCATCGGCACGAGAATTGTCCGGCAGGAGCCGACAGCTGGTGTGAATGGCGCAAGACTGAATTCATGAATCAACTGGAATCTTTTAAGCATCCTGCTCGATTGATTGACGAAAAAGTTCAGGAATACATTCACTCAATTTACGAGAAACTTTCATATGATGAACTTTTAACGCGAAACTTAGGTGGTCACATGCAAAATTCCAACGAGTCATTCAACTCGACGATCTGGCGCATGAAACATCTGCATGCAGGTCAAAAAGTCATTGAAATTGCTGCCTGCATGGCTGCAGGTATTGATCAATGAAGCGTATTATGCGGCTTTGACTATCATGCAGTTGTTGAATTTGAGTATTGGCCAGCAATGTAAAATATTTGCTAATAACGCTGACGCACGACGGCCTGAGAGGGAAAACAGGCACCACTCATTTTCCAGCAAGGAAGCTCCTATGGCTCGTAGACTCGAGAAAATGCATCAAAATGAGTTTTTTGAGGAAGCTGAAGGTCTATTATATGGGTCAGAAATAGCTGATTAGCGGATTATTAGTGTAATTAATCGAAAATTGATACTTTTCTCTTATCGATAACTTTGAAGCACCTTTTCTGCAGTTTTCATTTTGACAATTTCTCAAAATTGGCTAGCGTGATTGCAAAAAACTAATCAACGTATTGGAACAATTCAAAGCTTGACATCTTCAGAATTGTATCTTCTGCGAAGTCATAAAAAGTGGTCTTAGATAGAGTTATGGCGTCTTTTTAGGTGTTTTTCGTTGATTTCGCGTTTTTTGCCGAATGAACGTTTGCATTTTTCATTGGGGCATATTAAGTCCATTTGGTATAAACTGTTCAAATAGTCATCAGAATCTTATTAGACCATGTGTACGAATTTCTTGGAGTCATAAAACAATCATGTTAAGTAGAGTTATGGCGTCTTGATGGGTGTTTCTAATTAATTTAATGTTTTATGCCGAATCAACGTTTGTATTTTTCATTGGGGCATGTAAAGTACAGTAGATAAAAATTTTCGGAAAGGTCGGGAAACTTTTATAGTAAATGCGAACAATTTCTTCCCAAGTCATATAAAGTGGTCTAAGGTAGAGTTATGGCATTGTAAAGGGAGTTTTTCGATTTCGTGTTTTATGCAGAATTAACGTTTTTTTTATCAGGGCATATAAAGTAAAATAGGTAAGAATTTTCAGAGAGGTCGGGAGAATCTTATAATGAATGTGTACGAATTTTGTGGAGTAGAAAGAATGGTCATAAGTAGAGTTATGCCGTCTTGAAGGGTGTCCTTAATTGATTTCATGAATTAAACACAATTAATATTTGTATTTTTCATTGGGGCATATAAAATCCATTTAGTAAAAATATCCAGATAAGTCAGAAGAATCTTATAATGCATGTGTACGAATTCCTTGGAGTCATTAAAAGTGGTCTTAGGTCACTACCCAGGTTTGAAAATACCCTCGGCTAGAGCGTGTACGAGGCCTGGTTTGTGGATGTCCAATCGTTCGGCAAACGATCTTTTCTGGCCTTGCCGAGAACTTTAATAAAATGCTTTTATGGTCAGGCCGATATTAAAAGCTGAGCCTGGGTCGTGCCTTAGCCGACGGACTTATTGCACAGTAATCTAGATAGGCATGGTAACATGGCCCAGCACCTTTATAAAAGTAACAAAGGCTTCCTTAGACTTCTGTATTATTCCCATGTCCTATAGATAGTATAATTGTTACCACATGCAACTTCGCCTCTCTTACTGCCACTACTGAGCGATGCCTATTATGCACTCACTATTACGTTCGGGTATGCTGGCTTCTCTCTCTCTCTCTCTCTCTCCCTCTCTCTCTCTCTCTCTCTCCCTCTCTCTCTCTCTCTCTCTCTCTCTCTCTCTCTCTCTCTCTCTCTCTCTCTCTCTCTCTCACTCTATGCCAGAAATCAGTCTGGGAGTTGGCGTCTTCGTCCAATTTTCGCAAACCGTTACGAACCTGAGTGTTACTCTTGATTCTAAGCTCACGTGGAAGCTACACGTGGGCATGGTCGCAAAAATGGTTAACAGTGTATTGTACAACTTGAGGTTTTTTTAGAAAGTATGCCACCCAAGATCTGCGCAAGTACCTGGCAATGGCTCTAGTTTACCTTGACGCTTCACTAGAATTACGTAGCCGACTGCAGAGACTCCAAAATTCATGTGTGCGATATGTACTAGGTGCTAGGAAGGATGAGCATATCATCTCTTACAGGGAAAAATTAGGATGAACAAGAATAGATTCGAGAAACGCGGTTTTCATGGCGATCACCGTCAACAAAATAATTAAGATCAAAGAACCAGTTTGCTTGAGATCTCTTTTTAAGAAGAATGAGTCTAAGCGCCCTGTGAGGGGCGAGGTAAAAGAACTCTCTGTTACGCACATGCGCACTGAGACAGGACGAATCTCTCCAAGTGCAAGGTGTGCATTTGTGGAACTCACTCCCTTTTGCCATTTGAACTTTACCATCATTAATGGCTTTTAAGGCAGCGGTTAAAAAATACTTCGCAAACTTGAATTAACGTTGTATTATTTATTATTTATTCATTCATTCATTCATTCACTCACTCACTCACTCACTCACTCACTCACTCACTCACTCACTCACTCACTCACTCGCTCACTCACTCACTCACTCACTCACTCACTCACTCACTCACTCACTCACTCACTCACTCACTCACTCACTCACTCACTCACTCACTCACTCACTCACTCACTCACTCACTCACTCACTCATTCACTCACTCACTCACTCACTCACTGATTCATTTATTTATTTACTGATCGACAAGAACAACAACTTTAAAAAAAATATGCAAGTATTTATTATTATGAGTAACGTAACAAATTGTTAAATGTATGTATGTAATTTTAATTATATGACTGATAGATTTGATGACTAAATTATGAATTATGTTTACATTCTTAATGACAGTGTGCAATATTTTATGTCAACCTGACTTCGAGTACGTGCAACCTTATTTAACGTTTACTAATGATGTGATATTTTATGTAATTTAACGATGTGATATTCTCATGAAATTATATGTGATATTATTTTATACTAAGAACTAAATGTAAAACACGTTTTGTAATATTTACAAATAAACATTATCTCTCTCTCTCTCTCCCTCTCTCTCTCTCTCTCTCTCTCTCTCTCTCTCTCTCTCTCTCTCTATGTCTCTCTCTTTCTGTCTCTCTCTCTCTCTCTCTGCAGTGCACTGATTAGCATGTCAGTGCTGATCGTAGGTATAAGGTCGTAGGTCAAGATGTATTATTACTTGTTCAAATGAATAGAATCTACCTACGGGTGTAGCATAATCCGTTTGCTATAGCTTATTCTCAATTTAAATTATTCATTACTAGAAACAAAATATATTCTGATGATATAGTAGAGAAGGATATTTGTTTTTATTTGTATATATTTAAATATATTACTTCTATCGATAAATAAAATTAAACAGAAAATTTATTAGAAAACTAAAAAAAAACACGAATAATTAATGCGCAAAATTTATTCGAGTGATTTTCAGGAAACTGTTAAATTTCATACATTTTTTATAATCTACGCGGGAGATAGAACTTAAATAAAAGGAGTGTCGGGCAATCTTGGAGTAAGCAATGGCAGGAGTTGATGCCGATTATATATATATTACATTGACGTGAAAAATGAGTTTGAATGACAATTGTTTCCTGGGGCTGGTCCAGCGCTGAGTCGAGCCTCGGGCAAGCCATTTATTGAACATTTTTCGCTTATTTGCTAATTTAAAAAGATTTAGAACTTAAATAAAAGGAGTCTTGGGACACACTTGGCGCGAGTAACAGCTGGAGTTGATGTCGATTATTTAAAAGATATATTAACGTGAAAAGTGAGTTAGCATGGCGATTTTTTCCAGAGCTGATCCAGCGTTGAGCCGAGCCATTTATCGAGTATTTTTCGGTATAATATCAATTCAAAGATACGTAAAGTATCTTACAAAGTGGGCTTGGCTCAGGCTTGTGGCGAGCATCGGCACTATCTGCTATCAATTATTTGCAATGTATATCACCGCGAGAAGTGTGTTAAAAAGATGATCGTCCTCCAAAGCTGGCCCAGCGCCTCTACGAGCTTCAGGATGACCGCATTTAAAGCACTTTTCGATACAATGTCGATTTTTAAAAAATATAAAAATGTTAAATAAGCAGACTTGGACCAGGCTTGACTCAAGCATTGGCGAAAGTTAGTACCAAAGAAATGGAAAAATTGAGTTTTTATACGAAGTATTTTACATTTGCTGGAAAGATAAATCATTATCTGTAATGGCTATGTGGCTTATGCGTTTCTCCGAAAAAAAACATCATAGACAATCGTTAAAGTTTTATTAAGATAAAATCAGTAGATTGTCCGTGATCAAGTAACAAACAAACTGTAACACCCAAGTCAGTATGTATTTAATTTTTTAAATACATACACCCTGCTTATAGATTGATTCATATAATGCTAATCGATAAAGTGCGCATCAGCAACCGATCAATAGTAACATGTTTACGCACGGTAAGTTGCCATCACCGCGGTGCGCAAGTGAGCATTTCTTTGGTCATTTGTTTGTTACCGCATTACTCAAAATTACTGCACCTATATTAATAAAATTTTAACTATTCTCTTCGATTTTTTATTTTTATTTTTACCTGATATTAAAGCCAATTATTTCACTTTTATTCATCATTTTTTTATTATCACGTTACGCAAAAACTACTAGCGGGTCGGCTGAGGCTCGGCCAAGCCTTGTCTGCCAACATTCAGGGAAACAGCGGCCGAACATCTGCTTGGGGCCTAGTCCAAGCCTCGGATAAGACGTTTCAGTGTCCGATCAATGTGAATAACAAGCTTTGTACAGGCCCCAAACTCTTATCTACCCGCGTAGATTACAATCTCAATTGAGGTATATTTATACTTCCTCGTTATAATGAACAGTTTGAAGCAGAATAATGATCCCGTAACAAAATAACAAATGACGATATAACCTCAAAATTGGCCGAAAAATAGGTTGTCCTAACTTTAAAGTGCCTTCCTCCCTCTCTCAGGAGCTGATATTCTATTTGTAGATTCGTGTATTTACAAAATAAAATGTCTGAAAAATTTTCAAAGCAACACCTTTCGATTGACTGGAGTAAGAATGTTTTAAGAATTTAAATGAGTTTGAAATAAATCCAATTACTGGCTAAACATTAAAAAAAATCTGTTTCATGTATATTTATATATCTTACTTACTTGATTTAAAAAATAAAACATTCCTGCGAAATGTCGAGGGAGAAATAAAAAATATGCAAAAAACATTATGGTCCGTATATAATCTGTAAAAGGGTCTTAAGAAGTGAATTTATTTTTTTAAGTAGTTTTTAGTGATGGCTTTCATCTGTGTAAAATTTTAGCCAAAACTACTTTAAGGCAAAATCTTATATCTTATCCAGCTATGACCTATCGCCGAAATCTTGCGCAGGGGGTTTACCAAATTTACCGCCGATTTTTTATATGAAAGTACCTATAAAAAGAAGAACTGAACAAATTTTTTCAACACTAAGGTTTCCTGTGTGACCCAATAGTGCAGTGCACTGGACCAGTACCGCAACAGTAACACTAAATTTTCAGACATGGCCAAAAGTTGGTTATTTTCAAAAAATTCTACAATTTTATCAATTTTAGTGCCTAAAAAACTATTTCTTTGCCTTTTTACCAGGTATAAAAAACAATTTTATACAAATAGGTCACGTACAGAGATGAATCTAAACCTGAAATTTTGTATGTTTGATCGCTTGTCATTTTACGTATTCGACACCTATTTACACGGTGCGGCTGAACTAGTTTTAAATGAAAAGTGAAACAAAATGGAATATTTTTGTAGATAATTGCAGTATGTTCCTGTATAAACATTTTAAGATGAAAATCAAAATCATCAGTCGGGCTTTTTTTGGAAAAAATTGATTTTTGTGTTAACCTATTAACGCCAAAGGAGACATCTATGGACATATCTATAGAGTATAATAGGGCATTTTTTGCATTTCCGACATTAATTTTCTTAGATAATCTCAAATAAAGTAAGTATCGAGGATGGAAATGTGGTGGAATTGGAAAACATTTTTATTCCATTATTCAGTGGTTTCTTGGAGGCAAGACATATTTTCCAGAAGAAAATTGTATTTTTGTGTGAAAATTGTATGAAAGTGGTTTATTACTCCCTCAGGTAGAAAACAAAACCCTCGGACGGAAAGTGGGTATTCTCCGCCCTAGGATGGTAAAGTAATGCCCATTCCGCCTGCTTCGTATATGCACGAAAAATCACTCTTTCTGTTCAGGTAGGGAAAATAATAGCGTGTGCAGCATGGGTATTAATGCTCGTGCTGGTTGTAACCCTTGTCTCGACATCCTGCGACATCCCTCGAGCCGCTCGGGTGGACTCGACTCGGTCTTCAGTATGCATTCGCGGTAATTTTGTAACATATATGATGACCCCAGATGTTTCGACGATTATTTCTTAATCACAAAACCTTTGTAATTTAAGGGTTGAGGATGGATTTTATGCAACTTAATAAAAACTACACACTTTCCATTTTTTATTTTAATCTTAAAATGTTTATGGAGTGCCACAGAACAATAGTCTCCAACTAGTTTAAAACTAGTTCAGCTGCACTGTGTTTAGGTTTACCATTTCTCAAATATTTGTTTTGAAAAGACCTTTAATTCCTTTTTTGGTACATTTAAATCCGTTACGTGTAACTAAAGATACAGCCTCTGGAACAGGCTTTTTTGAAACTTGTCAAATTGGCACACCTGTAAATTTTTTCTATAGAAACCAATGTGCAAAATACATTGACATTAAGACCTTTAATTTAAGTGATTGGAGCATCTTTGACATTTGGATGGAAAGTTTCGCTGGATTTAAAATTACAAAAAAATTTAGGTGACGAAATGGGAGATCGCAAGATACTACAAATATAGGAACTCAAGTCGTTGGCAACTTCCGGTCTCCCATTTCGTTGCCTAATTTTTTTCGTAAGTTTAAATCGAGTGTAACTTTTCATCCAAATATCCTCAAATATGCTCCGTTCACTGAAATTAAAAGTCCTAATGTCAGATTTATTTTGCACATACACAGAATTGTCAGTAATAATCAATTTTAACGCACCAAAAAAGGATTTCTTCATCTTTTTATAAACTTAAAAAAAAACTTTAACCCCTTGGCAGCTCAATCGGTCACCTCTACAGAGATAAATGTAAATCGGAAATTATGTGTTTTTTAGGTTATGTTTGATCTTTGCCATTTTACGTAAACAAGATGAATGTAGGTCTACTACGTCTCAAATTTTTGTCCTGAAAAGACCTTAAATTCTTTGTTTCGTACAACCAAAGCTACAGCCTCTGGAAGACAGTAACGTTTCATGAAATCATCAAGTCGGCACCCCTGTAACTTTGTTCTATTGTAACCATTTGAGCACTAACTTTCAGGAAACTGAGTTCAAATATCCTACAAAACAATGCACTTCGTTTGGTTTTGCCCTTTGAACATATATCATAACTGTGAATTTTTTGTTAGCTTGCTTTTCCCACCTTAAGTACATGACATAATATTAAAGCCTGACGTAATTTACGTATGGTATTATACATTATGGACAATTATACGCACGACAAAAAGAAAACTGACATTAAAACCTTTAACTTGAATGGTCAGAGTATTATTGAGGATATTTGGATGAAAAGTTACGATAGATTCAAAATTGCGACAAAATTTAGATAGCAAGCCTCAAGCCTGAATTTTCGGCATCTTGATGCCTCCCATTTTACAACCAAAATGTTTTCGCAATTTTAAATCGAGCTTTATTAATTTATCCGTAATGTAGAATACCTTACATGAATTACATCAGACTGTAATAGTATGTTGTTTACTTCAGTAAAAAACAGGCTGGAAAAGAAATTCATAGTTATGCTATATATTCAAAAGGCAAAACCAAACCAAGTGCACTAGTTTCTAAGATGTTTTAACTATATATTTCAGAGGCTGTAACTTTAGTTATACGAAACGGTTTTGAGCGTACCACAAAAAGTAATTAAAGATCTTTTCAAGACAAAAAATTTGAGACGTGATAGACCTACACCCCCTTTGTTTACATTAATTGGCAAACGATCAAACATAACATAAAAAATACAAAATTTCAGATTTACATTTATCTCTGTAAAGGTAGCACATTGAACTGCTAAGGAAGTCAAATTTTCTTTTTTTTAAAGTTTGTAAAAAGATAAAGAAATCCTTTTATGATGCATTCAAATTGATCAAAATGGGAGCTCTCTAGAATATCTTCAAAATAGACGTTTTTGGCCATATTTGAAAATTCAGAACACTCTACTGGATCACACAGTGGAACAAAGGGGCTGCAAAATTTTCGGAGAGTTTCCTTTATTACGTACCTTTATATAGAAAATCAGTGGCAAGTAACGAAGTCTCGAGTGCGCACGGATTTTTAACATTTGTTTGGAATTACTCCTATATATAACCTGGAACTTTACGGCTCGCGCCTCATGGAGAGGTTTGTGTGCCGGGCTTTAGTTCGGTTTAGGGTGAGAGCTTAGGGTTTATGGATTAAGTAATACATTGTTTTTATAATTGTATGTATTTTTTTCATTACAAATTGCTTAGCTCGGATTAGTTATATTTAGGGTTCAAGGCTTAGAATTTACAACTTTATTATTTAACTTTTTTTCCAAAATTATCAGCTTCGGGTAGTTGGATTTATTTATTTTTTTTATTTTTTTTTTTAACGTCGCCTCGTTTGTGCTCCCATGTGGTGCTAATTGACGACGGGGGTCTGCGGTGTGTTTGTAAACAAAGCACATGTAATTTTTACAGTGGTGCTTGTATCAATCGGCAGAGACTAGGATTCGAACCCGGGTCACCGGCGTGGGAATCCGACACTCTACCGACTGAGCCGCCGCAGGCCCCGTAGTTGGATTTAGAGTTTATGGTATTTATTATTTAAACTTTATTAAATTTTAAAGTATTCAACTATGGTAGTTGAACTCACGGTTGATGGACTTATCGTTATAATTTTTTCATGACGTATACTTTCTTAGTTAACAGTACAGCCGAATTTGGAGAGTTCTAAATATTGCTTAGAATATGCCACTAATTGTATATTTAATGTTAGATTTAAGTCTCAAATAAGAAAAAAGTTGATTTATGAGTTTTCATTATTACAATATTGAATTGTTCTTAAGGCCGCACAAACGACAGCTAGCACAAAATCGACAACGACCACTGAACAACCAATCGAAGAATTAAACGAAGAGTATGATGAAGGTGTTGACGAGGCAAAGCAAGACGCTATCACCACGACTACCACCACTGAGTCTCCCAAGAAGCTCGGTCGCGGAGACGTCGTCAGGCCTTTCAGGTAAATATATCTGCGCGGAGGACTATAACTTGATCTTTCATAAATATATATTTTAATTAATCTTCTTATTAAACTTAAAATTAAGACTGTCAAAAATATATTAAAAGCTAACTTTTTGGTGTGTTATATTTTTATTATAATTTTATGACACGTAATGAGTAAGTATAATATCAAAATTTATACATTTAAAATGAAATTTAAAATGTGTGCTTTCCACAAACAATCTATATCATCGGTTACTAAATATTTATTAGAATTTCTAGTGCAAAAAGGATAAAACTAAATGTTTCTAGTAACTTCGACGTAAAATTTTTAGTAATGTATACTAATTTTTTAGTACAGAAAGAATGTACTACTTACGACATCCTTTACTACAAGTAAAATGTTCAGTAAAGTTTAGTTCATGAACAGTTAAATTCACTAGAAAATATATTTCCAAATTACAATTTCAGCTGGCAGCGGCTCGTAGTTCAGTCAGCCCACCGCCGAGAGGCGAGAGCTTAAGTTTCGCGCTTGTTCGACTAGTTTGACGCGGTAAGAGTCTATAAGAGCGGAACAGTTTTCTGCCAGACAAGGCTCCCAGAAGCTCTGATTTTGAAAGTCTCTGTATGCCCTGGATACAGGGTACGCGGCGTTCGTCTCATTTTTTGAAGGTTATTATAGTAGTTAATATAAAAAAAATTCAGATACACTGGAGTCTAGTTAAGATGAGATTTTCTAAGACGACCGGCTCGCTAAGTTGACGGCCGATTATTCGTTAAGACGACAAACATCACTTCTTTGCTTCCCTTAATACTACCCTACCTGGCACATAAACATATCTAAAACCCTTAAAAACATATGTTTTAGCCATCCTCTTCAATATAGCGTATACTTTTACTAAGAAATTCTCCACCTCGCTTAGTACTACATAAAAAATGGCAAATTTGAGGTTATATTACACTTCATAATCTTAGCGAGATTCTTGGGCCCCGCGTTCGTCGTCTTAGCGAGATTCTAGTGTATAGCGTTGCTTTTTAATTTTAGATGTATTAAAAAACGTTTAACTAACGTTTTTTATTCTTTTAAGTTTATGTTTTTAAGGCGTTTTTAAAACGTCAGTGTGAAACTGTTTCCTAAACCATAATCTGACGTATTAAAGACGCTTCTTTCTGCCTACTGAACAAAACTGCGAACATTTCGCACGTTTTTAAGACGTTATTAAAACCTTTTTTGAAACAATTTATTAAAAAGTTAAAAGGGTTTTTGGTACAAAAAATGTTTTAAAACATTTTAATACCGTTACGTGCTATCAGGGATATGAACCTTTTTAGTCGGGTAATATGTTTTATTCAGATGCAGCAAACATTTTAAATAGTTATTCATTAATAAAACAGAATATAAGTATACGTAAAATTTACTGTATTATTAATATAATAACTAGATACTAATGTATGACTAATAAACAGATATGAATTTTACTAATAATAAAAGATATGTCTGTTGATTTGGGAATAACTCAAAATCGGCTTAATCCAGTTCTTCCCAAGCGGCCATTTTATAGTCGATTGGTTTTTTGTCTAAAAAATTGTGGAAGAAAAAAATAATAATAACCAATAGCACTTTTCTGAAGTAAAATTGTCTGCTCTTTCCGATTTGGAAGTCAGAATTTTGAAATTTCCGTAGGAAAATTTCAAAATTGCGGTTTTAATTTGATGAAAAATCAAATACATTTTTTAACATTTTAACATGCTTGTTTAAAATCAAACGGGTTCAACGAAGATCTTGATATGGATTCATGTTGCAAGTGATATTATTGTTCAAACATTTGATGTTTCCAAATTTTCCCGATAAATTTTCCAAGATGGCGCCTGTGACATAATGAAATAATCGGAAACTTTATATGTCACAGGCGTCATCTTGGAAAATTTTTCGGAAAAAAAAATAAAAACATTTATGAAAAAATTTTTTGTTTCATAAATATGAAATTTCCGAAAATTTTTCAATAAATATTTTTATTTTTTTTCTTATTTTCTTTTTCCTTATTTTTTTATATTTTTTTATAAATTTTTCGGAAAAAAAAATAAAAATATTTATTAAAAAATTTTCGGAAATTTCATATTTATGAAACAAAAAATTTTTTCATAAATGTTTTTATTTTTTTTTCCGAAAAATTTTCCAAGATGACGCCTGTGACATATAAAGTTTCCGATTATTTCCTGATGTTACAGACGCCATCTTGGAAAATTTATCGGGAAAATTTGGAAACATCAAATGTTTGAACAATAATATCATTTGCAACATGAATCCATATCAAGATCTTCGTTGAACCCGTTTTATTCTAAATAAGCATGTTAATATGTTAAAAATGTAATTGATTTTTCATCAAATTAAAACCGCCATTTTGAAATTTTCCAACGGAAATTTCAAAATTCTGACTTCAGAATCGGAAAAAGTAGACAATTTTACTTTAGAAAAGTGCTATTGGTTATTATTGTTTTTTTTTCCAAAATTTTTTAGGCAAAAACCAATCGACTATAAAATGGCCGCTTGGGAAGAAATGGGTTAAATAAGTCATGTGAGTTTACTGGAAGCAATCCTGAAATTTGAGGAAATAAATCTAAAGGTGAAAGTCACCTTGAACGCATGAAAATCATACGTATTTTTAAACGATTTTTTACACTAAAACAATTCACTGAATAATACATCTGTGTATAGGCATATATAGATATATATATATACATATACATATACATATACATATATATATATATATATATATATAGTTAATTCGCTAACTCCACCACCCAGCCCCTCTCACCCCCCCCCCCCCTCTCACCCCCCTCAGCCCCTCCTCTTACGATATCTCCTCAAATTAGCGTTAAATTTTACTTTTTTTACGTTATTTTTCACTTTTGTAGACTTCCACGTGGACCCCCTCCTCCCCACTCCTCCCCCTCATCCCCTCCTCATCCCCCCTCCTCCCCCTCATCCCCTCCTCATCCCCTATTTCACCTCCTCATGTCCCCCTCCGCCCCCCTCTTCCCCCCCTCATTGTATTTAGTTTTATATAATGTTTTTAAAAAATCTCTCATAATGACTAAAAGGAAAATATCCAGACTTTTAAATAGATAGAAACGATCTTTCAGGTAAATTGAGAAATTGATAAATAGATAGCTGCGTTTTTTGGGGTTATATGGAGTGGTTACATTATTTGAAAAACATTTAAAAACTTAAATTAAATTCAGTTAATTTGTGTGATGGGAGGGTCGTTTTCATGCCATCACATGTATGCGGTATATAGTATGTGTGTAGTAGAATTCAAATAGCCAGCGAGCCAGCAATTTAGTATACATAATTTTAGATAGTGAGTGCGAGAGAGAGAGTATGAGTTTTTGCGCGTTCGGCTAGTTCGCGAAGCGAGCCGTCACTGGACAACACTTGCCCCTCGCCGCGCGCGCGCAGCGTCTATACTTGAGGTATACATGCTATACCGGAGCGGCCGGGGATTACCCCACTGCGCCGTCGCCGCTCCTACGTTAGCAATAGGTATAGATATACAGACTGTAGGCGCTCGAGCTGCTTATAAGCAGGCGTCCAAGCGTATTTCGACAGTCTGCCCTGGGCGGTATACCGGGCTAGTTCCGGGGAACCTACGCTCGGCCATCTCCTCATGTACTCTCGGGCGCACCCGTGATTACGCGATGAGACACGAGCCAGGTTAGCCATGCAACTAGGGTTTCGACTCGCTGGAGATGCTCGCTCGGGCGCACCCGTGCTAGCATCGACAATCTTCCGATGCACCTTCACTTCTCGGGCGCTCCCGTGAACTGAAGAAGTATAAAGATCTACCGAAAATGCACTATAATGCATCGGGCGCTCCCGTTGCATTATAGATGATTCACCGTTTTCCGTACTTGCGTTAATCCGTTTTGCGTAGAAATTAAGTTTGTGTTGTTCAATAGAAATTAAGTAACTTGTATGAGCGTTTAATGACTTTAGTTTGTTTATTTATAATTTTGTTACAGCCGACAGACACGTTTGCAGAGCACTTCTTCGGCTAGTCGCGAAGTTTGTTCTTGATGTGACGGCGAAAACCGAAACTCGGATATTATTTAAAGATATTGTTATTAATTTTGTTAATTCTTTTGTATATACTTTTATATTTACTTTAAAGTTTAAATAAAATTGTTAATGTTATAATGTAAATGAAAGAAGTGTCAAAACCAATATTTTTTTCATCTCCGTCCTTACCTTTCTCGCGAACCCTGG
Source organism: Gastracanthus pulcherrimus (assembly GCA_949152435.1). Taxonomy (NCBI): domain Eukaryota; kingdom Metazoa; phylum Arthropoda; class Insecta; order Hymenoptera; family Pteromalidae; genus Gastracanthus; species Gastracanthus pulcherrimus. Next base: position 65,350,083 of record OX424575.1, read on the forward strand.
CTTAAACCGACTAGCTAGGGGGAGGTTTCGAACCCGTAAACTTAAGGTTCGCGGGTAAGAAAATACCGTTTTGTTACAATTGTTTTAGGATTTTAAGACAATTTTTTATTGATAAAGTTTTCAATTATCAATCCAATTTTTTTTGTAAAATAACATTTAAATAAAAGTTTCTTCTATTTTTTCCACACAACCCAGGGGGTAAATAGATGTGTGCGTTGATTTTTTTGTTTTGTTTAATTTAATATGTCGATTAGAAATTTAAGTATTACTGATGGTTTATGTAACGGTACAAGATTAAAAATAATAAATTTATTTAAATATACTATTGAAGGAGAAATAATAACAGGAGAAAAAATTGAAGATATGGTATTCATTGCACGAATAACCTTAAATACTGGAGAATCATCATCATTACCGTTTATTCTTTATGGAAAACAATTTCCTATTGTATTAGCATTCGCAATGACTATAAATAAATCCCAAGGTCAAAGTTTTGATGAGATAGGAATATTTATAAAAAGACCTTTGTTTTCTCATGGCCAATTATATGTTCTTTTATCTAGATGTAAAGACCCAAAAAAAGTATGTATTCAAAATGAGTCTGAAAATTTAACAGAAATTGCTAATGTAGTATGGCAAGAAATTTTTGAAAATTAACATCATCTTTTAAAATATAATTAAAATATATCTATAAATAAATAAAAATAAAATAAACTATTGGAAAAACAGTTCTCATTACATTTTTAATATATATTCGAAAATTATAAAGATGGATAACATGGAACGGAAATTAAATCAAGATCATAACGAAGGAATGGAAAATTTACGAAACTTAGAATCTTTAGAGGCTTTAGATGAACAAATTGAGGATAGTATGGAGTGGGATCTAATTCAAAATTGTTACGTTAAGTTAGAGGATTTACAAAATGCCGAAGATTTGCAAAATTTACAAGATTTAAACGAACAAATTGATGACTATTTAGAACAGGAAGAAGAATATGAAAATTATTTACATTCTGTAGATAAAAATTTATATTACACTAAATTAAATAATGAAATAGACAATTTTGTTGGGAAAGATGGTGATTTAGAAATTTTCAAAAATTGGGAAAACGTACCATGTTATATACGGTTGCAGGTCTCTGAAATTTTAATGTTAAAGGTAGAAAACAATGATCCAATTTTAAATTATTATCTTTCAGAAAGTTTGGAAAAGTATTACAAATACGTTACAAATATTGCGTATATGGTATGGGTTATAAAATTTGGTTAATCATTTATTTCTTTCGAATACGCCATATTTCCACTTCAAATTTATAATGTTTCATATATTCACATATTATAACTAATTATTAAAATAAAGAAAAATTAATAAAATATTCAAAGCACATTAGCCAATCATAAAAGTAATCATATAATTAATAAGACATGGTGTAGTAATATTTTATAAGCACAACCTTATTAGGTAAAAAAGCATTTCATTTTATTTTATTAAAAATTTTTATTATATGTTTTTGTAATTGTAATATTTTTCAATTCAACAAGTTTTTTTCCTTAAGAGTATATTTATATGATTACTTTTTTATACCCATTAGATACAAATTAAGTAGAACATATTAATTTTAAATTGATAAATAAATCTAAATATACCCAAGTGGTATATATAGATGTATTTTACAAGTTAAATAGTGTTCTATAAAATTTTATTTTATTGGGTATACACACCGGAGATAGGAAGGAGATAGATGGGTAATCTCTATTGCAAATTAATAAATAAAAATTATAACAAATACTTGAATGATAAATATAATATAGAATTATCTACGTTAATTATTATACAGGTTATCGTAATGATTTTTAAGTTGATCTTTTTCAATAGAGGTGGGAAAGGGATTCTAATAATTAAATGATAATCATGAAAAATATATGTGAGTTTATCATGTCAATAAATCACATTTATTTATCAGTACATTATTAAATATGATTATTAGTAAATTAAACAAAACAAAAAAATGAACGCACCTTTCTATTTACCTCATAGGTGGTGTGGAAGAAATAGAAAAAATAATTATATTATTTCCTTATAAGAATTAATAATGTCAAGCAAACAAATAATTTTAACTATTGTTGTAAGATGTGGGTGTTGGTGAGCGGAGCGAGCAGGGGGCGCAGCCCCCCTAGTGTGTATATATAATATTAAAGATCATTAACAAAGTTAAAAAAAAAATTTTTAACAAAATGACTGTGCTTTGAGGAGTTGCGCGTTTAGACCACTCGCCAATCTGCGTTGCGCAGTTCGTAGATCTTATGTGTATTGGAACAAAAAACAACATTTATTCATTATCTACATCATAAAAACTACATAAGTACATAGGATTCTGTGAAAATATTTTGTGTTTTTAATATCTAGCACGTCTACGAATTTTATATATTCTAGCCTGTTTTTTCTACAAAAGTAAATGACATACTATTAAAGTCTGACATAATTTACGTACGGTATTGTACATTATGGACATTTCTACGTACAGAAGAAAGAAAGCTGACATTAAAACCTTTAATTTGAGTGGCCGGAGCATCATTAAGGATATTTAGATAAAACGTTACGGTAGATTCAAAATTGTAAAAAAATGTAGGTGACAATAGGGGAGGCCGCAAGATGCCGGCAATTTAAGAGCGAAAGTCATTGACCTCCCATTTTGCCAACTAAATTTTTTCAAAATTTTGAATCTATCGTAACTTTTCATTCAAATATCCTCAATGATGCGTCGACCACTCAAATTAAAGGTTTTAATGTCAGCTTTATTTCAACCGTACGTAGAATTGTTCATAATGTATAATACCTTACGTAAATTACGTCAGACTTTAAGGGTAAAAAACACCTTTATAATCATGAAAAAATTGATTTTTTTTCGATTTCGATAGAAAATTTTCCGCAGAATATGATCCCATTGGCTTTATAATGATTAAAAATTTTGGTTCAAAGTTATACGCCAAATACTAAAATTACTTTTTATCTATTTTTTCTTAAAATTACTTCTTTTTACAAAAACTTGTTTATTGAGTTAATAATTGCTTGCAATTTTTAAAATACTGTGATTAAACTAGTGAATATATTAACGAAATATACGTTGATATATAAGAAAAGAATAATATTATACATATAATACATATAATAGTATACATTATAAAAATAGATCTAATATTTTTTAATTGCTGAGATTTGTGAAATTCATTAGTAAAACGAAAATCAAAAATATATATAATTTGAATTCTTTCGGAAAGATTTTTGACGGTCAGTTCCGCTCCTAAATTCTAACGTACCTATTGTCTTATAGTGCCATGAACAGTATTATATGTATAGTCTTTGTACTGAGAGACAGTTTTGTCACCTGTTCGATGCTATATGTTAACACATCTAATATATGTGATTTTAGCATTCGAATTTTGACAGCTCTTTTTATCCGTCGTTAGTAATCCATGTTCGTCAGTAAATTTGCAAGTGAAAACTAAGCGAAGTCTGGTGTATTGGAAAGTGTATTTATATTATATAAATCTAAAAACAAGGCCAATTGTGAATTTTAATAATAGGAAAATATAACAAGTGCAGGAAAATATAACAAGTGCAGGTGTAAGTGCAAGTGTAATTTAAAAGTGTAAATGATATAAATTTGTAGTGTGATAAGTGTATAAAAATGTCTTCGAATAAAGTGAAATGTAAATATAGGAGATATGCAAGGACTCATCTGGATAAAAAGTTTTCTCGAGGTAAACCTAAGAAGAGACCAAGAAAATATTATGAATAGAGATACAGTGGTAATCCGGATCAGAAGGGATAAGACCTTCTTCATCTTCAAGAAAACTCAATAGCATATCATCAGTTCATGAGTCTTGTGATTCAAGAAATAGATTTATTGACATCAATACTCTATTTTCAGAACTCAAAGATATTGTACATTTGCAGTGAATGTCATGGTAATGTACAGTTCAGTGGGTCAAGTACAAAAGGACTTAAATTTAAAATTGATGTTGTGTGTGTGTATACCGTGTGATCAGATAGCTGCCATAAACTCAAGTTAAAAAGTAGATAAGGAAGGAAACGCATGGGAAATGAATATGAGAAGTGTGCTTACTTTACGTGCCCTTGGCCACGTGCATGCTGGATTGTCTACTTTCAGCGGCAAGAGTGCATGAATGCTGCAGTTCAAGAGGAAAAGGATACCACACCACCAAATGGAGATTTAACGCAGAATTCAAATGAAAGTGCAAGAGTTATTGATTTCTATTATTATTTATTAGTTTAAATAAATAAATATGTATTATTTATTTAATTATTATTTCTCCACCGAGGTACCTAGTAAAAGAAAAATAAGGAAAAATTAGAAAGATTCATGTATGTGTGTATAAAATGTACTATTGATATTTTCTATACTAAGCAAGTACAAAGTCTTGCATTTATATGATCACAGTTTTTTTTATATCATAAAACTATTTGCGCTCACTCATATATTTTTTAGAAGTAATAAATAAACTAGAGAATATATAAGTGAACCGCTCAAATCGTTTTATAAGAACGAGAGGAGTGAGGTCCTGCTCGCTAGGCGATTATGCTCTGACTGACGATTTGCGAAATCGTCGACTAGCCCGTCTATTCGGCAACGGTAGAAACCGCGCCGTCGGCAACGCTAAGCATCCAAGCTCCCACTCTTCTCGCTCCCTCCAGCATTCGCAACTCACATAGATGCAGGCATACATCCTTAATATTCACGATTCTTCTTTGTGCGGATATTCGTTCACGTCGATCAACCTTTGCAAATACCGAAAATGTGCGCTATTTAAAAATTCTGCGAAAATTATATTCAGATTGAGACCATATTCTAACAAGTTTAGAATTAAAGCAAATATGGAAAACTAAATTATAAGATTGTTTATTTTGAAAAAAATTATGGCGATTTTCTAGAATCTTAATATCACAATATATCACAATGCATGAAATCACAAAATATCACAATAGGGCCTAATAAAGTATTTATCATATTTCTTACTTTATTTTGACCAAAAACGTTGTTACACTTTTTTCTTAAAAGTCCCTAGTTTTTCTGTTAAAAATTAAACAATGTTGGCAAAATCTCAAAATATAAAAAAAGCTCATTTTTCAACCTTGAATTGCCCTTGACATAGAACATCTTAGCGTCTGAATTTTTTTTATATACTCTGGATACAAATGCCAACATTTTTGTAAAGTTTCAGACATTTTTATTTTTCGATTTGCTCACTTGACATGGAACCACCCTTATATAGAAATACTTTAAGTTAGTTTTAGCTTCTTATTACTTATTCTGTGTTCTGTACATTTTCAACACGGCGCTTATATGTAATTAAGTCGCTCGCATGAAATTGACGACGTTGCGTCCCAGCTTCCTCAACAATTAAAAAATAGGTAGCCTCCCCTATTTTTCGCTGCACTTGATACGGGCCCTTGTATATTGCGAAATCTTTGAAATTTCTTTTTGTTCTGTATCAGATACGTTATTGGCTTTCACAAGTACTTCATATCCATCATCGAATTAAAAAAAAAAATTGTTTAGATTCGTTGAAGTTTTTGTTTTACTTTCTGCCTTTCAATTTAATTTTCTCCCTGGGTAAAAATATTTTCTCTTCGTGCGATGTATCTGCAGAACTAATACCAGTTCTTAGCTAGGTTTCCCATGTCCGTACTGGTTTCATGTTGAAATGCAATTGTAAATGTGTCATTTCAATGGTCTTATGAAAAGATTCGTTCATGATATTTTGTATAATATTAACATAGCGTGTCCAGCCAGTATGTTTATATTTAACGAACGTTCTAAAAAAACGACCCAGTTCTCGATTTATACGCTCATTGATTTGTTGATACGCTCCTTCATTGTTATTAGTGTTTTACTGAAGTTCAGCTGTTTAACTGCCAATATAACAATTTCTCCTGGTTTAGATCTCGCTGTTGGCATATATTTCGGATGTCACGATAATGAATCCGGCACAACATTATCTTTTCCTTTTATATATTCGATTTTAATGTCGAAGTCTTGAATGGCGAGAATCAATCTCCGTATTCTTGCACTTGTAAATCGACATGTACATAAATAATTTAGTGCCTGATGATTAATTTTCACATGTACTTCTGCTCATCTCAAGTAAGTATCAAGCTTAATCAAACTCCATATTTATTTATTTATTCAAAACCAGTCTACCTTACATAAGTTTACAATAAAATAATAGTAAAAATAGTAAGTATAAAAATACAGTAATGTATAAATTACATTCTGTATGTCGCAGAGATGCACTAGGCATCTGTACGCGATCCGGCATATATATAATTAAAATATAAAATAAAACTTAAATACTAAAATACTGAAATTAACTAACTTAATATTAAAAATTATTGTCGTAATAATTTTTTTTTTCATTTTTTAACAGACTTATTCATATTGTAACAATTGATATTATGTATCTGTTTTTATTCAATTTTTTAGTTTATTCTTATGTGAATATTTATTCATACTTAATGTTTTTTGATCACTCGGTAGCTTGTTGTATCTTGCTAAGGATTTCATATAACTATTTTTAGTGCTAATTCTTTTCGTATGTTAAATGCTTTTTTTGTGTAATACTGCTAGATTTAATGAATTGATTTTTTAGGTTTGTGTAATGATATCTTAGTGCTTCATAAGTAAATAATTATTCTAGGTTCATAGGATAATCCTGACTTGTAAAATTATTTTTATGAACAATTCTTAAAATTCTTTTTTGTAAGTTTCGCAGTAGATTTAAATAGTTATTGTACGCTCCATCCACGCTATTATACCATAACTTATGATACTATGTAAATAAGCATAATATATCATCCTCATTGTTTAGGTTGACATTGTCTTGAAAATTTTATAAAAAATATATATCAAATATCTAGTTTTCTTAATGATATATTGTATATGTATATCCCATCAAATATGATTCCTAAGTATTTACAACTCTCAACTCTGTTTATTTTTTATCTTTTATCTTAATATCTATTTGATTTGGAATACGATCACTATAGTTGCCAAAAGTTATGTATACCGTCTTTTCAACATTTAAAGATAATTTGTTCTTAGCTAGATACTTATCGATTATATATAAATATCTATTCATACTGTCCTGAGCTTTTTCCAAGTATCATCACTAGTTACAATTGCAGTGTCATCTGCATAAGCCGATATTGCATTAGGAGAGTTTTGTATCAAGAGACCATTAATGTAGATAATAAAAAGTAATGGTCCTAAGATAGTTCCTTTCATTATCATTAATTTTGACTCTTTGATAACTAGCATTAAGATAACTTGCCAGTAAATCCAACGCCTGACCTCTAATTCCTATACAATAAAGTTTATCTAATAATATTTCATGATCAACAGTATCAAATGCTTTCGCTATCCAAAAGAGTTATTATAGTAGGTTTACTGTGATCTAGATTTTTATATAAAATATTAGTTACATAATTTAATGTGTCTTTAGTATCTAACTTTTTCATAAAACCAAATTGTTGGTCTGTAATAATATTGTTTTTTTTTTTTATAAATTCGTATATTCTATTATAAAGTATTCTCTCAAAGACTTTTGCTATATTAGATATTAACGAAATCGGCCTGTAGTTAGTGGCATTATGTTTATTACCGGATTTGTATACAGGTACTATATCGGCTTTTTTCAGTGTATTTTACCAAGTAGCTTGCTCTATACATGAGTTAATTACATAGCACAATGGTTTAAAAATATGTTTACAAATTACTTTGAGTGTTTTAGCATTTATTTTATCAACACCTCTGCTTTTCAATTTTAGAGAATTTATTATACTTGTCAACTCATATGCACTTGTTGGATTTATAAACATTGAATTTTCGTTCATATTTGGTAGTGATAATTCAGTTTCTATTGGTTTGTCTATCTTTTCACTAAGTTTTTGACCAATTTCACAAAAATATTTATTCATGAGATTATAATTTCCCATAATTTTTTTAGATTGTTTAAATTATTTTGGACTAGATTTCGGTTGTATTTAACTTTTGCATCTGAAATTACCTTGTCTAAGATTTTCGCATAATTTTTGTACTCACTTTTTAAATGTTCATTATCACGGTCCAATTGCCATAGATTACATACAAATTCTTTCATTTCACATGGTTTCGTAATAGCCTTAGTAATTCAGTTTTTTCTACCTTTCTTCTTATCTTTATTTATTGTTTTGGCCATTTCTATACACTGTTTTATATTATTTATTAATTGGTCTGTTGCTACATTTGGATCTTGTATTGACATAATTTCATTCAAATTTATAGTGGCAGCCGTATTCTTTAATTTGTAATAATTTAATGTTATTTGTGGATCTTTACTGTCAGTTTAAATTTTATTTATCGCAATAAACAACAGATAGTGATCTGTTAACGAATTTTTCAGTTTGTAGGTTTCTGTTTTTAGATCGTTAGTTTTAATAAAGACATTGTCAATACAAGAACCTTTGCAATTGCCAATCGGAGGCCTTGTAATGCCTAAATAACCTGGAACATATCCTTTATCCAAGAGATTATACGAAAATTCCTGACTCAGGTTTTTAATATTTATTTTTTTGTTTAGGAATTTATTTAAATCTAAAACAAATTCAGTCTTTGGTAATCCATGTATTCCATATATCGAAGATATATCTAATCTATTTCCATTGTTTAATGTAACTTGTGTATTTATTATTTGAATCCTACCAGAATCAATAGTTTTGGTTATTTGAACAATATTTTTATTTACAAAAACAATTACCCCATCATTTCTGTTTATTTTACTCTCATTATAGTAGCTTCATATCCATTTAGATCATACTCTTTATAATTTACCTGGTTAAAAATTTCAGTACAAATTATTATAGATGGTTTAGTCGTTACACATTGTATTATTATTTTTAATTTATCAAAGTTTTTGTTCATAGTTCTAATATTTACCAAAAGTATTAAATCTTCTTTATTACTAATAGTTTTGTTTAGAGTTTCAATACTTGTGAAAGTTTTTTCAAGCTTAATTATTTATTTTTAGATTTGTTCTGATTTTTTACTATAGATGCATTTGTTTTGGAGTTAACTTGTTCAGGCGTATTTGTTGGTATAGTTGCAGTTCTTGTGTTTACTATTTTCGCAGAATTTGTAGATAGGTTAGATTGACATTTTACCATGTGTAGCTGGTGCATGTTATCATCAATTATCTTTTGATGATCATTGTGATCTTCTTTATCGATACTTGTGTTTACATCAATTATCTTCTGATGATTATTGTGACTCTCTTTACCGACTCTATTTATATATGTATCGATTTTTGGCTTCATTAGATAATCCACACTTGCTATATATTTTCTTATTTTATTTTTAAAAATATCACAGTTTTCACCATCTGTTGCCGTATGGTTACAATTGTGTTTTGTTTTGTATTTAAAATTACTGAATACACAGTTTGCACATTTGAGGTTATCCGTACTATCACATTGCACTGTATCATGCTCACCAACACATATTAAGCAGGTAGTTTTATTCCTGCACTTTTTGCTTTTGACCGAAACCAGCACATTTTTCACATAGTTTGGTGTTTATAATGTCAAAAACTCTACATTTTTGATAACCTACGAAAATACTTTTATTATTTTTCATTATTTGCTTTTGAATAACAGCTGGTACTTCAAGAATAACACTATTTAAATTTAATTTTTTATTTGTATATATATGCACTGCTTGACATTTTGTGTTGTAGTTTTTGAAATTTCTTTCATTAGCATCTGGTTCGATTTCTATTAAAGTCACGTTGAAAGTGCTTTCGATGCCAACCACTTTATTTTTGGGGTTAAGCATTTGTTCTTTTTCAATCATGCAGTATTCGGACAAATTTTCATTGAGTACTTCTTCAGTAATATTGGCATTGTTTTCATCAACTCAGCTTATAATTACTTCGTTTTCATTTTTTATTATTATTCCTTTCGCATGTATGTTAGTGTCCTTCTTTATTATTTCTGTAATATAATTTTTTATGTGAATAACATCTCTTGGGACGTTCGAGAGCGCGCACAGTATGGGGTCTTTGTACAGGATTCATCAGCTGTTGTAACCGGGACTAGAAGAGGGGAAAAAAAAGATCAGCGGAGGGCGGCCGCCCCCCACCATCGACACCAACCGACAGTTTGCCTGCTCTGCTACTCATGTGCGCGCGCACACAGAGTCGCAGCAGCAACGATGCTCTCTCCCGCTTCCCTTGTTCGAAAATAGTCAGTACGACACACACATACACATACACGTATATACGTATACTATACAGTCTATACACTGTGACTTTCGAAGCCGCCAACGGCGCGCGCAGTCGTAGCAGAAATATAACGGTCCAACAGTTGCCGGCATTTCTATAGCATTTTCTTACAGCGTGCGTTTGAAAACAATTTTAACTGTGTGTTTTGGTGTTTTAAAAAAGAATTGGATTATACCGTGTTATAGTTAAATGCAGTACTAATAATGGAAGAACAAAGTGAAGGATCACAAGATTCTACTCAAAACTCATTACAATTAGACGAAGGTAAGATTAATATACATATACACTCACGTAATATATACAATGAAACGTTGCCGAATTTCTTCATTTTATTCTATCTAAGCAATCGCATAAAATTCATTCTGTTTCTTTATGATGCATGTCTTTATCTGCTCTCTTCCTCTCTTTCCTACTTTCTCTTTCTCATATTTTGATGATTTATAGAAAATCGGCTAAAACAAGAAAAAAGGAGAAGACAGCAACAAGCGTATCGGGAGAGACAAACAACAATGACACATCAGCACCATTGCTACAATTTTTATACGACAAACTACATCTACGCATGACGAACAACTCTCACGTTTCAACAACCATTAGAAATACTACCATTGATGCAACATTCTCTCGATTCTTAGGAAATATTCATTCCCACATTTACATATCATATTTCAGCTACCACAAACCAATAGTTACTCTAATAAATAGTAACAATAACGATCAACACTCTAACACAAGTATCAGCCAATAAAAAATACAACAATTACATAATATAGAATATTTATGAGCATATTTCACTGATCGAGAGAATACTTGTAAATTTGTGAAAATGCAGGGAATCTGTAAATATGATTGTATATAGCCTTAATAAAAAATAATTACGTGTAACAATATTTTATAACAATTTTCCTTGCGCCTTTCCCATAGTTTATCAACAATCAGCTGATGAAATTCTTACAAATAGGCAACTAATTAAAAAAGCAAATAGCCCGTGCAAACGTCATAATAGGAATGCGACACATGTTATTCACATCTGCCGCGTATCCCACGACACACCCGTTTTTTTGTATTCAGATTGTCATTTTTTTTTCTTTTTTACAATCAGTTTAGATATGCATTTGAGCGGAGGTTTTGTACTTGTCACTAATTCCGAAAAAGACTGTGTTGTGTTGACTTTATTCTCTTTACTTTTTTCAATAGCCAGTAACTCTTTAAGTAATAAATTCTTGCCTCTGAGTTCATTTCTTTTGTTCCATTACTGAATTTTCTATTTTTAGCACTTCTGATACTGTTTTTTCTTCGTGTATTGTTGTGTTTCGGTCGTTTACTGATTCATTTGCAATTTCATTTAGTATGTCTTGTCTTACTTCTTCCTGTCTTTTTGCTTTGATTTGTGCAATCAGAAACCTTGCATTTTCACTCAGCAAATCTTCATTGGTTCTCAAATTTGAGGTTAGTTTCATGTCTTCATGATTAAGACATATAACTAGTGAATTACTGATGAAACGTTTTTCATTTATAGCATTCTAACAGGGTCCATGATATACCTTATCACAAATTATGCGTACAACTGCAGCAATTTTTTTTTCTACAACACGTTTTTTTATCGGGCTTATTTGGAGGCACTCTCTCCTTAGTCGCCATGTTACGATCGAAATATTATCACCAACAATTATTTTTCTGTGGTAATATATGGAATTTCATTATGCTTAAGCGTTTTGCTTATAAAAGTAATTACCATTTCTTCTCCTAGTTCGTCTAATTGCGAGAGTGCTCCAGCAATAGCAAAATCACTTGAATCCGTGTGTAAAATATAAGGTTTTCTTGGGTCGGGGTCATATAAAATAACATTTTTTATAAATGAGTCTTTTACACATTGAAATGCTTATTTTTCTCTTTCCGCCCACTCCCATTTCTCATTTTTCCTCAGCAACTTCAGAAGCGATGTAGTTGCATTCGAAAAATTATTTGCAAATTTTGCATAAAAATTTACTAATCCAAGAAATCCTTTCAATTGTCGTACATTTCTGGGATCGGGATAATTCTGTATCAATTCCAATTTATTACTCTGACGTTTTATGCCTTTAGTAGTTAAAATATAAACTAAGAATTCTTTCTACTTCTTGGTGTAAAAAATTTGCCTGTTTAAAGCTTAATGTAAAATTATGCTCCATTAAAACTTTTAAAAGATTTTTAATGTGCTCTAGGGGGCTTGACTTCATGCTTCGGTATGCACAATATCCCATCAACAAAATTTTTTATGCTTTTTTTAGTGTCTCTTATAGCCTCGTCTAGTCCTCTTACTGGTGCTAGCGTGCTAACACTTTTGCCAAATGGACCAACATTAAATTCATACACTTTGCCTTCTTGCATAAACTCAGTAAATTTCTTACTTTTCGCTGAGGTATTTGCCAAAAACTATTGGTCAAATCTAGACTAGTCATGACTTTAATTTTTTTTGAAATTTTGTAGTAACTCCTCCATATTTTGAGGAGATTCATCGTCTGTGAGAAATCTTTTGTTTATTTCTCACTGCCATAAGTAGACAAATATACTCACTATTACATTCTCTAATAATTCCACAGTCTAGCATTTTTTATATTTCCGCCCTGACCTTTTCTCGGTGATTTATATAAATCGGATAAGGTTTGACATAAAAAGGAGAGTCATCTTTTACTTGACAATCGTACTTAAAAGACTTTAAGTTCCCCGGCTTTTTATAATAAACTTTTTTATACTACCATATTAGGTTTCTGTTACATCATAAGGGTCAATTTTACCCTGAAAATTTTCATTCATCGAATCACTCCCTTTTTGGGTAGTATAATTATTCGTGAATATATCGGGTAGCAGTTCGAGACGGTATGTGTCCTCTTTCAGTACCCATTCCCCCTTCACCTCGCTCCAATCATCAAAATTTTCCACATAGTCATCCTCTATGGAATCTATATATCGGTATTGAAGTTCATATAGGCTCTAAATCCCTTTATTATATGAAAGTGTCTGTATAATTTAATTTTTTTCTTCTATATAAATGTTCTCCCTTTCTACATCAACTACAAATCCAAGCTTCTTTTGGGTATCTATACCCAAAATACAGTCCCTAGACAATTTTGGAACCACAATAAAATTAATTTTCTTTTCTTTCTCGCCACTTGTGTGGCAGCAAAAATATGGATTTTCAAATGTGTCGTTTGTGCACCAATTGCTCCTTAAATTAAATACCTACTTATTCGCAAAGTTGACCATTTTTCAAATGTATTTAAATTACTCTTAAAAAATTCTTCTAACATACAGGTAATTGGACTCCCTGTATCTACAAGAGTTAACAACTAAAATTTAAAATTTAATGTAATTAAAATTTCAATTTCTGGGCACTCTACAGTTTGTTGCCATTTTTCGTGCTCCTCGCCTGATTCAGACAATAATGCACCCCTAGGATCTTCAAAAATTGTATTTATTTCTGACCCTTTCGGAGTTGCATCATAACTCTCTAATTTTTTAGAGGTATCCAAGGCGCATGCTGCAACTACTTGGAATTTTCCGTAGTTATGTCACATGCTCCCGCTGGATGAGTTTCCATTTGTCTATTTAGTGCATAAACGTAACTACATTTACCTATGTTCAAATTATCATTTTTTGTATTTGTCTGATAATTCGGCTTTACTCTTCCAATATTCTGAGGGTATGATTGACTTTTGCTCGGCTCTTTATAGCTATCTTGGTTTCCAGCCGAGTAATTATTTTGTTTATCATATGGCCTATACGAATTATAGTTATAATTATTATTATTATGATTATCATTATAATTATAATTCTGGCGATTTATCCCTTGAAAACCAGTCGTAGGCCTTTCATTAGTGCCACTTGTACTTTTCTGAGTTTCCTCATCACAAACATATTTTTCTCTGTGTATTTGCCTCTTCCTAGTTCTAGGTTATCATGTCTCTGCATTAGCCCCTCCGTAGTTACAGGTAGATACTCTTTTGCTCGTGTTTTAATCATGTTGGACATTTTGTACAAATGAATATAAGAAATTGTATATAATTTTATACTGTTATTCTTTTTTTTTATTCAAAATGTCAACTAAATGTGATTTTAAAGAAAAATTTATTTTAGAATTAATTACAATATCATTTATTATTAATTTATTTTATTTAAAAATTACTTAAATTCAAATTTTTATTTCCATTCCAATAAATTATACCTTATTATAAGATTATATTTTTACAAACTAATCGTCTAAAAATTTCAACATTTTCTTTTTGTCCAACATGATTATGGTCGATATTTCCTTTTTGGCTTTTATAATTTTAGTAATTAGTAAAAATATATCAAGACAAAAGTCGAAATCAATACACGTTTTCCTCTCCTGTATTTAAATGTTAATTTATTTCATTTATGTTATTTATTGTATTCTTGTACGTAACCTCTTATTTATTTCATACCAACTATTATTCAAATCGTCTTTATGTGCCTCTCTAACAGAGCCCTTTTTATTCTTAACTACAATATTAGCAAGAAACTAAACTGAATTTATATACTTTGCCACAAAAAATTTTCACTACCAATAAAAATCAACTGACGCTGCCTAAACGCTTTTTCCACGCAGTACCGACGCTAGCCTACCCCTACCGATGCCGATCACTCTCTCTCTCACTCTCATGCCTTACCTGATATTATCGACTGACGCCACTTTACGCGCGCTTTTGAGACCGAGTCTATTTTCACTCTTGCCGTACCATTTTCACTCGATTCTGATTTCTGACTCCTATCGCTGTTTTTCGATAGGTTCCATGCTAGAGCTATTTTCCTCTTAGCACAATCTTTTACTTTAACTTTCCTTTTTCTAGAACATACTTTTAAAATTCATTCTCCTAGAGGTTTAGCTGGCTCATTCCTACCGTGATTTCGCCTACACGCTGTTCTGAATTATCAATACGTCCCTGAACGTTGTGGTTGGTTTCACCCTGTTCACTCATAAACCGTTCTAGCTGGGCCGATAAATTGATTCTCAACGCCTCGCACAGGTCGTTATTTTGCGGGGTCTCTCTCTCTCTCTCTCAATCCGATCAATGTGCACAATTAAATGCTGCTGTTCCGATGCCAGCTCAACTACGCGCGCCTCAACACCGTTTTCTGCCTCTACTGGCTCATTCGAAAAATCATCCCTCAGCCACGGGAAGCTTATCACTGATGTTACCGGTGACATTAAAAAATTCTTAAGCACAAAAAAAGCTTTTCTTAAATTCACCTATTTATTCACGTTTCTCACTTAGAATATTTACTTTCTATTACTCGGATTTTTTTTATTTATTCCTCGGTTGCGTATCCGAGAGCGATTGTAAGAGTTGTTTATTTGTATTATTATTTATTAGTTTAAATAAATAGATATTTATTATAATTATTATTTCTCCATCGAGGTACCTAATAAAAAAAAATAAGGGGTAATCGGAAAGATTCATATATGTGTATATCAAAATTAGGACTGATATTATTTATACTAAACAAGTGCAAAGTCTTCCAGTTATTTGATCACAATCTTTTTACACCGTAAAACTATTTGTGCTGACGTATTTATTTTCTAGTAGTAATAAATAAACTGGAGAATATATCAGCGTACCACTCAAATCTTTTTATAATAACGAGAGGAGTAAGGTACTGCTCGCTAGGCGACTGTGCGCTGACTGACAATTTCTGAAATCGACGGAGAACCCGTAAATTCGGCAACTGTAGGAACCGCGCCGCTGGCGTCGCTAAGCAACCAAGCTCCCACTCTTCTCACTCACTCCAGCATTCAGAACTCACATAGACGTAGGCACACATTCCTAATTACCCGATCATCGTAAATGCGTGAATCGAATATCCGCACAAAGAAGAATCGCGAATATCAAGAATGTGTAAATTAAGAGTATCTACCTTTAACTAAGGAGGGGCTAATGCAGAGACATGATAACCTAGAACCAGGAAGAGGCAAATGCACAGAGAAAAATATGTTTGTGATGAGGAAACTCAGAAAAGTACAAATGGCACTAATGAAAGGCCTACGACTGGTTTTCAAGAGATAAATCGCCAGAATTATAATTATAATGATAATCATAATAATAATAATAATTATAACTATAATTCGTATAGGCCATATGATAAAAGAAATAATTACTCGGCTGGAAACCAAGATAGCTATAAAGAGCCGAGCAAAAGTCAATCATACCCTCAGAATATTGGAAGAGTAAAGCCGAATTATCAGACAAATACAAAAAATGATAATTGGAAAATAGGTAAATGTAGTTACGTTTATGCACTAAATAGACAAATGGAAACTCATCCAGCGGGAGCATGTGACATAACTACGGAAAATTCCAAGTAGTTGCGGCATGCGCCTTGGATACCTCTAAAAAATTAGAGAGTTATGATGCAACTCCGAAAGGGTCAGAAATAAATACAAGTTTTGAAGATCCTAGGGGTGTATTATTGTCTGAATCAGGCGAGGAGCACGAAAAATGGCAACAAACTGTAGAGTGCCCAGAAATTGAAATTTTAATTACATTAAATTTTAAATTTTAGTTGTTAACTCTTGTAGATACAGGGAGTCCAATTACCTGTATCTTAGAAGAATTTTTTAAGAGTAATTTAAATACATTTGAAAAATGGTCAACTTTGCGAATAAGTAGGCATTTAATTTAAGGAGCAATTGGTGCACAAACGACACATTTGAAAATCCATATTTTTGCTGCCACACAAGTGGCGAGAAAGAAAAGAAAATTAATTTTATTTTGGTTCAAAAATTGTCTACTGAAAGAGGACACATACCGTCTCGAACTGCTACCCGATATATTCACGAATAATTATACTACCCAAAAAGGGAGTGATTCGATGAATGAAAATTTTCAGGGTAAAATTAACCGTTATGATGTAACAGAAACCTAATATGGTAGTATAAAAAAGTTTATTATAAAAAGCCGGGGAACTTAAAGTCTTTTAAGTACGATTGTCAAGTAAAAGATGACTCTCCTTTTTATGTCAAACCTTATGCGATTTATATAAATCACCGAGAAAAGGTCAGGGCGGAAATATAAAAAATGCTAGACTGTGGAATTATTAGAGAATGTAATAGTGAGTATATTAGTCTACTTATGGCAGTGAGAAATAAACAAAAGATTCCTCACAGACCATGAATCTCCTCAAAATATGGAGGAGTTACTGCAAATTTTCGAAAAAAATTAAAGTCATGACTAGTCTAGATTTGACCAATAGTTTTTGGCAAATACCTCAGCGAAAAGTAAGAAATTTACTGAGTTTATGCAAGAAGGCAAAGTGTATGAATTTAATGTTGGTCCATTTGGCAAAAGTGTTAGCATGCTAGCACCAGTAAGAGGACTAGACGAGGCTATAAGAGACACTAAAAAAAGCATAAAAAATTTTGTTGATGGGATATTGTGCATACCGAAGCATGAAGTCAAGCACCCTAGAGCACATTAAAAATCTTTTAAAAGTTTTAATGGAGCATAATTTTACATTAAGCTTTAAACAGGCAAATTTTTTACACCAAGAATTAGAAAGAATTCTTAGGTTATATTTTAACTACTAAAGGCATAAAACGTCAGAGTAATAAATTGGAATTGATACAAAATTATCCCGATCCCAGAAATGTACGACAATTGAAAGGATTTCTTGGACTAGTGAATTTTTATGCAAAATTTGCAAATAATTTTTTGAGTGCAACTACATCGCTTCTGAAGTTGCTGAGGAAAAATGAGAAATGGGAGTGGGCGGAAAGAGAAAAATAAGCATTTCAATGTGTAAAAGACTCATTTATAAAAAATGTTATTTTATATGACCCCGACCCAAGAAAACCTTATATTTTACACACGGATTCAAGTGATTTTGCTATTGCTGGAGCACTCTCGCAATTAGACGAACTAGGAGAAGAAATGGTAATTACTTTTATAAGCAGAGCGCTTAAGCATAATGAAATTCCATATATTACCACAGAAAAATAATTGTTGGTGATAATATTTCGATCGTAACATGGCGACTAAGGAGAGAGTGCCTCCAAATAAGCCCGATAAAAAAACGGGTTGTAGAAAAAAAAATTGCTGCAGTTGTACGTATAATTTGTGATAAGGTATATCATGGAACCTGTTAGAATGCTATAAATGAAAAACGTTTCATCAGTAATTCACTAGTTATATGTCTTGATCATGAAGCCATTGAAATAACCTCAAATTTGAGAACCAATGAAGATTTGCTGAGTGAAAATGCAAGATTTCTGATTGCACAAATCAAAGCAAAAAAACAGGAAGAAGTAAGACAAGACATAGTAAATGAAATTGCAAATGAATCAGTAAAAGACCGAAACACAACAATACACGAAGAAAAAACAGTATCAGAAGTGCTAAAAATAGAAAATTCAATACTGGGACAATAGAAATGAACTCAGAAGCTAGAATTTATTACTTAAAGAGTTACTGGCTATTGAAAAAAGTAAAGAGAATAAAGTCAACACAACACAGTCTTTTTCGGAATTAGTAACAAGTACAAAACCTCCTCTCAAATGCATATCTAAACTGATTGTAAAAAAGAATAAGAAAAATGACAATCTGAATACAAAAAATTATATTATAGCTACAATAAAGAAGGACACTAACATACATGCGAAAGGAATAATAATAAAAAATGAAAACGAAGTAATTATAAGCTGAGTTGATGAAAACAATGCCAATATTACTGAAGAAGTACTCAATGAAAATTTGTCCGAATACTGCATGATTGAAAAAGAACAAATGCTTAACCCCAAAAATAAAGTGGTTGGCATTGAAAGCACTTTCAACGTGACTTTAACAGAAATCGAACCAGATGCTAATGAAAGAAATTTCAAAAACTACAACACAAAATGTCAAGCAGTGTATATGTATACAAATAAAAAAACAAATTTAAATAGTGTTATTCTTGAAGTACCAGCTGCTATTCAAAAGCAAATAATGGAAAATAGTAAAAGTATTTTCGTAGGTTATCAAAAATTTAGAGTTTTTGACATTATAAACACCAAACTATGTGAAAAATGTGCTGGTTTCGGTCATAAAAGCAAAAAGTGCAGAAATAAAACTACCTGCTTAATATGTGCTGGTGAGCATGATACAGTGCAATGTGATAGTACGGATAACCTCAAATGTGCAAATTGTGTATTCAGTAATTTTATATACAAAACAAAACACAATTGTAACCATACGGCAACAAATGGTGAAAACTGTGATATTTTTAAAAATAAAATAAGAAAATATATAGCAAGTGTGGATTATCTAATGAAGCCAAAAATCGATACATATATAAATAGAGTCGGTAAAGAGAGTCACAATAATCATCAGAAGATAATTGATGTAAACACAAGTATCGATAAAGAAGATCACAAGGATCATCAAAAGATAATTGATGATAACATGCACCAGCAACACATGGTAAAATGTCAATCTAACCTATCTACAAATTCTGCGAAAATAGTAAATACAAGAACTGCAACTATATCAACAAATACGCCTCAACAAGTCAACTCCAAAACAAATGCGTCTATAGTAAAAAATCAGAACAAATCTAAAAATAAATAATGGCTTGTAATTTTGAGTTTGTAGAAACAATAGAAAAATATACAAGTAAGCGTGAAAAAATTTTCACAAGTATTGAAACTCTAAACAAAACTATTAGTAATAAAGAATTTCTATTGACAATGTCTCTATTAAAACTAACGATCTAAAAACAGAAACCTACAAACTATAAAATTTGTTAACAGATCACTATCTGTTGTTGTTTATTGCCATAAATACGGCCGTACGGTGGGAAACGGTATATAATCGAGAGGGAAAGGAGTTAATACTCAGACGCGAATTCTACAGAATATACGGCGGTGAAATGCGGGTGTAAAGACGCCACGCGACGAGATGCTCGGTTCGCACGCGACGCGATGCTCGGTACGCACGCGACGCTAGATTTTCAATATATATATACTTGATAAGCACAATAATACTCTGTACAACTTACTCTTTTCCAAATCCGGTGTGGTCTCCTTCGATGGTACAAGTTAGTTGGCACACAAGTACGAGAAGATCGACGATAATGTCGATGTACGGAAAACGGCTACATGTTCACAAATCGGAGTAAGCTAGTTCTAACGTTGTCGCAAGGGAGCAGGCAGAAAACACGAGGTGTCTACGAGCGCGGCTCAGTACGAAGTGAGTGAAGCTCTCGCTTCGAACCCGTGGCGCTGCACTCGGATTTCTATTGTATTCTATTTGTGGTTAGTGCTGCGCATGCTTAATAAATGCGGGAGAATTAAAAGGTGAAAGTGTCCAAAAACCGGGAAGTCTGCAACTTGTAACAGAAAAGAGAAAAAGGAGCGTCTCTGAGGTCCTCCCCTCGAGTCCGGGGGGATACCGGGGCCCGCGGGGAGGGTATCAGAGAGAGGTTAGGGAACAATCCTTGTTTCCTGAAAGGGGAACTTACTGCGGCAGAAATAGTAGGGACTAAGAAAAGTTAGCAGGAAGCAGAGCAGGCCGGAGAGGCGGAGAGAAGAAGCAAGCGGAGATTAGATGTGAAGATCACAGTCAGATATAAAGCAAAGGAGAATTTCGATTAAATCATTGCGAGGTTTGTATAGGAAGGAGGAAATAGTAAAGGGGGGAAAAAGTTTCAGTTCAACGAGGGAGCGTAAGAGACGAGAGCGTTGAGGTCGCAGCGCATGCGCCTGGTGAGGAGGAAAGAGGAGTAAAAAGGAGGGAAGGGGAGCGTTTGCTCGCGGTGACGTCACGCTGTGTGGCACGCAGTCGATGGCTTTCATATGGTGTTTTCGTGGCCAAGAAGATGAAGTACGAAGAGGGATGCAGCAGGATGTGTACCTGGACAACTGTACCGATGTAGGGGCACGAAGACGAGAGCAGCAAGATCCAAGACTGCGTACTTGCAGCAGAAGTAGTGGACGTAGTGGTTAACCTCGAAGACGTTATATTTACTCTGCAGCTTGCTATACTGCAATCTTCAAGTACCACTGCTATCAGGTCAGATCAGGGTTTTGTATACCACTGTAGTCTACTATCCTTAATGCTAGGTTGCCTCTAGGTGACTGGTGAGTGCTTCGGTGACTGCTGCTGCTGCTGTTATGGAGGAGCGGGCCATGAGCTGAGCTTCGATACTGCATCTGACATAAAACCTGGTGAGTATTATTCTAATACCATTTTGCCTATTTTCTGAAGCATTAATGCCGGCTGTATGTACTCCTAGGTTGGTTCGAGAGGAAGGGAGCAAGGAGAGGAAACACCAGAATACGCTCAGCGCACCCCAGCCAAGACCAACCGACTCCAGCCTATGCGAGGCTCTATGGGGTGGCAGCTGTGCGTCTTCTTCAGCTGCTTCAGAGAATTGAAGAGCTCGCTTGTTCTGTGTTGTCGAGGAGAAAGTGTAAATAGTGTGTGTATATATGTATAGTAAGTGTAGTAGGAGAGTGCAATTAGGTTTTTTATAGGCAAGTTTTGTCGAGCATCGGACTTGCACTGAGCAGCTCGTTCGACAGACTCGTAAATTGTATAATACACACAAAATGTGGTGTTGCAATATATATATATATTATATATGCATATGGTAAATTAATGACAAGTTAATTAAACAGCAATAATATGTCTGTAAAAATTTGTCTACGTATTCAAAATTAATTCCCTGTATTCTTACCATGACTAATTTATTGAAAAGTAATATCCACAAACCTGCAGGAGTTTGGTACACTTAGAATCATACAGGCAGTAGATTGGAAGCTTAAATAGTATTTCTATTATTACTAGGTGCTTTGTGGATTTTAACTTTTAAGAGACCCTATACCTTTCAAAATGCAGGTAAATATGTATACTTTTAGTACAAAAAATGTTGATTAGATTCAAATAAACTGATATACTTTAAATATTTATTATTATTTTTTATATTTTAAATGTAGTGTGCCCCCTTAATAGTATGTCGTTTACTTTAGGTAGAGAAGCAGGCTAGAAAAAAAATTCGTAAACGTGCTAGATCTGAAATTCCCGAATTAAACCAAGTGTGTTATTATGTAGGCTAGTAACTATTTCCTTAAAGTTAGAGCTCAAAAGGTTATAATAGAACAAAGTTACAGGAGTGCCAACTAGACGATTTCCGAAAATGTACCTTCCTTCCAGAGGCTGTGGCTTTGGTTATACGAAATGGTTTAGAACGTACCAAACACGGATATAAAGGTCTTCTCAAGACGAAATATTTAAGATGTGGTATAACAAAATCCAATGAAATCACCCATATATATATATATATATATATATATATAAAACACATAACATGTGTGTGTGTGTGTGTGTGTTTGTGTGTGATTGTGTGTGTTTTTTATTGTTTGTATGTGTTTGTGAGTGCATGCGTGCGTGCGTGTGCGCGCGTGTGTGTGTGTGTGTTTGTGTGTGTGTCTGTGTGTATGTGTGTGTGAGTGTGTGTGTGAGTATGTGTGTGTGTGTGTGTACGTGTGTGTTTTGTGTGTGTGTTTGTGTATGTGTGTGTGTGCGTGTGTGTGTATGTGTGTGTGTGTGTGTGTGTGTGTGTGTGTTCAAGTAACAAATTCTGGCTGTTTGGCGAAGAATAGTAGTAATATAATAATAATATATTAACAATTAAGAATAAAATTAAAATATAATGAAGGTAAGAATAACAATAAAATTAAATTGAAGATACCTTAAATAAGAGTACCTTCAACTAGTGGTAACTAATTGAAGGCACACACTAAAGGCATGCAGGGTTAATTTCAGCATCACAGATGGTGATATATTTAAATAAGAGAGACTTGGGCATCCCACGCGATTATGATAGGGGGTAACATGAGTAATCTAGCGAATACTACTAAAGATAAATCGAGCTGATGCATTCTGCGCTCGCTGAAGCTTCAGATTTTGTTCACCTGCTAGTCGATGAGCTATGGAGATTATGGAAACCAGGAATCTACCTTACCGATGATTGGTTAGTTACTGACTGGTAGATAACAATACAGGCGATAGCCCTGGTATCTTGATTACAGACATTCAGTAGCCGATGAATCTACCTTACCGATGGCCGGTGATTTGTCATCCGGTCGATAACCTAACTTCACTCAAGTATCTGTATTATCGACCACTTTAAGCGGGAAATTTAATTGTTTAAATTTGAATTTCCTATTACCAGTGTGTGAAATCCCATTGCCAGCTGGAGGGTCGGTCGTACAACTTTACCATATACGATAAAGGGACGATAAGGGATCAGCATCGCCGACAGTTTAGAACACATGTATCTACATGGCTGACGATCGACAAAACATGGATTTATATTGCCGACTGTCGATAACACAGGAATCTGCACTAACAACGGGAGATAATCCTGGTATCTATATTATCGGTAACTCAGGGTGGGAAATTCAAATGTTTAAATTCGTATTTCTAGATAGCAACACAAGAGAGAAAAAATGACAAGAAATATAATTTATGACCGATTTCATCTTAAATCATGCGGGCCGACAGCACCTATCTCTCCGAATCAGCTCAAATTATAGTATATTATTCTACTCGGAAAATAAGCGTATACGTATTTTTTTATTTTTCGATAGCATCAAAATTGCATGTGTTATACTTTTTTCAAAAATGACTCCTCAAATTTCGTTTCTCAAAAATCGAAAACTTTTTTCTTTTTAAATCGTTGTAATTCGTCTTTTTATGGATATTTGAAAATAATTCTGTACATATTCGATGCTGTTGGTGATACTCTTTCGATCTGCCAAGTTCAAAAATTTTTTTACAAAAAATCAAGGATGATATGGCATTTTTTATAAACAATGAAAAATGCTTTTTTCTCAAAAAAGCCATCTTTTTTTTTACTCAATTTTTTTTATAGATAGCTAGTCTCAATACCTATATGGTCATATACATGACATTTGGAATATTTTTGTTTTTTAAGAGATATAAACGAAATAAGAAAAAAATTTTATGTTCCCCCATAGCACTGTCGTGCAAGAAAAAATTCTATGTATTTTTCTCTTTTTTATGATTTTTAGACATTTTATTGCTTTTTCTAACTTTCCTGCTAACACGATTCTTTTGGTTGATTTTCTTCTTCTTCTGTTTCTCTTTATTTAACAATTTTGTTAAAGAATGAAGAGCAGTTCGACCTGTATAAGATTTTTTATTTTTACCTACATTTACTTTCCATACATGGATTTTTTGAATGCCGTTATATTTAGGAGCCTTAAGCTACTCTTTTATTTTATTTTGTCTAAAAACTTCAATATCTTCTTTTGGTAGTAAGATTAGTTTAATATTATTAGTATAAGATTGAACTTTTGTTTCAAAAGCATTGGCATCTTGTATTGATTCAATATGACTGTTCTGAAGATTATGTCTAGTTGCATAGTGTTTGACTAGTCCGCCAACACCATCACATGCACCTTTCCCGTGACCTGTAGCTGAAAACAACCATTTTTTATTGATGGAAGCATTTTTCATTTCATACACTTGAAATCGATTTTTAAAGTGGCTTGCTGCTCCATCTGTTATAATCTATATTTGATCTATTAAATCGGTTGAATCATTTTTCATCCAATCAATTATTTTTTCCATTGCTAACAAGGCATGGGCAGAATCGTGTTTTCTATCATCACTGATGACAGCAAAAGTTTTTGTTAGTTTTCCTTGATAACAAACTGCTGTGAAAATAGAGACCTGTTGATTAACCCAGTGAGTACTTTGAATAGGGTTACTGTGAATCAATGCCCAATTTTCAGCAAAATCACCATGCAGTACTAGATGACCTGAGTTAGCTGCAGCTATTTCTTTCTCTTCTTTTATAGCTTTTCTTTGTATATTTTTAATATTTAAATGAACGCTTGTTTTGACTGTCCAAGAAAAAAGATCGCTAAAAAAATTGGAGATTGTTAATCTTTTCTTCACAAGATGGCCATTTTCCCACATAGCAAAAACAATCTCCTCATGTTCATTAGTTGTCTCTAATCCAAACAAACTTAGGTTGATATTTTCAGAACCTGGGCATAAAGTACATTCTTGGAAAAGACACTTATCGGACAAATTGGAGCAAACAATTGCCGATAAAAGTGTAGAACGAACTCTATCGAGGTCTGAATGTTTGCCTCCTAGGAAATTATTTAGACTATTAACGTATAAATCAAAATTTGCACAGTAAATGCACAGACACACTTCCTTCGACGGGCTCAACATAACAAACTTTGGTTTTAATGTATAAAACTTTGTTATACCGATTTTTATGTCTGGGTTTTCTTGTTTGAATAGTTTATACGCCTCTTTTAAACTGCGTGTCAAATAACGTTTTATTTTTTTTTTCTTTTTTCCATTTTGTTGAACAGTCACAACATCACATTTATTAGGGCTTTGACGTGTACAGTTAAAGTCATCGTTTAGAAAATATTCCATGGCAATTTTTGTAGACTTTTCGTCCAATGGATGACCATCATACGCGTCAGGTTCAGAATATATTTCCTTAGTTGTTACAAGCATTCTTGCTTTGTCAATCATATAAACAGTTACTTCGGGAAATGCTGATAAAATACTAGATTTTGTTAATGACGAAGGAAGCAACGTTAAAATTCTAATTTTCTCATTGATACTGTCACAATTTTCAAGCGCTACTCGCAAGTTATTGAGCCATTCATTGCAGAAGCATTGAGTCAAATCATCATGTGATTCATCAATGCAAACATTGTATGCTTCTGACAATTTTGAGCTAATTGCAGATGAGAATGAAGATACTAGTTCTGATTTTTTTCTAATAATGTATTTTTGTACAGATGAATCATCAATACCTCTCTTCCTTTTAAGTAGCGAAACATTACCAAAAGAACGTGAAATTAAGGTTTCGTTTAAATGCTCAATCCGCTCTGGGGTGCTAGCTCGAAAATCATGACCTCATGGTCTTCAGTATCACTGTCCAAGTCAGTATAATTGTCTGAATAATTGCATCAATTATTTCCTTTGGTTCAAAAATTTAAACGCGTTCATAACAATTGAAGCATACATAATCCGAACTCTGCACTGCTTTGTTAGGAAAACTTTGTCAAAGAAGTTCTGCTAAATTCTCCAATTTTCTAAATTCAACAGTGGCATCATATACGTTTTTTTTGTGTGATCCAAAAAAGTTTGGACACTTGCGCCTCTTTGTTGAATAAATTTCAGCCATAATTCAAGAGAAATCTTAGTATGTATAAGTAATACTATATATATTAAGATAACTAGACCGGGTAGTTAAATAAGCTAAAATAACTAACATTATCTACGTGATAGCAAAAGATGAGTTTTAGCCACCTTGCGGAGAATTCTAGTATTAGAATGTATAATATGCTTAAATAAGCTAAAATAACTAACATTATCTACGTGATAGCAAAAGATGAGTTTTAGCCACCTAGCGGAGAAAATCTAGTACCATGCGTTATACTCCTCTATGGTGTACACACACACATATACAGGGTGACAATTAAGTCCCGGGACGGCTGAATATTTTCTAAAGTACTGCTTTTCTGGAAGATGTCAAGGTCATTCCTTAAATAACTTTGAACAAGGAACCCAACGGTGACCTTGGATTTGACCTTGAACCTCATTTTCAAGGTTATTTTGAGGTCAACCTCATTTTTTCAAACGGGAACCCCTATTTTTTATAGCGGAATCGGAAAGAGCGGAAAATTTTACATCCGGATATGTATTGAGGTATGGGGTTGAGGTAACCCCTAGAGGTCAAATAGAGGTCAAATAATGACTTCTTAAAAATCTCGCGAGTTCAGTGGTAAAACAAAACAAACAAAGGTCATACCCTAGGTAAATCTTTACGGGGTACCCGACGGTGACCTTGGATTTGACCTTGAACCTCATTTTCAAGGTTGTTTCGAGGTCGACCTCATATTTTCAAATGGAAACCCTTATTTTTGATACCGGATTCGGAAGGAGTGAGAAATTTCAAGTATGGATGTGTTGAACAAGGAATGTAATTGTGACCTTCAATTTGACTTTGGACTTGACCTTGAAGGTCATTTGAAGGTCAACTGGTTTTTTTAATCGGAAATCCCAGTAATATTACCGAAAACCGATAGAGCGAGAAATTTTACATTCAGTCCTTATCCTCACTTTTAGCGTTACCCAGAAACAACGACGTGAACGTAGTAAGATCTGTTTCCTTTGGGGTGCTTGATTAACGTGAGTCCCCTTGCCTCTCCCTTAGAGGTCCAAAGTTTAATGACAACAACATCTTGGATTTGAAGAAAATGAAATTTCGGTAGTAGATCCTACCTCAGCGACCCCAAAAATCCCCGAGTACTCATTTCCAGACAAAAATGTGCTGTTCCCAAGATTTTCATCACTAATCAATCACTCACTAATCAAGCACCCCAATCGTGAGAGGCAAGGGGACTCACGTTAATCAAGCACCCCAATCGTGAGAGGCAAGGGGACTCACGTTAATCAAGCACCCCAAAGGAAACAGATCTTACTACGTCCACGTCGTTGTTTCTGGGTAACGCTAAAAGTGAGAATAAGGACTGAATGTAAAATTTCTCGCTCTATCGGTTTCCGGTATTATTACTGGGATTTCCGATTAAAAAAACCAGTTGACCTTCAAATGACCTTCAAGGTCTTGAAAATTGAAATTTCTCGCTCCTTCCGCATCCGGTATCAAAAATAAGGGTTTCCATTTGAAAATATGAGGTTGACCTCGAAACAACCTTGAAAATGAGGTTCAAGGTCAAATCCAAGGTCACCGTCGGGTACTCCGTAATGATTTACCTAGCGATTCTATTGCACCTTTATGTGGGACTTTATCACATTTCTAGCGATTTTGTCGCACTTCCTATGATTCTAGTGAACTTTTTGCGATTCTATCGCACCTTTACGTGCGACTCTATCACATTTTGCAATTCTATCTCACCTATAGTTTAATTATATCGCACCTTTTTCTTCGTTTCTAACTCACTTTCTACGATTCAATTACACCTTTATGTACGATTATAGCGCACTTTTTGCGATTCTATTTTATCTTTATATGGGACTCTATTGCCCTGTTTGCGAATCTGTCGCAAGTTTTGTAATTCTATAACACCTTTATGTGGAATACTATTACACTTTATCGATTCTATTGAACATTTATGTGGGACTCTACCATACTTCTTGCGATTCTATCGCATTGCTTGCAACTCTAGCACACGTCTAGCAATTCTATCGCACTTTTTGTGATTCTTTGGCAACTTTATATGTGATTTATAACACTTTTTGCAATTTTATTTCACCTTCGCGCGAAAGCTGTAAAGTAAAATGAAGAAGAAGAACAAGAAGTTCAGCAATGGACAAACGCAAGTGAAAAAATGAAATAGAGTCAACGGTATTTCCAAGTCCACGATAAATCTTGATACTTCGACAGATAAGATTCACAAAGTTAAATAAAAATTATAATACTTATCTTTCTGATAATTCTGAGGAGTTTGAAGAATCTGAAGGTGAAGGTTCACTACAAGGCATTGATAGCACTATAAATTAATCTATTCCAGCAACTTATAGTAATAATCATATGATTGCTAGCTCATAATAATTACAGTCAATTTCAGATTCTTCTTTTCAAAGGCCATCAATTGGAGAATAGTCGTATGAGAATTGGAGAAGAAGAACAATTCTGAATTAGAGATTCCATAATTAGTATGATCCTAATATGTTAGTAGATCGCCTCCAAGTAATAGTGTCTACGAATCCATTTGCAATTCATGACAACGAGATTCATTTCATTATTAACGAATTACGTAATGCAGGTTATAAAAATTGATATAAATTGCATTCAAGATAGCCTGGTACAAATATATCTATCTATCTATCTATCGTTATTTGTATTAGTATACAAAATATTTACATACGTAAAATTTACATTTATATATAGCTGTTTTAAAATCTGAATTACGAAATAACATTGAGTTCGTTGAAATAAATACACAGTGCGTTTGTTGAGATAAAATCACATTTCGTTCGTTACAATAAAATCACATTACTCTCGTGAAAAATAATCGCAGTGAAGCTCATCAGTTACGTACTGTATTACATTTTGGTCATACCTATCACGTCATTATTAAATTAAAAAGCATTACAAGCACGCAGTTTCCATACATATATACACACTCATACTTATCACGCTAATAAATACGATCATCCAGTGACATAAAGTAAATAAATTAATAGGACAGTACTACGTTTTACATGTAACACCTCCCCTAAGGGTTATTCACACTGCTCGTTTAGGATGGCTCTTTCAGACAGGTCGTTCGCTCCATCTTTCATCCCATACGACATGACACAATCATACCTCACTCATACCCATTCATATCACAACTCCTGTCTTACTAATCCCAAGAGGATTATTAACCCGTAGAGCACGAATCCAATACGAGATACGCTCGATTAACGCGGCGAAGAAATATCAACGTATCCCCCCACCTCCAAACGCCACCGTATTCGCCGAAGCTTTCCACATGGCTTTACTCGGTAAATTCGAGCTAATCTCCTGGATCTGCTATGTCAGTGCGCATGCTGAGAATGCAGCCTACCCATCGAAGGTCAGGGCTGGGGTTCACAGGGGTTTCACGCCCTCTTCCTATACATCCGTTACCTCTACCCGCGTAACTTTAGGTTCCAACCAACTGTCACCACGAATCCAACCCAATACCAGCGGGGTTTTACACTCGGGCTTGCACCGATACCGTGGTAATAATTTTGATGGGTTTGCTGCAAGGCAGATTCATTATCAGATAAATGAGTTGAAGAACTTTAATGTGATTCGTGGCGACAAATAGTGTCTCAATTTAGATGACTATGTTAATCGAGCAATAGAGTCACGTTTACCTAATAAATTGGCATTGAGTCCCCTATATTCCTATACATTCCAACCTATCAAGAATTCTTTGTTGTTGCTTCTACTGCTGGCTGGACATCTCATTTCTTTGGTATATTTGGACTATATTTTTTGTTTATTATGCATCTATGGAACTGTATCCGTCCTTATTGAGAAGACCAGATGGTACATCGGTCGAAACGCATCTTTCTCCTTTTAAAATGTCCAAAATTTGTTGTTTCTCAACTTAGTTTCTGTTTTATAATTTTGAACTATTTTTCCCTCTTTATAGTAATTTTTTCCCTTTTACTTATTCAGGAAGGTAGAGACTGGAAAAACATACAGTACACCTTACCAGAGAAATGAGACGAAGAACTTTAACATAGCGCGCGGCGTCAAATAGTTTCTCAATTTAGATGACTACATTAACCGAGCAATAGAGTCAAACTTACTTATATTAATATTATAATCTGAATCGAAAATGATAGCTTTCGTTCTCCCGACATTAAGGAGCAAGGCGTTGTCAGAAGTTAAGGTCGATACTTCTCGCACTACAGTCGACAAACGTTCCACATCCTCACTAGATTGTCTCTAGTAACTTGCGTGTAGGTTTGAAGATCACGAGTATAAAGAATATGTTTGACATCATCCGTTAAAATACCTTCCGAACTACTGAATACTGCTAAGATATTCTTAAAATCGTTAATGTAAAGACTGAATAGATGAGACCCCAGAACCGAGCCCTGCGAAACACCAAGATTGGTAGTAAGCTAATCTGATTCCCCATTCAACTTACAAGGAGAGTCCACACCCTCCCGGTCACGGAATTTGATGTAACTTTAGAAGTTATTTTTTTGTACCTAAAAATGAAGCCTAGCACCCGTAGTTTTTTTTTCAATCGGCCTTTTCTTTCAAAATATAAGTCATTATATTCCAAATGTGTATAAATTTAGTAAAAAAAAATACATTTTTTTCTCAACGTAACTCTACATGTTTTTACAATATAAAATGGCCCTCATACGCAATATAACTAGGTGAAATGAGCTTTAATTTAAGCTTAGTTGTATATAAAAATATTAATCCGAGTAGAAGTTATTAACAATTGAATACGATGACTGGAAATGCATGAAGATTGGACGGAACTTAATTGTTAAAAATTCGGTATTTTTTCACACATTAGTCACCATTTTTAATTTTCAATAACTTTTATTCAGATTAATATTTTTATATGCAACAAAGCTTAGATTAAAGCTCCTTTCACATAGTATTGTTGTGTTTTAGTACACTTTATTACTGTAAGAACAAGCAGAGTTACGTTGAGAAGAAAAGGTGCTTCATTTACTCAAATTATATGCATTTGGGGTATAATGACTTATAAATCGGAAACAAAGACCCATTGGAAATAACTACAAGTACTACGCTTCACCTTTAGGTACAAAAACACACCTTTTAAAGTTTCATCAAATTTCATGATTCGGAGGGTGTGGACTCTACTGGTTAGTAACCACTTTCTGGTTCGACCTGTGATATATGACTTGATCCACATTACTATGGATCGGAAGAACCTCATTCTGACCAGCTTACAAAGTAATTTCTGGAGGGAGATGGTATCAAACGCCTTACTGAAATCAAACAGTATGAGAATGATAAGCGACTGCTTATCGTTATTGATGCTCACCCAAATATCCTTAGTGAGACTCAGTAGTGCTGTTTACGTGCTGTGATGTTTACTGAAGCCCGTTTGACGAGGGTCAAGGATGTTTTTTGATGTCATAAATTCAGAAATCTGATCGTAGACTATCTTCTGCAGGATCTTAGAGAGAAAACTCAACAGAGTAATGGGAGGAAAGTCCGACATGGCAGGTAGAATAGCCCTCTTCTTTAATCGCAAAGGATGAGATCTCTTCCAGGTCCCGGGAAAGACTCTACAAGACAGCGAAGCGTTCAAAACAATGGCCAGGTGGTAGCCTATAACGGGAGAAGACTTCCCAATGACGCTTCAGGATATACCATCTTCTCCTAGAGCTTGAATATAAAATGGGCGACGGCTAGGACCTCGTCCGAGGAAGTGTCTTCACGAAAAGTGAAGCCAACATCACTAGTCTTGGCACAAAATGTTGTCCAACTCTAGCTCGCGCTTAGACAGGGAGACGCATACCCCTACGAAGTGTGTATTCAATTCATTCGGTAAAAAAGCATGAAGTTCCTCACGAGCTTTTGGCAGGAGCCTCAAGCTTTGGAGTTTCTTACAAACAATTTTATTGTTTTCCAAAGCATCGAAAATTCTATTATGTATAAATATATCTCGTGCTTAGTGTGAGCAATATTCTGCTTCAGCAGCGAGAGACAGAAACCCCTCCCATAGTCGGTCGTCCCGGATATGTTTTTAGCTCCGAAGTAGAGCGTCACGATGATTGAAAAGGTGTTTATGGTCGTTATGAAAAATTGCTTCCTCACAGAGGAAGCTTTGTGATAGTAAAAAAAAAGTTTTGCTAAAAACATGTTAGAAATATGTTTTGAGACTTAATAAATCAAAATACACTATTTTTAGAAAATGTCTGTATGGATGTGTGTGCGTGAGTGTGTGTGTGCGTGTGTGTGTGTATGTATGTATGTGTGTATGTGTGTATGTGTGTATGTGTGTGTGTGGATGCTTACCAGCATAACTCTGCATACATACGGTGAAACTTAATGTTTCAGCGCTCATTATTTTTGTTTTTTTTTAAAGGAAGGTGCCACAATGTATTTTTTTTTGTTTTTCGGTACATTTTTGTTTTTTTAGCGGTTTTTCGATGTTTTAGTTTTAGTTTTTCGGGATTTTTAATACCTTAGAAATAACATCATCGATCTAATGAAGATGCATTTGAAAGAGCATAAAATTACCTATCATTTCCTAACCGAAATTTTGAAAAAGATATTTCCCTTGTTTATTTATACACGAAAACGTAATTTTTTTCAAATGATTATATCAGTGAAATATAAGATGAAAAATTTTTGAAAAAAAATCGAGACGATAAGGAATATTTAGAATAATATTTTGTAAAATTTTTTAAGCTTCATATTTTTCTTTTGTCGAGAAAAAAATAATTTTGTTAAAAAATCGTTTTTTTTTCTGACGCGATAACTTAAGTAAATTGACAGCATTTTCTCTGAAACTTTACAAAAGGGTAGTTTTTTACTATCTCATGACCTGTGTGATTTTTCAGATCATGAGATATTTTATTTTCTTAGATATTGAAGTTATGTTTTTATTAATTTTTTTTATCGGTTATATCTCGAGAACGGCGTGGTCATTTTTTAATCAATAATGGATAATTTTTTTCCTTTTTAAATGAAGATTTAAAATTGCAAATTAATTCCAAGATTCATCGACTTACTTTTGTTCTATAGCGATTATTTTATTTTATTATTTTTGAGTTTTAGTTTTTCGGGTTTTTTGGAATGTTAGAAATTTTATGATCAATTTACTGTAAATGCATTTAAAAAAGTATAAAAAAACCTATCTTCTACAACTGAAAAATTTATTTAAAAAATTTTAAAATGTTAAATGTTAAGAAAATAATAATATTTTATTTATTAATTTGTATACTGAGGGTTGGCGAGTAATGCAAGCAGGAGGATTTCTGTTTTTTTTTATAATTTTTCCATTGATATTTTGAAATATTGATTGAAAAAGTATTTAGAGATAAATTAAATAATGTATATCAATATTTTTTGTTTTATTTTTTATAAATATAGGTATGAATATAGGTATTGTATAATACGTACGAACGATATAATTATGTGATTTTAGGTGTCGTTGAATTCTAATTCATTGTGAAAATTATTAATTTAAAAAAATAATGTTACCAAAAACAGCTTGAAACAGATTCAATTTATGTATAAATGTAAATTAAAATATAAATATAAAATAAAAATAAGATTATGGCTACAGCTAGTTTAATTAAATGTTCTGAATTAAACAATCAATGATAAATCACCACACATTTTTCAGAACCAAATTAAAAAGAGATATAGCATTTTAAAATTAATTTATTAGAAGAAAAATTTTCATATTAGAACAATTAATTTAGTTTGAGGAAGCTAAGTGCCAATGAATTGGCAGCGGTTTTTTTGTGGTTAGGATTCGTTCTCTGTTTACATATAAATATACTAGGAGGGTCCCCCCTGCTCGCTCCGCTCGCTAACCCCTATGTCAATAATGAAAGTTATACGTATCTGTGATGAGACGAAAAAACGATTTAAGTCCATTTTTTAAAATTTCGAGATTATAAGGTTTAATGATTTTATTATTCATTCAAACTAATACCAACAAAACTCATAAACATTAGACGCGGTTGCTTATTTTTACACTTTCCTGTTGTATTACACTTTCATCTAGAAATATACTACGTTAGAGTGCCAAAACCACACAAAACTGAGCTTTCAAGAAAATAGAGTCACGTCGTATTACCGATTCACTATAAACATATACATATTTTATTCCTTATATATTTTCTTTTTTATACCTATATATATATAGTCAATTTTCCCCACGACCTGCCTGCTCCACGACCGAATTAGGCAAACGCGAAAAGCCGTTATATTGGCGCGTTGCGGCAATTAGCCTTTCGCGCTCCTTGCAGATCGCGAAAACCCGTGCGTCGAGGTGACTCCGCACGGAGCTGAATCCACCGGGGCTCAGCGAACTTTGCAGCAGGACGGCCAGAGCAGCGGCAGCAAGGCAGAAGCTCGGCGGCGGTACGTCGCTGGCTTATTCCAGGTAGGAGCAATATATATATATATATATATATATATATATATATATATATATATATATACGAGGTCTGTCCCAAAGGTATCCGACCTACGTTCATATCTTCGCGCGGAGAGACTCAGGCGACCTCTGGAGGGTACGAACGTCACCAGCAACTCCTAACCTTCTCGTCAGTAGTCTGAGATATCGATGAAACGCCTTAGTTCCCGCGCAGCATGTATTTGTTTTCAACGACACTTTTTTGCGTTCGTCGCAATTTGCTTATTGCTAAAAATGGCAGAACGAACCGAACAGCGAATTTGCATAAAATTTAGCTTTAATCTCGGTAAAAGTTGTGCGGAAACTATTGAAATGTTGCAAAAGGCCTTTAAAGATGAGTGTATGGGCAAAACACAAATAAAAGAGTGGTATAGGCGGTTCAAAAGTGGCCGCACATCTGTTGATAGTGATCCTCGTTCATCAAGTCAATGTTGATTGTTTTTTTAGATTATGAGGGCGTTGTGCACCACGAATATGCCCCTACAGGCCAGACAATCAATAAAGAGTACTACGTTGAAGTTTTGAAAAGATTACGTAATGCAATCAGGAGAAAACGATCGCAACTTTGGGAAACCGGTGACTGGCTTCTTCATCACGTGCTCCAGCGCACGCATCAAACCTTGTGCAGCAGTATTTATTCAAACACAGTGTTACGCAGCTCCGCCAGCCTCCATACAGTCCTGATATAGCTCCCTGCGACTTTTGGCTGTTTCCTCGATTGAAAATGCCGCTTAAAGGACATCGATTCGACAATAAACAGACTGTTGAAACTAATGCGACGAATGCACTAAAGGCGATTCCGAAGTCTGACTTTCAAGAGTGCTTTAATAAGTGGAAAGATCGATATGAGCGCCTTGTTTAATCAAATGGGGACTACTTTGAAGGATGCCACCCCCGGATGACGAAGAATAAATCAAGCGCCGAGAAATCGAGGTAGGTCGGATACTTTTGGGACAGACCTCGTATATATATATATATATATATATATATGGGACATTATTAGTCAAAAAAGCCACC
The DNA here is from genome assembly GCA_949152435.1 of Gastracanthus pulcherrimus. Lineage (NCBI taxonomy): Eukaryota > Metazoa > Arthropoda > Insecta > Hymenoptera > Pteromalidae > Gastracanthus > Gastracanthus pulcherrimus. The sequence continues at coordinate 65,386,132 of OX424575.1, forward strand.
CCCTCTGTCCAAAAATCAGAGACTCAAAAAAATTCGTATCCGGGCTTTAAATTTAGCTTAATATATCTACTTTCCATTACTCAGTGGCCTCTTTGAAAAATTCAAAATGGTGGGCTGGTACAGCTCTAACAATACACCGATATCACCAAGGAATATCAGTTAAATGTTCTTAAAACTTGCAGGGGCAAAGCAAAAATTAGTAAAGAGGTTATTTGCATGTATTTTTTCCCGCTGAACACGAATCCACCGTTAGTTTTGGTCAATGGGGCCACCTTTCGTCCATAACCTCAAAAAATAGTTAAAAAATGCAGTTTACGTGGCTGAGACTCGAAATAGTGGTCAAAAAATTAGGGACAAAGCTTATTCGCATGTCTTTTTTTCCGCTGAATACGAATCAACCGTTAGTTTTGGTCTATGGGGCCACCTTTCGTCCATAACTTCAAAGAACAGTCAAAAAATGCAGTTAAGTGGCTGAGACTGGAAATAGTGTACAAAAAAAGCTCATCATCATTCTTCGTTGGTTTTTAACAGAGGAATACAATGCTGTTCTCGGTTTTAACCTTGACTCAAAGCTCATTTTCAAAGTCATTTCAAGGACAACTGTTCAAAGACAAGGTCAAATTGTTTAAATTTGACACTATTTTAGCTATTATTTTGACAGGAATGTCATGTTTATGATGGTATTGCATCCTTCTATAGCAAGCTTTGTAATTGTAAAATTTTTAATTTCATAAAAAAGGCGTTATAATCACGTTTTGAGGTTACGGAGTCCGAATCCCGTGTTTTTAGAAAATGTTTGTGTGAGCATATGTGTTTTTAATTTTGCAATTAGATGTAGGGGCTACTTTTCGAAAAATAAATTGAACACAAACATCAATATTTAATTCAATACTATGTTTTTTTTTTTTTTTTTTTTTAACGTCGCCATGTTTATGCTCCCATGTGGTGCTAATCGACGACGGGGGTCTGCGGTGTGTTTGTAAACAAAGCACATGTAATTTTTACAGAGGTGCTTGTATCAATCGGCAGAGACTAGGATTCGAACCCGGGTCACCGGCGTGGGAATCCGACACTCTACCGACTGAACCGCCGCAGGCCCCTCAATACTATGTTCCCAATCGTATTTGTTTAATTGCACTTTATTCGAAATAGAATGAGATGTTCTTTTCCTAGATTTCATTAGTTTGGATATAATTAAATTTTTTTTTCTCACCATAACCAACATCGAATATATCTTACAGCATAAAATATTGTACGTTAAAAGAAAATATGTACTTTCCTCTATCGTTTTATCCTTTCATTTTTTCAAATAATCTTTCGAGGATTGTTAAACGACATTATTTTGTAGTGCATAACTCCTTCTTGAAGTCATTGTTTCTTCAACAGTCCTTCTAAGCATAGTTGAAGGAAATTTCTTCTCGTTGCGTAACTGCTTGCGTAACAGTCCTTTTCAGGATAGTCAGCGAGCTCTTACATTAGCGAACTCATTGTTTCTTCAACGGTCCTTGTAAGGATAGTTGAAGAAAATTTCTTCTCGTTGCGTAACTGCTTGCGCAGCAGTCCTTTTCAGGATAGTTATAGCGATCTCTTACATTAGCGAACTCATTGTTTCTTCAACGGTCCTTCTAAGAATAGTTGAAGGAAATTTCTTCTCGTTGCGTAACTGCTTGCGTAACAGTCCTTTTCAGGATAGTTAGCGAGCTCTTACATTAGCGAACTCATTGTTTCTTCAACGGTCCTTGTAAGGATAGTTGAAGGAAATTTCTTCTCGTTGCGTAACTGCTTGCGCAGCAGTCCTTTTCAGGATAGTTATAGCGATCTCTTACATTAGCGAACTCATTGTTTCTTCAACGGTCCTTCTAAGGATAGTTGAAGGAAATTTCTTCTCGTTGCATAACTGCTTGCGTAACAGTCCTTTTCAGGATAGTTAGCGAGCTCCTTCATTAGCGAACTCATTGTTTCTTCAACAGTCCTTGTAAGGATAGTTGAAGGAAATTTCTTCTCGTTGCATAACTGCTTGCGTAACAGTCCTTTTCAGGATAGTTAGCGAGCTCCTACATTAGCGAACTCATTGTTTCTTCAACAGTCCTTGTAAGGATAGTTGAAGGAAATTTCTTCTCGTTGCGTAACTGCTTGCATAACAGTCCTTTTCAGGATAGTTATAGCGAGCTCTTACATTAGCGAAATCATTGTTTCTTCAACGGTCCTTGTAAGGATAGTTGAAGGAAATTTCTTCTTGTTGCGTAACTGCTTACGTAAAAGTCCTTTTCAGGATAGTTATAGCGAGCTCTTACAGTAGCGAACTCACTGTTTCTTTAACAGTCCTTCTGATGATAGTTGAAGGAAATTTCTTCCAGGTGGGTACAGACTTGCGCAAGAGTCCTTTTCAGGATAATTGTCAAGCTCTCGAATCATTTGTAGTAATCAACTTTTCAACAGTCCTTCTAGGAACAGTTCAAGGGAGTTCCTTCCCGGTCTTGCGCAACAGTCCTTTTAAGGGCAGTTTTAACATCATGTCAAAAAAAATCCGTACAGATAGGTGCATCAATCCTTATAACGATGAAGGCGTACTTAATCATAAGGGTTCAAATTTAAGAACAATATCCAAAGCATTACTGCAGGAGAAGCCTAATTTACCAGTAACTGCAATGGTATGTAATGATTGTAGATTAAAACGTTCATTGAATCGATCTGATAGCTGTATGAATATAGACGATTCTAATGATATCAGTAGTATGGAATGTGATGATACCTCGGCAGACTAAGATAGTGAGTGTCCAAATACTTTCTTAACTACTGAAAAAGATCCTTCATCTACCAGGTTACTTGAATTGGAAGAACTTCTACAAGAATTAAAAGATAAATTCACAAGTTTGGAAGGTAATGATCCCATGAAGCTCAGAGTCCTCACTATTGCGCCAGAATCTTGGAGTATAAGATAAATTTCAAAAGAGTTTGATACTTCCCGAACTTTAGCTAAAATAGCTAAAGAATTACGATCAGCAAGTGGTGTTCTGGCCGATGTTACAGCAAGAGCTGGTAAAACTATACCAAATGCTACAATTACATTAATTAATGATTTCTATAATGACGATACTGTTGGTAGAATGATGCCAGGAGTCAAAGACACGTGTTCAGTTAAAGTTGATGGTGAGCGTATTAAAGTGCAAAAATGCTTATTGTTAATGGATCTCAAAGAACTGCATACATTGTTCAAAAAGACTTACTCAGATCATCCAGTTAGTTTCAGTGTTTTTGCAAAACTCCGACCACAACATTGGATTTTGGCTGGAGCAAGAGGAAGTCACTCAGTATGTGTATGTACGATTCATCAGAACTGTAAATTGATGCTTGATGCAATTAAAATTAACAGCTTAACAAAAGAAACTGAAAATCAAATTCGTGATTATCATGATTGTTTGAAATCAATTGTGTGCAAGACACCTACGCCCGATTGCTACCTAGGTCAATGTCATAAATGTCCACATATTTTTAATTTTTTTCCACGACATTACTTGAAATTTTAAATAGTACCTTTATCGATCAGGTACAGTATAATGTATGGACAGCAACTGATAGGTCGACTTTGAAAACAGTTACGAGTGAAGTTTCTGACTTTGTAAATGAATTTTGTGACAAGCTACAGACTCTTAAACCGCATTCATTCATAGCGAAACAGCAGTCTCAATTTATTTAGTCAACAAAACAGAATTTAAATAAAGGAGAAGTGCTTGTTATGTTCGATTTTTCTGAGAATTATTCACATGTAGTTCAAGATGCTTCGCAAGCATTTCACTTCAACAATCAGAAAAGTACAGTATTCCCAATTATCTATTATTATAAAGAAAACTCTAAATTAAAACATAAGAGTTCCATCTTCCTCTCAGATAGTTTAAAACAGGATACTTCTGCCGTCTTTACAATTCAGAAGCAATTGATTCCAGAAATAAAAAAAACTATTAAAAATGTTAAAAAATTGATATACGTCACAGATGGTGCAAAGCAACATTTCAAAAACCGATTCCAGATCGCTAATCTCATCAACCATAAAGAAGATTTTGGAATCGAAGCGGAATGACATTATTGCGTAACAGCACACGATAAAAGTGGATATGATGGTTTAGGAGCTATATTTATAAGAGAGGCTTACCGAGCAAGTCTTTTAGCTAAACCATCTGAAGCGATTTTGACTCCAGAAGCCCTTTTTCATTGGGCAAGCAAACATTTCGAAAACATACAAATTTTTATTTATAGTAAGGTAGACCATGATAAATCAACACGATACTTGAATAAAAGATTCTCAGCGGCATTAGCAGTATCCGAAATTTTAAAAAACCACTCGTTTACTATTCAACGACCAAAAACGGTAGTTATTAAACGATTTTCTAATGCTACCAAACGAGTAGAATTTTATGCAGAAAATGCTTAGTATTTAATCCTTCAGAAACAAAAAAAAAATGATTTTTTAAGAACCATTACCAAAATAGTGCAAAATACGAAAAATCTAATAATATCCAAAAATCTTCTAAGAAAAGAATAACTCTTTTAAGTCCGGAATAATCTTAATGAAAATACCGCTAACAATGCATTGGCAGGTACCTTCTCTAAAATCGTTTATCGTTCAAATATGCATAATATAATGTTTGAAATATAGAATCTGTATGTTTTACTCCACTCTAAGTAATATTTATTCAGCTATACTCAACTAAACAATAAAACACACATTCATATGGAGATTTTATAAACAAACGATTTTCAAACTCCATAACCTCAAAAAATGATTAAACGCGGTTTTTTATGAAATTAAAAATTTTACTATTACAAAGCTTCTTGTAGAAGGACGCAATATCATCATAAACATGACATTCCAGTCAAAACAATAGCTAAAATCGTGTTAAATTTAAACAATTTGACCTTGTCTTTGAACAGTTGTCCCTGAAATGACCTTGAAAATGAGCTTTTGAGTCAAGGTTAAAACCGAGAACAGCATTGTATTCCTCTGTTAAAAACCTACGAAGAATGATGATGAGCTTTTTTTGTACACTATTTCCAGTCTCAGCCACGTAAAACTGCATTTTTTACTGTTCTTTGAGGTTATGGACGAAAGGTGGCCCCATAAACCAAAACTAACGGTGGATTCGTATTCAGCGGGAAAAAAATGCGAATAAGCTTTGTCCCTAATTTTTTTACCACTATTTCGAGTCTCAGCCACGTAAAACTGCATTTTTTGACTGTTCTTTGAGGTTATGGACGAAAGGTGGACCCATAAACCAAAACTAACGGTGGATTCGTATTCAGCGGGAAAAAAATGCGAATAAGCTTTGTCCCTAATTTTTTTACCACTATTTCGAGTCTCAGCCACGTAAAACTGCATTATTTGACTGTTCTTTGAGGTTATGGACGAAAGGTGGACCCATAAACCAAAACTAACGGTGGATTCGTATTCAGCGGGAAAAAAATGCGAATAAGCTTTGTCCCTAATTTTGTTACCACTGTTTCGAGTCTCAGCCACGTAAACTGCATTTTTTGACTGTTTTTTGAGGTTATGGACGAATGGTGGCCCCATAGACCAAAACTAACGGTGGATTCGTGTTCAGCGGGAAAAAAATGCGAATAAGCTTTGTCCCTAATTTTTTTACCACTATTTCGAGTCTCAGCCACGTAAAACTGCATTTTTTGACTGTTCTTTGAGGTTATGGACGAAAGGTGGACCCATAAACCAAAACTAACGGTGGATTCGTATTCAGCGGGAAAAAAATGCGAATAAGCTTTGTCCCTAATTTTTTTACCACTATTTCGAGTCTCAGCCACGTAAAACTGCATTATTTGACTGTTCTTTGAGGTTATGGACGAAAGGTGGACCCATAAACCAAAACTAACGGTGGATTCGTATTCAGCGGGAAAAAAATGCGAATAAGCTTTGTCCCTAATTTTGTTACCACTGTTTAGAGTCTCAGCCACGTAAAACTGCATTATTTGACTGTTCTTTGAGGTTATGGACGAAAGGTGGACCCATAAACCAAAACTAACGGTGGATTCGTATTCAGCGGGAAAAAAATGCGAATAAGCTTTGTCCCTAATTTTGTTACCACTGTTTCGAGTCTCAGCCACGTAAACTGCATTTTTTGACTGTTTTTTGAGGTTATGGACGAATGGTGGCCCCATAGACCAAAACTAACGGTGGATTCGTGTTCAGCGGGAAAAAAATGCGAATAAGCTTTGTCCCTAATTTTTTTACCACTATTTCGAGTCTCAGCCACGTAAAACTGCATTTTTTGACTGTTCTTTGAGGTTATGGACGAAAGGTGGACCCATAAACCAAAACTAACGGTGGATTCGTATTCAGCGGGAAAAAAATGCGAATAAGCTTTGTCCCTAATTTTTTTACCACTATTTCGAGTCTCAGCCACGTAAAACTGCATTATTTGACTGTTCTTTGAGGTTATGGACGAAAGGTGGACCCATAAACCAAAACTAACGGTGGATTCGTATTCAGCGGGAAAAAAATGCGAATAAGCTTTGTCCCTAATTTTGTTACCACTGTTTCGAGTCTCAGCCACGTAAAACTGCATTTTTTGACTGTTCTTTGAGGTTATGGACGAAAGGTGGCCCCATAAACCAAAACTAACGGTGGATTCGTATTCAGCGGGAAAAAAATGCGAATAAGCTTTGTCCCTAATTTTTTTACCACTATTTCGAGTCTCAGCCACGTAAAACTGCATTTTTTGACTGTTCTTTGAGGTTATGGACGAAAGGTGGACCCATAAACCAAAACTAACGGTGGATTCATATTCAGCGGGAAAAAAATGCGAATAAGCTTTGTCCCTAATTTTTTTACCACTATTTCGAGTCTCAGCCACGTAAAACTGCATTATTTGACTGTTCTTTGAGGTTATGGACGAAAGGTGGACCCATAAACCAAAACTAACGGTGGATTCGTATTCAGCGGGAAAAAAATGCGAATAAGCTTTGTCCCTAATTTTGTTACCACTGTTTCGAGTCTCAGCCACGTAAACTGCATTTTTTGACTGTTTTTTGAGGTTATGGACGAATGGTGGCCCCATAGACCAAAACTAACGGTGGATTCGTGTTCAGCGGAAAAAAATACATGCAAATAACCTTTTTACTAATTTTTTCTTTGCCCCTGCAAGTTTTAAGAACATTTAACTGATATTCCGTGGTGATATCGGTGTATTGTTAGAGCTGCACCAGCCCACCATTTTGAATTTTTCAAAAAGGCCACTCAGTAATGGAAAGTAGATATATTAAGCTAAATTTTAAACCGGGACACGAATTTTTTTGAGCCTCTGATGTTTGGACAGAGGGGTGGCTTTTTTGACTAAGAATGTCCCATATATATATACACAGATATGGAGTTAATTTGATTTAGTGTATTTGGTAAATGTATTTTTATTCAAATTTTTAATTTAAAACCATCCGAAAACCCGAGAAAATTGAAGATCTTGTATTTTTCTATATTTTCATAAAATCTGTTCTTCTTGGCGTCATTTATCATTATCGTTGATAGCTTAAGACTTTTGATTTTAGCGCGAGAATTTCCTTACACAGAAAGAAATTTAGGTAATCCATTTACAAAAGCAGACCGTACTGACCCACCTTTCAATCGATCTATCTGCAGATCTTTCATTAGCGAGTCGTGAGCCCGCAGCTTGTTCACCGGAGGTATGCAGTTAGACTGAATCACGGTATTATTGCAATATCTATTTCTGAGACAGCAGTGTAACTAAATTTCTGTCCATGTACTATACTGATACGAGCAATCACTGCACTACACTGGTGCTCTGCCAGTGAATCTGTGAAATGCAGCAACGACAGCTTCAGTGGTGTAATCGTCTACTGCTTCTATGTGCACGGCACAAGTACTCATGCAGACGAATATGCCTATGTAGCTTTCGAGGGTTCCTTTACCTCCAGTTTTGGACAATCGCATACTGATGGGACCTGCGTAGTCGACATCAGCCTCTTCGAATGGATAGGAAGGAGTGACTCTAGTCTCTGGCAGATCACGCATCGGCTGATCGTTAATTGAAGCTGAGAAACGACACTTGATACATCGGCTAATTACAGATTTCACAGCTTGACATCCCCTCAACAGCCAGTATTATCGGCAGATGGTTGATAACGTCAACTGTGTTGCACCATAAAGAATGCGGGAGTGAACATCTCTTATCAAGAGTTTTGAAAACATGGTGTCATCTGGGATTATGAGAGTGTACTGTCTGTCATGTTCAAGCAGTGCATGAGACAAACGGTCACGAACTCGTAAAAAAAACTGTTGAATGAAAGGGTTCAATCTAGAAAAGGAACTGTTGATATTCAGCAAATTTCCTGCTCGAATAAGCTTCAGCTTTTTGAAATGATAAGACTTCTGTTTGGCATTGGCTATGAAATTTCCGTAGTCATTCGTGAGTCAGAAAAGTTTAAAAAACCTAAAACTAATAAATTAAATTTGCAAAGTTAAGTGATGAATTTATTTCTGCGCTCATTAGATTCGCTGTTTGCCGTGAGTTGACCAACTCTTTGAATAGTTGAAAGTTTTATTTTGAGCAATTCAACTCTTAACCGATTTTTGGCTTGAATTCTTAACATTAATCTTAGAATAAATATTAAACAAGAAGAAGTATTCCGAAGAAACTTTTTAATTCAGAACACTTATTTAAAAAAACTCAAAACCTCAAGCAGTGAATTAACGCTCATTAGAATTAATCGAGATAAACCATGAAATAATTCAATGAAATGTGGATTATTTTATTAAACTTGAATTTTGAAATAATTCAAGAAACTATTGAGAGTGAATGCAATTAAAGATAACTATGATATTCGATTCACTTGACAAAAAAGATTATGAATGATAATGCCATTCAAATAATCAAACAGATAATCATTTTTGAGAATCCGATGAGAATTGATTCGTATATGATGAGGTTATGAATGGAGATATCATTCTTATAACCAATACGAAGATTCAATTTTAAAGAGAGCTATGAAATTGATTCACATGATCAATTAATTAATTTCATCTAGATGTGATTCAAATAATTGATGCAAATGATTCAATTTGAAAGATATTTGTCACGTTAAGGTTGTCCTATAGTAAATTTTGAAAAATTTGCTAATTACATCATAACAGTTTTTTACGTTTCGGGAGTTTTTTATTACTCCCCTATTCAGGCTACAAAAAGAAAATACAAAATACAATAATTGATTTTTTTCCCCACGAACAATTAACTGTCATATAAACTAAACATAACAACATACCTAATATAACAAATTACGGTTTCATGATCACAATCTCTTATAACAAACAAGCAAACCCAATAAAAAATCACTACCTTAAAACACAAAAAAATAAACAAACTATGAAATTTTTAAACCTAATATTATTAAATTAATAGAATATAACACCAACTAATACTTTTACTCACATAAAACACAATACACTGTAACCTTGCACCCTGAGTGGCTCACAAAAGAAGACAAAAGCGTCTCTATATTTATTAGCCGGCGCATGATGTTATCGCGCGGCACGTCTAGAAACCACCGAGGGAGCAATTAAAATACAAACGAACTAGCCCCCCGCGATCTTCAATCACTTGGAGAAGGGTATAAAGGCTCCCAGAACGCAGGTCGGGCCGAACGAAACCCAGAGTACTATGAGGCATGAAGAGGTGGCACGGCGACATAGAGGCTCGGCGCACGCGAGTTAAGCGAGTGCGCCGGCCAGCCATGTGCGCTGCGCCACCTCCACCAACCACATGCTCCCCGGATCCTGCCCTGCCATCTCAAAGCCTCTCGCGAGAGGCCAGTGCGTCCGTACGAAGGAAGGAGAGAAAGACTCAAACAACCTTCTCTCTTATTATAGTGTACTAATACAATTCTCTGTGTCAACGTTCAATTTTATAATATAAGAACGAGCAACAAAATGAAAAAAGGTCATAGAGCAACCAAAAACAAGCTAGTTGTAATATGAAATAGTTATATAAATAATAATCAATAATAATAAATTAATAAAATACGGTAAACAAAAATTTTAAACTATTGTTTAAAATGTTTTCTTACTAAGTTTAGAGAGCTCTTATAAATATTTTTTAAGAACTGAGTAGCCTCAATTTTATTAATAGTGTCCCTATGGTAGTATATGTTTAACATTTCCGAAAATGAGAGTTTATTATTGTTACTTTCCCGATCAAGAATTTTAATGTTGTCAAAATTTATAGTGTGAGATAAAGAACTAGCATGATTGGCAAGTGCCGAAGAACTCTTTTCATTTTTTACATCATTTTTATGCTCGTTTTTTCTTTTATGTAACCGTCTAGTAGTCTTCCCAATATAAGTGGCAGGACACTGTTGGCAATCTATTTTGTAAATAACATTACTATTATCAAATTTGTCAAGCTTATCTTTCCCTAACTTAATCATATAGTTGAATTTGTGGATAGTTTTGTTAATCGGAATAACATTATACTTTCTTAATTTTTTGTTAATTTTAAATGTAGCGTTTTTTACAAAGGGAAGGACCATTTTCGGATACTTAAATATAGCACGCTTTTTTGCATTATTATTAGTAAAATTGTCAAAATTTCTAATGTGATGAAGTCTTTTATTAATATGTTCATCGATAAATTTTAGCGGATAGCCATTATTAACTAGGAAAAAACTTATAATGTTCAGATTTTCTTCGTGAAAAATCGGGTCAGACAGATTGATACTTTTGTCAACGAGATTATAAATAATTGCAATTTTTTTAGATATGGGGTGATGAGAGAGAAAATTTATATATCGTCCAGATGCTGTAGGTTTCCTGTACCAATTTGTGATGGCATAGTCATTCTCTTTTCTAATAATTTCCATGTCTAAAAAACATATTTTATTATCCTTCTCAATCTCAATTGTAAATTGCAATTCATTATTGTACATATTAAAAGTTCGTAAAATTTTCTCAGTATCAATCTTTTTATTAATTAAGAAACAATCATCAACATATCTTTTATAAAACAATATACTATTATTTAGACTTTTCAAACATCTATTCTCCAAAGCCTCGACAGTGATGTCGGCAAAAAGCGGGCTAGTGCAAAACCCCATAGGAGCACCTAGGATTTGTTTGTAGAACTTATCGTTGAATTTAAGGAACGTCGAATCTAAAAGTAGATTTACCCCTTCAAAAAATTCCTGTTTGGATAGAGGAACAATATTTTTTATATACTTCCACTTTTTTTGAAGAGCTTGTAAAATAAGAGCATGTGGCAAATTAGAAAATAGGGAAACAACATCGAGTGACGTTAGCTTAAAGTTTTCCGGAATGTGAATTTTTTCTAAGTCATTTTTCAATTGAGTGCTATTTTTTAAGTTCGACTTCGGCTTTGGAATATATTTGTTTAAAAATTTCGATAACCCCTTATCAAAGCTGTAAGAGGGGTTACCTATGGCTGAGACAACTACACGGCCAGGGTTAACAGGTTTATGAATCTTAATAAGTCATCCTTTACACCTACGAAAGAGTTGTCACAATCGAACACTCCTCTTTGACTCCATTTCTTAATAAGATTGGAAAAATTGTTTTTCATTCTCGGCAAGGGAGATCTGTTTAGTAAGCTATAATATTTTGTATCACTAAGAGCTGTTTCTACCTTCTCAATGTAGCAATCCTTATTAATTACAATCATTACGTTGCCTTTATCAGTCTTGGTGAACATTAGCTCCTTATTACTTTTTATAAACTTTTCTGTTTGTTTAATTTTCTCTTTAAGAATAGTATCCTCAATCGTAATGTGTTTTTTGTTTTTAATATCACTATTTAAAGTTGCCAAAAGGTCCTCTCTAATTTTTTTATTTATATTCTCATTGAATCTGAGGCAATTTTCAATGTTTTTATAATATTCAAAAATAGTGTTTTATCTAAATCGCAATTAAAATTAAATTACCACCCATGCTGAGAATGTCAAAAACAGATGGAGGAAGAGGGGTGTTAGAGAGATTAATTAACCATTTCTCTTTTAAATCTTGATTTTCAATACAGTTTTGAACATTGACATTATTGTTACTAATACTATTAACATCATTATTATTACTAGGACCTATATCTACATTATCAGTACCATTATAAAAACTAGAAACTGTATTTACAATATTAAAATTATTATCATTAATGGTATTATTATCACAACAATTATTTTGATTACTCATTTTTTTGTTCTTAAGATTAATCTTAACAATTCATTAAATTTTTTATCATGTATTATTTTACATTTACTTTTTATACCAACTAAAACGGGTTCATAATAAGACATGAATTTCTTGACAACTTCTAATGAGGTTAAACTAACTACTTCTGAAATAATATTATCTATAGAAGTTTTTAAAAATTTAATATGAATATTCAAATCTGTAATCTCAAGATTGAGACACTTTCTTTGGATGTACAAAGAAAAATGGTTAATTTTTTTAGATATAGATGAACTGTGGAGAGACATATTTTTTAATAACCTATTAATGCTAAAAACGTGTTTAGGAACTATGTCGTATGTTCTACATTTGAGTAAAAATATTAATCTTGAGTTAGAGCTAGCCAGTTTTCTAAGAGATTTTGACCATTTAACAAATAAAAATTTAACATAAGAATTGCAAATAAAATTAATAGTGCGCAAAACTGCCGCAAAATTCATGCGGTTAAACACAGGTGAGAAAATCTCAGTTAAGCGACAGAAGTCAATGTTTTACTTATCTACAAGTCCCGATGTAGTAGTGTTTCTTGATGGTGGTGGCAGGTCAGCAACCTCGGGAGCAATGACTCCTTTCTCCGGCGCTTTCTTTCTCGCTTGAGTCGCGGTTATATTTCTTACCTAAAAAGAAAGTGTTTTGTAAATTTTCATAAACTTTTAGACAGTTTACCCATAGTTATGTAGGAAAAACTATCAATTTTCGATGAAAATCAATGTTTTTTCAAAACTGTCCTTGCTCATAGGAAAGCAAGTATAGCATTTGAAAAAAATTATGTAATATCTAACACCTGTATCACACAGAACTGTGAACTCCAAAATTTTAAAACCACAATTATAAAGAAAAATAAAATTATTTTGAATTTTCATTGTAAAAATAACCTAAAAAACGACATTTTTCAGTCTACTCATGGGTAACACTTTCTCAATAAATTTTCTTTGAAAAATCGGAATTCATGGTTGTAATGCGAATAAGTTGAATTAGATATACTTAAAGTTTCAGATAAACTCATTGCAATTCTATGCACATAAGACTTGCTGAACACTGGAAAACCATAAATGGAGAAAATCGCACTTTTGAAAACAAAAGAAATAATTTTCTGATGATTTTAAAACAATTTTTCTATCGCAGAATATTGATAGAATTTTTTTTTAATAATTTCTATGTTTTCTGAACACACTGGATTGTGTACAATAAAGGTTTGAAGAAAAAAAAACGTATAAATAACTATAAAGCTCAAAAAATTATTTTTATGGCCAATAATGTCAATACAAAATCATTTTCTGTTCTAAAAATGTACAAAGTATCAGAAAATGAAATAAAGAGAAATCGAGTCTTTCGTAAAATTTTACTATAGGACCACCTTAAATAGCATTATGAAAATATTATGAATCTAAAAATGATTCAAATAATCAAATGCACATTATTAGCAGATTCTAATTCGAGAATTATCATTGAGATTTAATTCACGTGATCGATTGAGATTACGAACTAAATGTAAGTCGAACAGCCAATTTGAGTATAGTTGCAACTACTAAAATGTATACTAGATAGATACTCTAGATTTTCTATGGATAAGTTCAACTAATGGTTACGCAATATAAATTATGAACTAAATTCATGATTGTTTGAAACGAGAAAAAAAAAAAATAAAAATAGGAGCATGTTCGAAACAACTGACTAAAATTAATGTTAGGATTTGGTTCTGAGCTAGCTGACAGCGGTGTGAACAAGTCGTCAGCTCTGCGAGTGCCTCTGGTAGACTTGCAAAGCAATCCCTGAAATTACAATTTCCTTAGAAATAGTACTGCCATGAAGTAAGAACAATAATATTTTATTTTTGTTCTCAATCTTAATAACATATAGTTATTTATGCAAGTATACATTTAAGTTGCATGAATTGAATTTCCTATAGAAACAAAGAGCATATAGCTTTGAATAGAGCTACGAGTTTGATACTAATCCTAATTTGTATACTGTAGAGCAATGAACAGCTGTTATTTACACGCTTTACTAACATATTATGATTGCGATAACTAGATATTTCTTAATTTCTTTTAACTCAACTAAATGGAATTTAATAGAATGATTCAATTATAATATTTAAATGATTTAAAAGTGAAGAAAATCAGAATTACCTTGCCGTGTGATGACTCCTTGTTACATATATGATGAACCAAAAGTCCAGAGCGGCTCACATGAAGTACTGATGGTAGCTGGGTCACCAGATTTCTGAATCGAAGCAGAACATCGATGGAGTTGCCAGCTGGGCGCGCTGTATTGATGCTATGTGCAGCTTGTAGTCGAGCAGTAGCAGCAACAGCAGCAGCAGCAGCAGAATCCCAGCGATGCTGACGAGAGAAGCGGTCGCGAGTACTCAAGCACCACTATAAATGGTCGACGAGAGACGGCGGCGGTGGTAGTGGTTGCGCGTAGCAGCAACTATAGCAATTGACAGCTGGGCGCGCTATGGTGATGCTCTGTGTTGCTCGTAGTCGAGCATCAGCAGGTGTACTATGAATCAAGTAGAAGTTAATAATATAGAAGACAAAATTACTGTTTGTGAACAATGTAAAATTAAATTTATCAATACTGAAAGCGATTTGACACATAAAGTTAAAATACATAAACCTTATACTGCTTTCTGTAAACTTTGTGGCGTTGTGATACGAAACAGAGAACATTATAAAAGACAAATAGATGAACAGCACCAAAATTTACTGCCTAAACAATGTCCAGTATGTAATGTAATGATCAAAAAGAATCACAATTTAACTAGACATATATTGTTTCACGATGAAAAATACATTCATATTTGTCATAAATGCGGAAAAAGTTATGGTCGAAGCGATAGTTGAAAAAGACGCTTAAGAACACATAATGTAAAATCATAATATTCTTGTATATAGTAATATATTAATACCTTACCTTTTTTAATAGTTCGAGATTGAAATCTCTTATATATTTTAACTTTATCAGTTTTCAGTTACTTTTCTATTAAATTAGAGTATGTGCGAGAAAATGTATAAAGGGCTAACTTAGGTTAATCAGTACCTCTTTGGTGATGTGGAAAACTGTCTATTATAACATGTTTCGGTATCTTAAACTATTGGCATTAGATTACAAATATGTCTTAACAACCAATTAAAAGCAATTAAACTTTCAATATTTCGAAACAAAAACTTACCTTTTAAACAATTAAAATCCTTTTTTTTTAATAAATAAAATATTCATCTATTATAAACTAAATATAAATAAATTGTATTTATATTTTAATTTATATCTCAATAATGTACTTTTAATATTTTGTAAGAAACCTGTTGATTAGAAATTTGATTATAACAGATTGTTTATACAATGGTACAAGATTTGATAAAGATGACTAAATTATTCAAGCACAACATTAATGCAGAAATCATTACGTTAAAGAAGAGCAGGTAATATTTAGGACATGTGGAGGGCATGTGGAGGAATATCTGGAGGGGTGTAGAGGGGTATACGGAGGAGATGTGGAGGGGATGTGGAGGGGGTATGGAGGAAGTGTGGAGGGGGTTATATATATATAACTATATATATTATATATATATATAACCCCCTCCACACTTCCTCCATACCCCCTCCACATCCCCTCCACATCACCTCCGTATACCCCTCTACACATCCCCTCCACATCTCCTCCGTATACCCCTCTACACCCCTCCAGATATTCCTCCACATGCCCTCCACATGTCCTAAATATTACCTGCTCTTCTTTAACGTAATGATTTCTGCATTAATGTTGTGCTTGAATAATTTAGTCATCTTTATCATATATATATATATATATATATATATATATATATATATATATATATATATATATATATATATATATATAACTTTAAACCTAAATATTGAAAAGAGTTTCAATAAATCTGAAAAGATTCACATACATTCTACATACTAAGAGGAACATTTGTAGTGAAGAAATAAGAAAGAAAAAATTTTGATCTCGATTCACAGTGAATCACACACGCATATATATATATATATATATATATATATATATATATATATATATATATATATATATATATATATGCGTGTGTGATTCACTGTGAATCGAGATCAAAATTTTTTCTTTCTTATTTCTTCACTACAAATGTTCCTCTTAGTATGTAGAATGTATGTGAATCTTTTCAGATTTATTGAAACTCTTTTCAATATTTACATGCTCATATTTAGCATTGATCAACTTTAAACCTAAATATTGAAAAGAGTTTCAATAAATCTGAAAAGATTCACATACATTCTACATACTAAGAGGAACATTTGTAGTGAAGAAATAAGAAAGAAAAAATTTTTTCTTTCTTATTTCTTCACTACAAATGTTCCTCTTAGTATGTAGAATGTATGTGAATCTTTTCAGATTTATTGAAACTCTTTTCAATATTTAGGTTTAAAGTTGATCAATGCTAAATATGAGCATGTAGTCATTTTTTACGTTTTTTTAGCAAATTTCAACCTCTATTTATTCAACAAAATTAATTCTCTTTAAAAGAAAGAATTTTCATAAAAAATGGTTCCAAAACCTATCAATGCCCCTTTCGGCTAATTAAACTCATTTTAAAACTCATGAAGGTAGCTTTTTCAGTACAAAAGTGACTGCCACAGTCGCTAAATGGCAGAGGTGCAATATTTATATATAAAAAATAAAAATAACCTGAAATATTTTTTAAAAATTATTACAATGCACATTTTAGCAATAAAGTCATATTTAGCAAATAACTTTATCAAACAACTTTAAGCATATTGGCTTAACAAAATATTTAAATAATTTAGAAGCATTCTCCATACAAAAGGAACATTATTGCTGAATTTGAAAAATAAATTTTCTTGTTTTCGATTTTGCAGAGTTATCCGTTTATATATAAAAGACTGCTGCCAATTGATTGGCACTTAGCTTCCTCAAACTAAATAAATTGTTCCAAAATGAATTTCTTTATACTAATAAAGTATTTTCAATTGGTATATGTCATTTTAAAACGGTGGGTTGGGCTTTTCTATCATCGATTGCTGTCAAAAGATAAATTAGAAAAAATTATAAGCTTGTGATCATAGATGATTGCATTATCGATTTCAAAATATTAAAATAGAAAAATTGTTATAATATAAAAACGAATCGAGGAATCTTTAATTTTTTTCCCAATTCCGTATGTTTATCAAAATAACAATTAAAAATTGATTTGTTTAATAGAAAATAACCGCGACATCTTCGAGATGTAAGCAATAAAATAAAAAATAAATATAATCTCAAATATCTTAAAAGATTCAGTCTCACAGTCTTGATAAATATAAATAGCTCAGCCAAGAGATACTGGAAAGCTGCATATTGCAGCTCAATTTATTTTAAACATTTTCCATTAAATATTTCCGATATCGATTGTTAAAAAAAATACGTTTTCGTGTATAACAAAAGCAGAAAGATAGCTTATAGACAATTTTGTGTAGGGGAAGATAGACAATTTTATTTTCTTTCAAATGCATGTACACGGAAGCGATCATATTATTTCTACATATCAAAAAAATATACATCATTGATTTCAGAATAACATTAAATAGAAAAATCGTTGTAAAATAGAAAAGAGTTGATGAATCATAAGATTTCTTTTTAATTCCGAATCCTCACTGAGAAATAAAAGAAATGAGCCCCAGTTGGCGAAAAATGACCACGCTGTTTTCAATATATATGCCATCAAATAAAAGTTTGAAAAAACAAATTCATAACCTCAATTATCTGGAAAAATAAAAGTCCTCATGATCTGAACAAAGAACTTTGCCAAGAGACAGTTAGAAACTAGCTATCTGAAAATTTTCAAAAAGAGTAATGCCGTTTTACTAAAGTTATCGCTCGACATAGAAAATCGAATTTTTTTACAAAATGATTTTTTCCTAGGCTAACGAAAAATAAAATGTCTCAAAAATTTTAGTGAACATTCCTCTGTATATTCCTAAGCATTTTTAAATTTTTAAAAAACTTATCGTCATATGTTTTTAAGATATTACTATTTAAACAAAAAATTACGTTTTCGTGTATAACGGAAGAAATTACCTTATCAAAACTATCAGATCGGAAAAGTTAGGTAATTTTATGCTCTTCCAAATGGATTTTCGCTGGTTTGATGATATTCTTTTAAGGTATTAAGAAACTCGAAAAACTAAAACTAAAAAATCGAAAAACCGTTAGAGAAAAAAAAATTATTTTCGAGCCGCCTTCTTTCAAAAAACAAAAAAATCAACCCTAAACATTAATTTTTACCGTGGATTACTCGAGATATGGCGATATTCATCCATACATACACACACACGCACACACACACACTCACATCCTTATGAACATTTTCTAAGAATAGTTTATGTTGATTCCATGTGTCTCAAAACATGTTTCTAAAATGTTTTTAAGAAAACTTTTTTTTACTATTACAAAGATTGCTCGGTGAGGAAGCAATATAGATTATCTTCTGAAAAATTGAGAATATACGTATATATGGGTAATTCACTGGGAAATCGAAAACAAAAAAAAATTATTTTTAATCCAGAGAAAATGTTCCATTTAGTATGCAGAATGCTTTTAAATTTTTGCATATTTTTTTAAACCCATATATTTAAAGTTATTCGAAGATAAATATGACCATATTTTCATAGATATATATACATCTATATACATGGATTATTCTCTGAAAAATCTAGAACAATAAAAATAATTATTTCTGCAAAAATGTTTCTTTGGGTATGTAAAATGGTCGTAAATTATTTCAGATTATTTAAGCCCATATATTTAAAGTTGTTTGAAGCTAAATATGTCTTTATTGCTAACATGTGCATTTTAATAATTTTGTTATCAATATTTGATGTTATTTTGATTTTTTTTTATTTAAAATATTGCACTTCTGCCATTTTGTACTGAAAAAAGCTATCTTCATTATTTTTGGAGTAATAATTTTGGTGATCAAGCCCACTTTTTCAGAATTTTAAGTTTTAAATGAATTTAATTAATCGAAACAGGCATTGAAAGGCTTTGGAAACCAATTTTTTATGAAAATTCTTTTTTTTTAAAGAGAATTAATTTTGTTTAATAAATTGAGTTTGAAATTCGCTAAAAGCGTAAAAAATGATTTCATGCTCATAGTCCTTGATCAAAATTGAACCTGAGGGTTTCAAAAAATCTGAAAATTTTCACATTTATTCTACATACCAAGAGGAACATTTTTACCAAAGAAATTAAAAGTAATTTTCTTTTTTATATTGATTTTCCACAAAATCACACACACACACACACACACACCACACATTACACACACACACACACACACACACACACACACACACACATATATATATATATAATATATATAATATTATATATAATATATATATATATATATATATATATATATATATATATTTACCGAAAAATGTATTATCAATTAATTTAAAATTTATAGGTGTATCTGTCCCCTTAAAGTGAGTGCATGGTTTTATCATATTTTTGTTCATTATCCTTCGCCGGGGAAAATCGCGGCCGGGACTAGATATTTCCACTCACGATCACAAATACAGGGAACCCTTGGCCTTTTTCATAATATATGTATATATATATATATATATATTTATATATATATATATATATATACATATATTATGAATATATATATATATATATATATATATATATATATATATATATACATATATTATGAATATATATTTATATATATATATATATATATATATACATATATTATGAAAAAGGCCAAGGGTTCCCTGTATTTGTGATCGTGAGTGGAAATATCTAGTCCCGGCCGCGATTTTCCCGGCGAAGGATAATGAACAAAAATATGATAAAACCATGCACTCACTTTAAGGGGACAGATACACCTATAAATTTTTAAATTAATTGATAAATACATTTTTCGGGTAAATTTGAACATTTTTGTCCAAATGTAACTAAAAAAAATGTTTTTAATATTTTTGAAGGTCGTTTGGTTCTTCTATTGCCTATAATGAAACCCTCTATATTTCTTGGGACTACCGCAATGTTTAGTGAGTTAATGTGATCGGATTCACGCTCTCAAGCTTTTATTCTGTTTAAAATATATGTAGTTGTAATATGAGTGTGGGAATTTGTATATAAAAATTATTGACCCAAAGTTATAGTATATTTAAGCCATATTTCATAATACAAATTTTTAAAAACGAAGAATTTTTTGCTTTAATAGCCTATAACTTTGTTAAATAATTTTTATATACAAATTCCCACACTCATATCATAACTACATGTATTTTGTACATAATAAAACCTTAAAAGCGTCAATTCCGATCACATTGGCTATCTAAAACCTTGCAGTAGCCCAAAAAATATAGAGGTATTTAGTATAGCCAATCAAAAGGAAATTAACGACCTTCAAAAAAATAAAGAAAATTTTTAACTTATATTTTGATAAAATCTTCAAATTTACCAAAAAACCTCAGGTAATACTTGATGAGTGATTTTTTTCGTTAAATATATATATAAATATATATATATATATATTATATATATAATATATATGTGTGTGTGTGTGTGTGTGTGTGTGTGTATATATATAAATATATATATATTATATATATAGAGAGAGAGAGAGAGAGAGAGAGAGAGAGAGTGTGTGTGTGTGTGTGTGTGTGTGTGTGACGTTACACGTCAACCGGAACACCGCCCTGCCCAAAATTCCTTTCGACCTAAAAATTTTAAAAATTTGGAAAATTTAGCATTTTTTATGTACCTTCGATTAGCGCCCCTGGTAACAAAAGCATCACAATTTCGCCGCAATACTGCTGTAATCGAGCGTGCGATCATAAAAATTGCAGCAGCCGACGTGCGGTCTAGGTTTCTGCTACGCGGCAATTGCGGCTGACGAGTGCGACAGGATTGCAGCAGAAGTGCAGCCGACAAGGGCGGACTAAGGGGGATGAAATAATGCAGTCGCGAGTGCAGCAGAATTGCACCCGAATTGCGTACGACGATTGCGGCAGACGAGTGCGGGCAGGATTGCAGCAGACGTGGCAATCAACAAGTCCGACTAAAGGGGGTGGAATAATGCACTCGTGAGTGCAGCAGAATTGCACCCGAATTGTGTACGACAATTGCAGCAGACGAGTGCGGCAGGATTCTAGCAGTCGTACAGTCGACAAGTGCTACTTAGGGGGATGAAATAATGTAGTCGCAAGTGCAGCAGAATTACACTCGAATTCCGTATGACGATTGTGACAGACGAGTGCATTAGGATTGCAGCAGTCGTGGAGTCTACAAAGGCCCGGTGGTATGTAAGCGTATAGTTCAAACGTCTCCGCCGCTAGGCCGGCGAGCTCATCAGTTTTGAGCTCACTCGACTAATTCGGCATAGTAGATACTATAAGAGACTGCGCACAACCCGTCTGTGAGATAAAACTGTTTGGAGCTCTTTTTTTTGTTACAATTCTTGGTGTTCTGAGAATTTTCGCTACGAGGTGTGGTGATCGTTTTTTGAAGTATATCTTTACGCACTCACAAATGCGTTACATCATCCTCCTTAATCGCACTTATCGGTTGTACGACTGCTGCAATCCTGCTGAGCTCGTCTGCCGCAATCGTCGTGCGCAATTCGGTTGCAATTCTGCTGCACTCGCGAGTGCATTATTGCACCCCCCTTAGTCGCACTTGTCGGTTGCACTTCTGCTGCAACCCTGTCGCACTCGTCAGCCGCAATTGCCGTGCAGCAGAAACCTAGTCGAATTGTGAAGTAGACCGTGCACTTTCAGCGCATTCGCGTGTGCGTCAGAATGTGTTGCCAGGGGCGTGGATATTTTTAAAATTTCGTTTTCAGACTGAGATGCACGTTCCATAACCTTAAAGAAATACTACTTTACGCAATGATCAAGCTGTTACAAATCACAGAAGTTTCGACAAATTCCAAGCAACTACTATTTTTTATGTATTTTGAGCTGCTGAACACGAATCCGACCCCTCTTTTTTACCGATACCTCAAGCGTTCGTCCCTAACCTCAAAAAACACCCCAAAATTGGTGTTCACGCGGTTGACAGGTAGGTCATGTGATATACGTGAGGAAAATTATTGACAGAGGCGTATTTTTGCGTATTTTGAGCTGCTGAACACGAATCCGACCCCTCTTTTTTTACCGATACCTCAAGCGTTCGACCCTAACCTCAAGAAACACCCCACAATTGCCTGTTTTCATGCGGTTGAGAGGTAGGTCTTGTGATCTACGGGAGGGAAAATCATTAACAGAGAGTATTTTTATGAAATTTGAGCCGCTAAACACGAACGCGAAATCTAATTTTATTTAGTTTCTATTAGTTTGAGTATATATAATCTATAAAAACTACCTTTCTAAAAAGTAAAATCTTGGCAAGTATAAGTTTCATTATCACCCACAATATAAATTAAAAGAAATATATTATTACCAAAATACGACGTTCAATTATGAATTTTATTCATAAACTCAAATTAAAATAGTAAAATTCAACTAATATTATATTTAAAAAATAATATAGTTCAAAATATTTCCATTTTTTTACTAATTCTTATAGTCTCAAATGAACGCTAAAGAAATTAATGAATTCGATTAATATATTGGCAAGTATTGTATTTTTATTTGTAAATCAATGAACATTTTTTTATGAATTAGTATGAAGTATAAAAATTAATAATACCTTTCAAATTTAATATTGTAAGACATTAAATTTGACATAAATACATGCTGATAAGAAATAGGTCAAAAAGTCGAACCTCAAACACTGATCTATAATACTTCTCGCTACATTACACTCGCGTTATATGTGTTTTTTTTTTTTTTATTTTTAATTAACGTCGCCATGTTTGTGCTCCCATGTGGTGCTAATCGACGACGGGGGTCTGCGGTGTGTTTGTAAACAAAGCACATGTAATTTTTACAGAGGTGCTTGTATCAATCGGCAGAGACTAGGATTCGAACCCGGGTCACCGGCGTGGGAATCCGACACTCTACCGACTGAGCCGCCGCAGGCCCCATGCGTTATATGTAGTGCTCATATGGCAATTCATGTCTATTATAGGTAAGCTAACTGATACTTTTTGCTACGAATTACTACGTTAATTGCTACGAACCTTAGGTTAAACTCCGGCACTGTTCGAGGTTATTTTTCCCAAACTCGAGCAATGTTCCAGGTTTAACTGTAGTTCAATATAAAATATAGTGCATTGACGATCTCTTTAATTTCGTCATATAACTATGTCCGTATAACTGTTTGTCCGTAATATTATATTGGCTTGTTTTCAAAAGTATCAGTTAGCTTACCTATATAGACATGAATTGCCATGTGAGCACTACATATAACGCGAGTGTAATGTAGCGAGAGTATTATAGATCAGTGTTTGAGGTTCGACTTTTTTGACCTACATCTTATCAACATGTATTTATGTCAAATTTAATGTCTTACAATATTAAATTTTGAAAGGGATTATTAATTTTTACACTTCATACTAATTCATAAAAAAATGTCATTGATTTACAAATAAAAAATACAATACTTGCCAATATATTAATCGAATTCATTAATTTCTTTAGCGTTCATTTGAGACTATAAGAATTAGTAAAAAATGGAAATATTTTGAACTATATTAATTTTTTAATATAATATTAGTTGAATTTTACTATTTTAATTTGAGTTTATGAATAAAATTCATAATTGAACGTCCGTATTTTGGTAATAATATATTTCTTTTAATTTATATTGTGGGTAACAATGAAAACTTATACTTGCCAAGATTTTACTTTTTAGAAAGGTATTTTTTATAGATTTCACAACTTTTCCAGAGACGGACATTTATTCTTACTATTCTCGAAAAAAATAGAAATATTTTAAAAATAGAATATTAGTTTATGTTTACTATTTTAATTGTAGCGTATTTCTTTTAAATTATATTGTGGGTAATAACGAAACTTATACTTGCCAAGATTTTTACTTTTTAGAAAGTTATGTGTTACTTTCAAATAAATAAATGTTTGTGTATGGGTAACTTGACAGTTTCATTGACTCCATTTTCTTTTAAACTACTTGAAGCAATCTTTTGCAATTTCACCTAAACCATTATGTAGCCCTATTTGATTATGAAAATTCACTTAAAATAAATTTAAAGAAAATTTCTTCGATAGAACCTTATAATAGTCTCATGTTTTATTCAGATATCAAGTCAACGCTGGGTGAAAAGAGTCTTTTTAATGTAATTATAAACTTGAGCTTGCAAACATTTGATTAATGATAGTTGATAATTTCATTAAAATGACCCTTCTGAGCCAGCGTTTGACTTTATATCTGGATAGAA
The DNA here is from genome assembly GCA_949152435.1 of Gastracanthus pulcherrimus. Taxonomy (NCBI): domain Eukaryota; kingdom Metazoa; phylum Arthropoda; class Insecta; order Hymenoptera; family Pteromalidae; genus Gastracanthus; species Gastracanthus pulcherrimus. The sequence continues at coordinate 65,410,752 of OX424575.1, forward strand.
CATGAGTATATTACGTGTTACTTTTCAAATAAATAAATGTTTGTGTATGGGTAACTTGATAGTTTCATTGACTCCATTTTCTTTTAAACTACTTGAAGTAATCTTTTGTAATTTTACCTAAACCATTATGTAGCCCTAATTGATTATAAAAACTCACTTAAAATTAAATTTTAAAAAAATTTCTACGATAGAACCTAATAATATTCTCATGTTTTATTCAGATATCAAGTCCAACGCTGGGTGAAAAGAGTCCTTTTTAATGCAATTATAAACATGAGCTTGCAAACATTGTATTAATTATAGTTTTATAATTTCATTAAAATGACCCTTCTGAAGCCAGCGTTTGACTTTATATCTGGATAGAACATGAGTATATTATGTGTTTACTTTCAAATAAATAAATGTTTGTGTATGGGTAACTTGATAGTTTCATTGACTCCATTTTCTTTTAAACTACTTGAAGTAATCTTTTGCAATTTTACCTTAACCATTATGTAGCCCTATTTGATTATAAAAAATTCACTTAAAATAAATTAAAAAAAAAATTTCTTCGATAGAACCTAATAATATTCTCATGTTTTATTCAGATATCAAGGCAACGCTGGGTGAAAAGAGTCTTTTTAATGCAATTATAAACATGAGCTTGCAAACATTGTATTAATTATAGTTTTATAATTTCATTAAAATGACCCTTCTGAGCCAGCGTTGGACTTTATATCTGGATAAAACATGGGTATATTATACGGTTACTTTCAAATAAATAAATATTTGTGTATGGGTAACTTGAAAGTTTGATTGACTCCATTTTCTTTTAAACTACTTGAAGTAATCTTTTGCAATTTTACCTAAAACATTACGTAGCCCTATTTGATTATGAAAATTCACTTAAAATAAATTTACATTAAATTCCTTCGAAAGAACCTTATAGTATTCTCATGTTTTATTCAGATATCAAGTTAACGCTGGGTGAAAAGAGTCTTTTTAATGTAATTATAAACCTGAGCTTGCAAACATTTGATTAATTATAGTTTTGTAATTTCATTACATGACCCTTCTGAGCCAGCATTGACTTTATATCTGGATAGAACATGAGTATATTATGTGTTACTTTCAAATAATCCTTTAAACACAAGAAGCACTTACACGAGTACAAAGATTCACAAAGACCCTCGTCAATAACAAAAAATTTGGGTTAAGAAACAGTACATCTATTGGAGTATTAAATATTTAACAGATGCTTCTGCGACGCACCAACTTGATTGGAGAACTTGATTTGTATTATATTTACATCATGACAACATCAGAGCGGATATTCAATTACTGCATCCCCATGATTGTGTGATATTTTTCTGGTGCATAGTGGCTTATGCCCTGTATGCTCATGGTCCAATCAGCAGACGACTTTGTATATCCCCGATGATGATTATGCACGAGCACATAAATACTTGTTTACTAAGAAGTAGCACACCACAAGTATAACAAATTTATTGAACAACTAAGAAATCGTTGTCGATATACCTACAAAAAAACTAATTGCTTTATTGTTGTATCTAATAATTCTTCGTTGAATGCAATTATCACAGCTAATTGCTGTATATGCATTTTAACTATGACTTTACCTATAAGCGTGGCACCAAAGAAATTCCAACCATATTTCTGAGCAAAACAACTTTACTTGATGACTTCATGATTTCAATAATGCTCATTTCATCTTGTTTATTCCATGCGAGTTTCAAGGGGACAACATACTCAAAGGCAGAGAAGACGTCCTTAATTGTTCCTTTTTGTGTACTATACTAGTCTACCTCTTCTTTTTACTAGTCCTTCTTTACTTACAATGCTAGACATTCCCTGCCCTTTCTTTCCAAGTTCCTGACTTTCTTAAATCCATACTTTGCCACGATTTTTGCTGCAACAGAAGACGTTGTATATCCTTGATGATTTAGATTCTGTCAAAAAAGTGGTCTCGGTTACAACTTCTGGTGTAGCCTCCGACAGAAAGGTTATGGAGCGATGGTAACACCTTGTCCAATACTCCTGTAATGTTGTGCGTTCTTCATCTCTTTCGACAGAATTCATTGTTAGTCCTTTTTCTTTATCTCTCTTACCATGTAAAACAGCAGCTTTTTTTCAGCTACACTTGGGGATTGCCAATAATTTTATTGCAGATGACCGTCTTACCACTTTTTCGGACGTACGATATTTTTCGAAATCGTCCGTACAGAGATTTCATCACGTAAATAAAAACAAATCACGTAAAAACAACCCGTTTTATTTTAATAATACGAATGACACAACGCATCCTTCATTTTTGGTTGTCGTCTGCACTGTCTGCAGGCAACTATATATATATATATATATATATTATATATATATATTATATAATATATATATATATATATATATGGGTCTGTATGTGTGTATATGTGGATTATACATATGATATGAGTATTATACATATGAGTAGAGGAAAACGGAAGTCACTATATATATAGGTTCACTTCGGGCCTTTATCGAAGGAAGACGTGTTTATAAAACGCTCCGTCTACATACGTTCGTTCGTATTATTTGTGCTACTAAGCACTGGGCTTATAGCCCTTCTACAACACCGCCTCACCGCGCGTGAAAAATCACTTAGTGATTTATCAAAATATTTAACAGTCAACAAGTTCCTGAGAATTCCCGGAGAAAACTTCGAAAAAAGGTGGGGAGAAGGGATAAGTAAGACAGCGCGTGCGCGTCTCGTTCCTATTCTCGGTATACAGGAACATCGTAAAGGAGAAGAAAGCTGCACGCCGCGACAAATAATGCAGGCGAAGCATCGTAACGCGGGAATTCGAGGAGTATCAAGGAGGAGGCGGGAAAAGGTGGTGAGGAGCGAGTGCAGTAAAAGCGAGAAGAAGAAGAAATGGAGGGAATTAGGGATGTATAAGGGACGATATGTAAACCTGAATATAAAGTGTCACACACACACAAACGCACGCACGCAAAACTTATTTGTGGAATCAAAATTGCAAAAAATCGATAAGCTTGCAAAGTTACAGCAATTATTTATAAGTCAATACTCGTATTTTTGGTAAATTTGTATAAACTATTGGCTGCAACTTTGCAGGTTCATCGGTTTTCTGCATCTTTTATATAACTAGGTCCCCATGAAAACTTTCAAGGAACAAAAACTTTAGAATTGAAATTTGATAGAAAGTAAAAAAAGTGTCCTGTGTTTTGACAAATCTATCTCTAATCAACAATATTTATACTTTTAAAATATGAAAATTTGGTTTAAAAAAATTTTTTCGTGGCTAAAATGTTTTTTTTTATATTATATCGTTTTTCATATTCTAATTTGAAAACAGTTTATCATATAATA
>OX424575.1:65414318-65564318 GCA_949152435.1 Gastracanthus pulcherrimus
AATCGAGAAATCAAAAAAACTGCTCTGAGCTTTACCAATGATATACAACCACTCAAAAACGTCTCGATGACAATTCTGGATACTCTTCAAGCAGTGACTCCAGCACTATGGAAGAAAATTAGAAATTAAAAGATTAAAAAGAAAAAAAAATAATAATAATAATAATAATGAACAATCAAGAAAAACCCATTATTACATCACTCAAGATGCTTTACTGGAATGCAAAAAGCTTCAATCAACGCCGCCTGGAACTACCTATTATCTTAAAAAACATCGACATTTTCATCTGTGTGGAAACATGGCTATCTCCAGAGAACATCATACGCAAGTCGGACATTCCAGCAGATTTTGTTTATTACCGAAAAGACCGAACTCGTTCAAGAAGCGGAGGTATTATTTTTATCATTCGCAAAAGTATCGCTTACGTAGAAATTGAAGACATTGCATCTCCAAAAGATTCCGTTGAAATTTGTGGTATTAGACTCAATAATATTAAACCTTGTCTTGATTTAATTGCTTGCTATCGATCCCCAGGTCTCCTCACGCAGGAGCAATGGCATGAAATTGTAAATAATGTCAAAGAAAACAGAAATTGCATTCTCGTTGGAGATTTTAACGCTCATAATGTTTCCTGGAATTGTGCTCACTCTGACACAAATGGCTTAAGACTTTACGATGCCGTCGACTCCAAAAACCTTTTCCTTCACAATGAGAATTCAATAACTTATATCGATGACAATAGGAATTATAAGTCCAATATTGACTTAGTTTTTTCATCACTCTCCATTTCGGATGTCATACACACTACTGTGCATGACGAGACCTGGGGCTCAGATCATTTTCCAATTTACATTGATATAGATGTTGAAAAACAATATTACAACAGAAAAACTTTCAAATTAAAATCCAAACGAACGAACTTGACTGTATTTCAAAATACTCTCGAAATAAACTACATTAAATTTCTCTCTTCCGAATATGACAATTCTTCCCCAAGCAAAAAATACGACTTTCTTATCGAAGAAATTGTTAGCGCAATAAAAATCTCTACTCCTAGAAAAAAGACTTTCAGCCCCAAAAAACTAGAAACGGTGTTCCTTGGTGGGATTCAGAATGCGATCGTGCCAAACGTTTACGCCGCGCTGCTTTAAAAAAAGAGATTCACCAAAAATCCCATTGACCACATTGCTTTTAAAAAATATGACGCTCTTCTCAAAAATACTATCAAAAGGAAAAAAAAAGAAAGCTTTCGTAACTTTGCTGCAAAAATTAATTTCCGAACTGATACCACTTATGTTTGGAACAAATGTAAACTCTTTAAAAATAACTGGGTCAAAGACACCCCCACTCATAGTACCGAAAATCTTCAAACTCGTGACAGAAAAGAAGCTACTCTTGATAAAATTAGCCCACCTTGGGTTGTAACAGATCCTTCCTGGCTCCCACAATGCGACGAAAATAAATTTCTTGAATCTCCTTTCGATTTCCTAGAATTGAATGTAGCGATTGATTCAAAAAGGCTGCATTCATCACCAGGGCTAGACGGTATTCATTTTGAAATCATTAAAAATTTACCGCTTAAAATCAAACTTTTACTCTTAGACATCTTTAACGAGATGTACTTATCGAGTGAATTCCCTCCTAGCTGGAATGATTCTTTTATACACTTTATCACGAAGCCAGACGGTGTTAGCCTTCGCCCAATATCTCTTACTTCCTGCATGTGTAAACTTTTCGAAACTCTAGTCAAAAATAGGCTTCAATGGTGGTGCGAGTATAACAATTTACTTCCTCACTCTCAAAACGGCTTCAGAAAAGGAAGGTCATGCACAGCTAACTTAGCCAACCTTACTCTGAAAATCGGCGAAGCCTTTCTAGAAAAAAAACATGTACTGGCCGCCTTTCTCGACGTCGAAGGAGCCTTTGATAATGTAATCGTGGATCTCCTCTTAAAAAAATTGGCTTCCTTAGGTTTTCCAAATACTCTCGTTAGTTTTGTGAAATTCTTAATGTTAGAACGTAAAATTTTCCTGGACTCCGCAGATAACTCACCAAGACTCTCGTACAAAGGCGTGCCCCAAGGAGGCGTTTTAAGCCCCCTCTTATATTTATTATATGTATCCGATATTACTAAATCACTTAAAAAAAGTATTATTGCCTCCGAATTCGCAGATGATATCGCCCTTTATGTCAAATGTGCCTCTGTCAAGAGAGGAAAATCAATTCTGCAAAACGGAATCAAACAGATAAAAAATAACCTCCTATCCATCGGACTCCATCTTACAGCATCCAAAACTACCTTCGTTCATTTCAATAACCTCAAAATACTTCAAGGCTCCACAGAAATCGCAATCGGTAACAATATTATAAAATCCAGCAAAACAGTCCGTTTTTTAGGCCTCTTTCTTGACTACAACATCTCACATATTAATATAATTCAAAAAAGATGCTCTAAAGCTATAAATATAATCAAATTTCTCTGTGGCACTTGGTGGGGATGCCACCCTAATACCTTACTCGTACTCTTTAAAAGCTCCGTCCGATCTATTACAGACTATTGTAACTTTATCTACTTCCCGACACAACAATACTTACAAGACAAAATCGAAAAAATTCAATATGCCGCAATAAGGCACGCATTAGGTTATCGTGAAGTACCTCAACCAATATACTTATTGCTGAAAGTAGGCTTCCCTTCCTTGCAGATCGATCTAAATATTTATGCAACTGTTATCTTGTCAAAAATCTTTCGAACAGAAATTCAAGTACCTACAAAAATTTAAAAAGTTACTACAACATAAGCAAAAAACATCCGACAAAAAATAAAAAAATATTCACTCATTGTATTTCGAACGTACTATCATCGAACAATGATTATATATTCAACGAACACGAAAAATTTCCCATTTATTGTGACAATTACACCACTATAGTTTCCACGTTACCTATATGTACTTCGCTAGGAGAAAAAATTGTCCAAGAATTACTAACAGACAATACCATTGATGTAAATTACATAATAAATAATGCTCTTGTCGAGCACAATGCTTTGGATGTATACACTGACGGTAGCAAAATCAAAGGTGCAAATTCCGCAGGTGCTGCGTACTTCTGTCCCAAACACAACATAGTTGACAAGAAAGCTATTAATAACAATGCGTCAATTTATACAGCCGAATGTATTTCCCTCGACAATGCACTAAACTTTGCGCTCAAAAATCTTAATCGCAACGTCTTCATTTTCTCGGATTCTCTAAGTGTATTACAAGCCTTACAATCCAAGAAACTCAGCATCAAAACCAATTTCTTCATTTTTCAAATTAAAAAGAAATACCAAGAATTTTACTTAAACAATCCATACGGTACGTCCGTAAAAATTCACTGGATTCCGTTTCACTTAGATATTCGAGGAAATGAAATCATCGACACCATAGCTAAGAATGTTACTCAAACAAAAAATCCTGACATTAATTCTGTACCTTTCACGGACTTATTTTCCAATTTTAAGTTAAATGCATATTTAGACACAAAAGAAAAAATTATATAAAAAAGCTTGGTTAAAGGAAAAGGCTATTTCAATTTTTTCTTCAAAGACAGCGCAAAACCTTGGTTCCATAACTGTAATCACGCAAGAGAGTATGTATCAACAATCAATAGACTAAGATCCGATCATTATAATTTAGCGGCGTCTCTCTTCCGTATTAAAATTGTAAATAAAGCCAACTGCAAATGTAACTATCCTAGCGAGGACATCAATCATTTAGTCTGGCAATGCCGACTATATGACACTCATAGAACTAAGTTCCTTAGTAAGATCATACATACATACCATACCTTCCCACTTTGTACCGAAATGATTATAGCCTTTCCGAACTCCAATGCGAGCTCATGCCTATTTTCCTTTTTAAAAAATTGCAAATTGTCTGTATAACTGCGTACCACTGCTAATTTACCAATGAATATCTAATGTACTTTTTCTACTATTATCGACTCCTATTCGTAAGCTGTATGTATATATGTACAAAATAATATCTGAGACATTTTTCCTTCTGTAATTATACTTTATTTGCTCTATATGTATATTCCTTTGTATTATATTTATAGCTAAAAAAACCTCACCAGATGTTTGAATGCTCAATAAATGAAAAAAAAAAAAAAAAAAACATATATATATATATATATATATATATATACAAATATACATATGATTAGAGAAAACGGAAATGCGGAGAACAAAATGAAAAGAAAAAATTTGAGCAAATATATTATGCTTTATATTTTTAATTAGATGAATCTTTTTTAAAACTTTTATTACGTGATAGACTAAATTATTATCTCTTAAAACAGTGTCAATAGACTTCACATAAGTCAATCAGTGTTTAGATATTGATATTTAAAAATTTTGAAGAGGTTAAAAAGGCACAATTAGACGTATAAAAGGTGACGCGACGGTGCGCCCTTCAGCTTCGTATCGTACCGTGGGTACTTATACGTGCAATCGGGCGCTACCGCGCCCCTTGATTAATGGAACCAAACTATTTTAAAACCTAAAAAATTAGATAGTATTACCTTTAACTTATGCTTACTTAAAACTTTTTTGGTCCTTCTCTGTTAAGCGTATACTGATTCATGGATTTGTGCACTGACCGTAGGATTCCAAAGAAATAAATGGATTAAACGGACTGATTCCTTTTAGAAAATGATTTATATATCTGTAATTTTGGTATTTAAATCGTTATTGGACAAAATCAATATGGATTTTGATTTGAATGTTTAATAAATTTATTGACGTAATTAACCTGATTACGTGAATCGTTTAGCGGATTCAATATGGCGCTTATAATGACTGAATATTACTTAATTTAAGTAATCAAAACAAGGATCATGCAGTAATTAAACTTGTCCTAAAAACCGTTAGTTGGGATATTCTATTAATTTACTTTCTCGTTATTTCGACATTTTCTAATGTTTTTTCGTACTATATCCATTTATAACTTAATATTACTCAATTCTAATCGCTTATGTGGTGGAAATCGCTGTCGTAAGAAAATGTAAAAAAGTCTAAAAAATTGCAGAAAACGGTAAATTGCTGAAAAATTATATTAAAAATTGTAAAGAATCGTAAAAAATTGTCTGAATTTGGAGTGTGTTTTACAAGCATTTACAGATTTTTACTCTTCTTCATTTTTTATACATTTTTACGAATTTCTAGATTTCGTAACATTTTTTAAAATTTTAAAATATATAAAAATATATAAAAAATATAACATTTTAAATGCTTATAAACTTATAAACTATGCAAATGTTATAAACTGAAAAAATTGTATGGAAATGTTATAAACTGAAAAAATTGTATGGAAATGTAATAGTGAAAGAAATATATACAAAAAATGTAAAAAAGTGTATGAATCTATGAAAAGCTGTAAAGCATAATCCAAATACAAACAATATTTTACGGTATTTAACTATTTTTATTAAAATTTTATAACAATTTACAGTGTTTTAAATATTTTTGTACTTTTTTACATTTATTTATACCTTTTTACATATTTTAATATTTTTACGATAATGATTTCCGCAAATTTCCTTGATATATTTTATACGAATTTGTGCTTTATTCATAACTATTACATTCCTGAATTATGACATTTACTCAACATATTTCTTTGTTATTTTATCATCATTGAATCATTTGCTATATACTATTAATCAATCCTCATTAGTTTTCTTTACATATTCTATGCGAAATAGCGCGTAATTTCTAAATATTATTTTTCTTAAGTATGTTCAATTTGACAAAAAAAATTAAATCTATTCATTTAGTACTTTATTATTTATTGAAATATTTTTAAATTATATTATCTATTGTAGGTATTGCCAAGATATGATGTTGAAAGTATGTTTAGCATAATACGCGTTATAACGCTATTATCAAATTTATCAAACTTTGATAATTTTAATACTTTGTGTATATGTTTATTCGAATATATAAGTTATTAAAGCCTTGTCATCGGAACAACTTCCCTTGATGTCCAACGTAACTAATAAAGATTTTAAAAAATTGTCTATTTATAAAATCATGAATATTCACTATAATCATTAATATTATTATGACGATCGTGCTCAGCAACTGAAAATACATAAAAGTAAAGTGATCTTCACTCCAGCGCAGGGTACTTGATTCCCCGAACATACGCAGCAGCGTGCATCACCGCACCCGTAGTACCGCGCCAGGCCGCCAGGCGACGACGACACCAGTTATCGTATCCATTAGCGGAATAATGTTCCGGAAGGCATATAATGCTGCGCTAATCCATGAATTTTTACCGAACTCTTTCGTGTTATAAATGTTGCCGTATTAGAGATCACGTTTGAGTGGCAGGCTAATGGATAGATATTATTTTCTCCATAGTTCAGTTTTGTTTCCAATTATATACCATTAATTCGCTGTTACTTTCCACGTAGTATTTATCATGACAGAAAAATTAATTTGAAACAGACACAATTTACTTTTAAGTTGATATAGCTTTTGTATACTTGTCCACGATTTATGAAAGCATCTTATATATCTACAATGTCTGAGTCTATGGTAAAGAATTCTTTTCCAATAGTTCATGTGGACGGATGTATTAATCCATTCAATGTTAATGGATAATTTTGTTCGATTATCCAGATGCACCTGAAACAGCTATGAGTTGTTCATCTTGCAGAAAGTCGTATTCTTCTGTAAATTTTAATTTATCTAATAACTCTCTAAATGAACAGAGTCCGTCTATCGAGAGAAGCTGGACTAGAACAAATGTTGGATGGATTGAAAAGTAAATTATCTTCTCTACCTCCAAATGACCCATTGATAGTTTCTTTTATGACAATAGCGCCTAAATGCTGTACTTTACGTGATATTCAATCAGAGTTTAATGTCTCTATGAGAATGGCAAAAAAGGCGAAGTATTTGAGAAATGAATTTGGTATCTTAACGATTCCTGATACGACAAAAGGGAAAAGTTTACCTGAAAGTACAATTAAAAAGTTAAAAGAATTTTATGAATGTGATATTAATAATCGAGTTATGCAGAATAAAATAGATGTAGTTAAAATTAACGAATATGGTGAAATTTCGTATGTTCTAAAAAGATTGCTACTATGTGATATCAAAGTATTATATAGAAATTTTAAAGAAGAATGCCAACAATTTCCTATCGGCTTTAGCAAATTTGCAGAGCTACGTCCAAAATGGTGTGTTTTGGCCGATGAATGAGGTACGCATAGCGTGTGTGTATGTGTAATACACCAAAACTTCAAGGCCATGCTTAAAGCATCCAATTTGTTGGTTCTCACGAAGGAATCTGGTGATCTAATAAATGATTATACAGATTGCTTTTCGTTAATCTTATGTAAAAAGCAGAATCCTGCCTGTTTTTAGGAAGTTGTCAAAAATGTGGTAATTTTTTAAGATTTGAAGAATATGTATCTTCTGTACTATACGAAAATAAGATTGAAGAATTAATTTTCAGTGTCTGACAGTCAATAGATAAATGTACTTTAAAAAAAGAATGTCTTTCGGTGGATGATTTTATTTCCGAATTGAAAATGGATTATTCTGAAAATTTGGCTTACGTATTTCAGAATGCTGCTCAACAATTTCATTTTAACAATGCTCAGTGTACAATACTTATTGCAGTACTATATTACAGAGAAGATAATGGAAAAAGGCATTGTAGTTGTATAGCACTTTCTGAATGTACTACTCATGATAGGTCCGCAGTTTATATTTTACAAGGAAAAATTATTCCTGAAATAAAGAAAAGAATTAAAGAAATGAATAAGATTATATACGTCACAGATGGTGCAAAGCAGCACTATAAAAACAGATATCAAGTGATAAATTTGGTAAATCATGAGTTAGATTTTCAAATAACGGCAGAGTAACATTTTCAGGCTACTGCTCATGGAAAGGGTACATGTGATGGAGTAGGGGCTGTGTTAAAAAGAGAAGCTACTCGTACGAGGCTTGCAGGCCAAAGCTATGGACGCGATTTTAAATTCAAAACAACTTTATGACTGGGCGAGACAAAAGTTCCAAACCATAACATTCGTTCACTATTCCCAAAAAGATTATGAAAAAACATCAAAGATCACCAAAGAAAAGATTCTCAAGTGCACCATCTGTTACAAAAATTTCAGAAGGACACACGTTTTTAGTTTCTTTCGACAAAAAATTACTGTGTTTAGATACTCTAATACACCAAATCCATTATCAATAATACAATATTAATAATTGAATTTTAAAAATGTTAAACAAAATAATACAAATATACAAAAAATGACAATAATAAAAAATTAAAAACCTTTAAAAAATTAGAAATTACAAAATAACAAAAAAGAATGTAATGCGGTCTTTGTAATAAAGACAGTCTCAACTCTGTAAAACGCAGAGACCGTTCATAGGAATCAATAAAAAAGTTGCATAATAACTATATATCAGTAAGCAGTTATTGTAATTGAATATACTTGAGTTGAAGTAAACAAATAAAATTTAGCTTCGTGTTAATATTCAGCGACACAGAATTCATAAAAATAGTCTCCGTCGAAAATTTTCCTCAATAGACTTACGTTTTCTACGGCATAAAACTGCAATTTTGGGGTGTTTTTTGAGGTTAGGGACGAACGCTTGAGGTATCGGTAAAAAATAGGATCGGATTCGTGTTCAACAGGTCAAAATACATAAAAATACGCTCTGTCAATAATTTTCCTCACGTAGATCACAGGAACTATCTCGCAACCGCGTGAAACAGCAATTTTGGGGTGTTTTTTGAGGTTAGGGACGAATGCTTGAGGTATCGCTAAAAAAGAGGGTCGGATTATATATATATATATATATATATATATATATATATATATATATATATATATATATATCGATGAAAATTCCACGTCACGTGAGCAAGTGAAAAACTTGAGTACTCTGAAACTATAAGACAATGATGTAATTCGTACCCAAAATATATTAAAAAATTTTCTCAATTTTTCTCAAAATGAATGTATTTTTATCTGGAGAACTATAGAAGATAAAGTAATTTAGTCCATGATAGTATTGTTTGCATCACCAAACTTGATGATTTTGATTAGTCCAAATTTTTGCCAAGATACAGATGAAATTTTAAGCTAAGCGCCACAAGCTATTTTGTCGAAAATAATTTCAAGCAAATTTTTAGATGAATATTATAAAATAAAATAAAATTTATAATTGTACTATAACTTAGTTACGAGAAAAAAATACAAGAAATTGGTTTATTTTACCAAAATTAGGCTCTTATGGGATTTAACATGTAAATCTATTCCTGATAAAATAAGCCAATTTCGTTAACTCTTTTCTCGTAACTGAATTATAGCACCATTCTCAATCTTGTTTTATCTTATAATAAACATCTAAAACTACCATTGAAATTATTTTCATCAAAATTGCTTGTGGCGCTCAGCTTAAAATTTCATCTGTATCTTGGCAAAAATTTGGACTAATCAAAATCATCAGTTTGGTGATGCAAAAAATAGTATCATATTCTGCATCAATTTCTCTTTCCAAAACACATGGACTAAATTACTTTATCTTCTATAGTTCTCCAGATAAAAATACATTCATTTTGAGAAAAATGAAAATAATGTAAACAATCATGTTTTCCAGCTTGGCATAAATCCTGAACCAATAGAGGTCAGGGTTTGAAAATTTTTTAACATATTTTGGGTACGAACTACATCATTGTCTTATAGTTTCAGAGTATTCAAATTTTTCACTTGCTTAATTGACGTGGAATCGTCCATATATATTTAATTAAATGAACAATGAACTATGCGTTTTATTCCAATATTCTTCAGACTCTGCTTAATGAAGAACATTTGGCACATTTTCAAATGTAGCGATAATTTTTAGACTTTTAAATTATATTAAAATATTTGAAACTTTATTTTGACAAAATCTCTGCATATTTTAAACATCAGACATAGCGATCAATTTTAGACTTTTGAATTATATTGCAATATTTGAAATTTTATTGTTTTAAAATCTCTGCATTTTGAAACGTCAAATATATCGATTATTTTCAGATTTTTCAATTAAGTCAAAATACTCGAAATTTTCATTTTGATAATATTTTTTTTTACATTTTTAAACAGTAGTTATTGCGATAATTTTTAGACTTTTCAACCACATTAAAATATTTGAAATTTGTTTTCTTATACAATCTCTTTGTTCTTTTTTAAACATCTATTATTGCGATCATTATTAGACTATTCAATCAGCTTACAATATTTGAAAATTTTGTCATGACAATATTTCTTTGTACATTTTTAAACGTGAGATCTGATATTGCGATTATTTTTTGTCTTTTCAAATAGCTTAAAATATTTTTAAATTATTGTATTGATAACATATTTTTGTACAATTTTAAACGTCAGATATTTCGTTATTTTTTAGACTTTTCAATTAACTAAAAATACTTCAAATTGTTATTTTTGTATATTTTTAAACGCCAAATATTGCGATCAAATGTAGATTATTTATTTTAACTATATTTCTATACTACTATAAGTTTTTATTTTAAATATATTTCTCTCTTTCTATACAATTTGTACATAAAACCTAATTACCAACTAACCTTAACGCAATATACATTTCGTAATCGCAAATATTTAGTATCGGTGCCGTAAGTACAAATACTTACATTTTCCAAATCTTAATCTGCACATCGCTGATTTATTATTAATAATGTTGCAATAATCAACAACGCTTTCTATACTATACAGGATTCATATTTTCGCTTTAAATATTACTAAATAACGAATACTTGAAAGTGCTGCCTGTGATTTTGTGCATTCGCACGGTCACAAAAACACATAATCCCTGGTATTTGCCCTGTGTCTCCGAGGAAACCGTGCAAAACTCGGTGAGGGTAAACGGCATCGGACACCGTTTTGCTGAATTAAAATAAATTTAACTTTCGATGTTTATAAATAATTTTTATACATATGTACATCGTATTTCATATGTATGTACTTTATTCTACTTTCTTGGTGAACAGAAAATTTACTCATTCCACATTTGATTTTTAATATTTGCTTAACATAATCTATTTAATACTCCTTAAATTTTGTCACTGCTACCTTTATACTCTTTGTGTATTGTAGGCAAATCTCATATCCGTTTTCGTCTAGAATGTAGTACTGGTTAATAGTCATTATTATTATTTAGAAGAAGTACGAAGTAGCCCGAACGCGCGCCTCACTTCCAAATAATACGGGAAACAGAAGCATAAGCATAAGCATGTGGCGCGATGCCTCCCACGGCTTCTATCTCTATAGCCTGACAGTCACAGGTCAGCCTTTTGGCTTTCCCATGCTGAAGTGACCTTCACTGCGGAGACAAGCTCCCTACGAGGTCGATGATAGTCTCAGGGCGATCACAAAGTCGCCCCTAACTAAGGGCCTAAAGCCAACGAATTGCACATGCAGATTCGCGCGAGTCGAGAAATAAACCGCGGAGAAACCATCGCTATGCTCTTAATCCAATAAATCATACACTATAAATTACATCTTATATGCGCCCTACGTACAAACTTCATGCTTCTTTAGCACATATTTTTTTTGTGAGCCTACTCCTATAGCTCATCCCTGTGCTTGCTTGCGCGGTAGGACTATTGCTCATAAGAGAGTACTTAGGTTTTCTATTTCTTTTAATTTTCAAGAGAAAAATTACTTAATTTTGCACAGAGTTTAAATCAACCATTACGCAAATATCCCTAGAAAGTTTATGCTCGAATATTACGTTTTGCCTACAACACTTCTCCTTCCGCTATTTTATTAATTACTTCGCTTCTTATTTTGTGATAGCAATGATACTCAGAGTTTTTTATTTCTGCAAAAAATTACCCGATTTTACATGAAGTTCATACCAATTTACCTGGGCCCTAGATAATTAGCAAACTCCCAGCAGAATCAAAGCAATCATAATTGCTTAAATGCTAATAACAATGCAATTGAAACTTTACATTTACTTCAAAATACGAAGATACTTTTACTTGTAAAATCTTTTAAACACAATTAATTTTATAACTTTTAGAACATCATTTACTTCTCGAATCATCTGCGTGTAACATAAAATTTACTATTCTGACATTGTTTTGTCGCTTAACATGCTAACTTAAATTGTTAACTCTTTTCTAAACGGTTTCTATAATCTATAAACATTTTTTACGATATACAATCCCTGCTTTATGCTGATTATGACAAATTTACAAGTTTAATATCGCACGAGACGAAATAAAGCGTCCTAATACGCTCACTGTTACAGTACTGCTCTTTAAGAACACGCGTGGTATTGCGCTGGTATGCTGTTAATCTTGGTGATTGCGCTGCCGAAACAAGAATCATGCATTCGTCTCCATGCGAAAGATGGTGCTCGTTCTTGCACTGCCACTGTTGTCGTCATCGAAGTTGTAATTGCAGCTTTGTCTCAGATAAATCTTTTGTACAACAAATTTTTGCATTGAATAAAATTAAACTGAAAATTAACTCGATGGAACATAACAAAATTAACCAATTTAAAACGTGCTGTATAGTCATAGTCCCATAATCTACAATAACATTTACTGAAGTTCCAAAATTCTTTATAAAAAATATACTACAATACTACATTATATTACACAGCGTATTTTGTAGCGCTCCAAACCTTCCTTGCCATAAGAAAGTTTGACAAACCTATTTTAATTGCTTTTCAAGAAATTCCAATAGTTTGGCTCGTAAAAATTCGACGCCACACATTGATCACGCCGCGGCGCATTTCTTTCACGCGGTAACATAGCACACTGGGCTTGAACCAGAGATGGGTTGCTTTAAAATGACAAAGAAAACTGGAAGTGGCATTCGATTCCTTATTGTTTTCTGATGAAAAAACCGTTGGAATTGAAATCGTAACTGATCCTGTTTCGAAAATATGCATACTTTTCACTTTTTACGTAGTTTATCTCTTCATAAGATATAGTATAGATATAATATATAGATATTATTTCCACACTATCTGTGAGATAAATATCACGGCGCGTTTTTTTAAAGTGGTCTCCCTTATAGGCCTAATCCACTGTACATACACGCATATAACAAAATTATCTCATTTAGTAATAAATTTTTACAAGTGCTGGGAAGAAAATGTAACCACTGCTTTAAATAAACGCTCTACGAAAGATGGATCATTAATAGCGTTTATTTTAAATCTTTTCCAATACATTGAGAATTCTCGGTGAACGGATTCCCCCGCTTGCTCAGACCATATGCCCAAGTCATCATTGCATAAGTACAGAAGGCCATCCTTCAAATGATCTAAAAGAACATGGATTTTTAATGTCTTTGATACTCCCGTACTATCAAAAGCTGTGCGTAATTCTCTTAAATTTTTATCCATTTCGCTCGTGTCAGCCATTTTTGTAGAAAATCAAGTTTCTACAATCTTATTCATTGCCTTAAACGTGGCAATGAAAGGCTGCAATCGAAAAGGTCCAGCTTCTTTATAAATTTCAGGGTCGTTTAATCCATCAGCATTTTTTATGAGCATTCTGCATGCATTACCCTCGAAAATTTCACCATCGTAGTTTTTAGCAACTAGTTTTAATTTTTTCGGCCAAAGCAGAGCATTTTCACGATCTACAGCCGGAAGTACACCCTTCCAAAACAAGTGATTCACCAATCCTTGCAATAAATGCAATTCCGGAAGAGGGCACTTCTCAAGAACGTACATATTGGCGTCTTCTTCATCTACTTCTGCTACCAAAAGAGGGTAATTAACCATACTGTGAAATTCCCTTGCTAGTTTTTTTTTCTGTACGCTTTTGAATTTTAAATAGTCTTGTGTCAAATCATTGAATGTTTTTAAAATAATAACATCATCACTCGAATCACTGTTGAATTCTTCGCTATTTAATTGCTTCGAATTGTGTGGTTGTAGTTCACTTAAAGTAATGTAGCAATATGGACAAGGATACGTGGCTGATGCAGTTTGTTGTCCAATAGCAATTAATAAAAGCTTAAAATCTGCGATGAATTTATAAGGTATCTGATTCACCTGCGTTAACTCAAATAAAATTTTTAAGTTTTCATACGTCTTTTTTATCTTTGGCACAATTGTGTTTTTTTGCTACGCTTCCACCCTCAGAGTACGAAGCTCTTTTGTTGTTTTGATTTTGATTATCTTCATCTGTTATAACTGATACTGAAAGTTTAAAGAAACCTTTTCTGCCATCTACCATCAATTTTATTTTAATATCAGCATTAGTCAAATCAATATTGCGTTTGTCATAGAGCAATTCTAAAAGTTATGTGGCATTAGCATAGACGATAGGTCTCTTTACAATTCCTTCTTTAGAGGTTTCAAATTCACGACAATCTTTTTTGTAAACATTTTCCATTACGTTCGATTTCTCATGCATATGTTGAGTGTAATTTTTAGGAATGGCTTTTCTTCCAGCAAAAACTCGGATAAAATTAGTCATTTTCTTCATATGATTTCTTGTCAGCCCTGAAGTCGATTGAAACATGTCTAAGCCCTCAGCTGTAAAAACTACATTTTTCTGAACTTTATTATTAATGGTGACTTTTAATTTAGCGCCTGATGTGTTTAGTAAAATAGTATCGTTCAAATTATCATCACTTTTTCTTTTTTTCAAAATGGTTGAAACAAGCTGGTTTTGTTGTTTCTCAGGTAATTTTTCAACCAATTCTAAAGCATTATCACGAGCATTGGAAGAAGAAAGGCCTCGACAACTATGCCTGATTCCCTTACCTATTTTTTGTAAACAAAAATTGCAAATATCAATCGAACTTTTAGAAGGAGCCGTTCTTTTCTCACTGGGTGATTGTTGCACCTCTGCTTTGGCAATGTTAAGGCTATTATTTTGATCGATCATAGAGGAAAAGATACGTTTTTGGCCATTACCCTTAATAGCTTTTGTGTGACCCTTGAAACGTGCAGCTGAACATATGTAATAATTACACATCGTTTTATTCCTAGTTCCTTTACTTAAATGCATTTTTTCGTAACTAGGCATTTTTGGAAGAGGTCTTTTTGAATTACCGTTGTCTTGCTCACCAATTGTAAGCCTACAAGAAACGCAGATACTTGAAGGAAACATAGAATTGGCAGTATCAAATCCTTCATTGATATGCTTTTTTATCAAATTACAAAGTTTCTCAGTTATTGAAAACTCTGAACGTGGACGACCTTTAAAAACGATTTTTTTTCCACAAGTAGCACAAACCTTCACTCTATTCTCCTCATGATCACACGTGTGGTCCAAATGTGATAGATTATTCATTCTCAATTGTATACTTTTATTTGCAGCAATTAAAGTAAATATCAATGAATTCAAGAAGAATTTGAATAATTTGAATTTTTCAAAATATTCTTCTCATATTTGTAGCTACAACTGATGATTTTTAACTGTGGGGAGTCAGAAATTGGGCATACGCCATCTAGTGACCGTTAACGTAATTAAAGATTCAAAAAGGTTAATGAGCATAAGTTAATTATTATCAAATGTGGACATAGTATAATATATGTGATACGTATACACATGTACGTTGTGTGTGTGTGTGCATGTGTGTGTGTGATTTTGGGTATGCACGAGTGAGTATGCGTATGCAAGTGCGATAAAGTAATTTTCTTACAAAAATTCGAGATAAACTACGTAAAAAGTGAAAAGTATGCATATTTTCGAAACAAGATCAGCTAGGATTTCAATTCGAACGGTTTTTTCATCATAAAGTAATAAGGAATCAAATGCCACTTCCACTTTTCTTTGTCATTTTAATGCAACCCATCTCTGGTTCAAGCCCAGTGTGACAGTGCACTATTGTGACGTTACACGAATTTCTCCAAGCTGCTCTTATTTTTAATCTTAAAGAAAATACGGCACATTTTTCTTTGCGTTAGCTAACAAATACAAATAATTTATGGAGACAAATAATGCGTAGTTGACAAAACTTGATTGCAATTAACTCAAAGTACTTATGAATTTATTTAAGTTAATATACCGCTAGACAAGTAAATCTCATTTATTTTATAAAATTTTTAATCTGAATTATTATTGTTTATTAGGTAATAGCTCCGTGTATTGAACTTCATGTATTAAATTAAAAAACACATTTGATTAGCAACCAGCTTGTAAAAAGCGCAATGTTCTTACTGACTTTATAAAGCTATGTTCATATGTATCTGTAAAACTTTCATTCTGTGAATAGTAAATTAAATGTAATTTGATCTACTGATCTTATCAGCTTTAAAAGAATCTGATATGATAGTTGTTATTACTTTTGTTATTTTGTGCGGCTATACGTAACAGATTTTCTTTTTTAAAAACATAAAGGTATATTTTGCTTCACACTCAATTGTTATATTTATTACTATTTATAATAATACTTTCGCTGTGTAAATCCTTTGGAATTCAATCATTTCGTACTTAAAACAAATTCCCGTTCAAGGCAGTATTCTACTTCGGAACTTTAAAAAAACCGATTTTTTTACATTTTTCGAAAGCATGTGTATGTAAGAATATCATACTAAAATTTCAAGACGATCCGAGCAGTCTAACTGTACTTTGCCATGTTTCGAACGTATCTACCTGAGCGTGCTTATCCGATGCGCGCGGTGAGTCAGCCGCTTACCTGGCTTTGTACGTTAGAGCAACTGCTTCCTTATATATACTATAATACGTCAAACATCCTCCTGCTCTTGCTGCCGACGTACAAGAAGTGCTCAAACCAATATACGAAGATTTAACTGAACAATAGTTGCTTGAGAGATGCTTAGGTGGAAACACTCAGAATAATAACGAGTGTTTTAACTCCACAGTTTGGAATATGACACCTAAGCATGTCTACAACGGAAAAAAAATTGTGAAAATTGCAGTTTTGAAAATCATGGAAGTTATGGGTATCGGACTCGGCCAAATCGCCGCTTCGTATGTCAATACGCGCGACCAGGAGCGCGTAATCAGAGAGCACCGCCGCTCGACTGATGCTTCAAAGGAGAGCAGGACACAACGGAGACAGGCTAAATTGGATGAAAATGCTCTTCTGGAACAGTCTGAAGGCATTATGTGTGGTCCAGGCATCGCTGATTAAGCGTACGTTAATTTGTTTCGTAATTTTTTACTTAAAAAAAACTTTAATCGCGTTTTTCTCAAAACAATGTTTTTACACACCGTGTTAACGAAATCACAAAAACTACTGAACTGAGTCTTATGAAATTTTAAACACATATTTTGTACACGTATATTAACCCATGAAACTAGAATTATATAAAAATTTTCATTTTAACTATATTTTTTTTGCCAAAAACAGAGAAAGAAAATAACGTTTTTGTTTAAGCCGACATTTTGTTATTTTTACATGTATATTAAAAATTCTAGTTCCATAGGTTGCTGGAGTTATACTGAACCCAAAACTATTTGATTTTTCTGTTTCAGGTCAACCATTATCGAGATTTCGTTAACACCGCACACCTACCTACTTTTCGAGGTGTTGATTTAGACTGCAGTTTTCGAATATAAAAAGTGCATTACTGTATTAATATGTTTAATAATAATCTCAAAAAAAATTCACTAAAATACCTTTTGTTTCAAGCGTTTAAAGTGGAATACTGCCATAATGTAGCCTTAAAGGTACACTAAACAGTATACTTGACAAAAGTTTTAAAAATTAAACCATCTTATTCTGCAATTGTAATGTATTTTACAAACTAATCGATAAACCGATTTTGTTAAATAGGTCTAGCTATACTAAATGTTTCAGTATACATAATTTGCTATTATCTTTAACGAATATTTATATCCATGAAAATAAATGTTTTCTACTTAACATTCGCAAAATTTAACAATATTTTAAAATTTAATTTATTTATTAGATTTTCCAAGTTCTTAAAGTGCAACCGACCAGCAAACAATAAATTAAAATGTATATTCAATTACTAAATCAATAACGAAATACAAATAAATTAGACTGAATTCCTTTATGCACGTAATTCCCATACAATTTAATATTAAAAGTATTAAAATGCACTGTGCAATTTAATTTTAATAAAAATAAATAAATACTTATTGTACTTATCTTAATGTTTTTATGTGCGTTTTGTTCATTCAATCAACATTTCAAAATCCATGGTTCTCGTACAGCATACTCGACGAGATTAGCCATCACCAAAATTAAGAGGCTGCCGCTGCTCGATTGCCATATCAATAGGCAGCTAGGTCTTTGTCTTGATTTGACTTGTTTCTTCTCTGCAGAGCGGCGGCGTCGATTTTATTTATATATATATATATATATATATATATATATATATATATATATATATATATATATATATATATATATATATACCAACTACGCTGCTTTAACAGTGTTAATCTTCTTAAATTAAGTCACTGTGATCGGCTATCTTTTTCGCAAACTTTATTTATTTAGTCACTAAAAACACTTCTTATAAAATCCTTATAACTCAGTCCCACAAAACACAAATAATCCCGTCTTTTATTCCCGGGTTTCGGCACCAAATTGTTCGGAACATAATTATACGAAGGATTTTTTTAAAATAATTGATACGCATTTTTTATTTCAAGTAGTTATTATTATATACATTGGCTGGGTTGTTACAACGCGCGTTGAAACTGCTGTTCTGTACAAGGGCTAAAGTACATCTGACCTCTGCGTCATTCTTTTTTGAGCTAGAAATGAGCCGCTCTTCGCGCCGTCGAAAGTCGACGCCGACGACCGCCGCAAACATATACATAAGAAACTCGATAACGTTATCGCTTTTGAACTATACAGAACGTTTTAGAAACCTTTTGCAAAGCAAGTTATTATACAGTTACATTTTATTATTCCTAATGAATTCTATCCGTAACATTAGGTTAGGATAGGGAAACTATTGTTAAATAATTACATTAAATATAGAAAATACCGAAGCAGAATCACTTATGCACTACGATACTGAACTCATGCTATTTATTGTTAATAATTATTAGTAATATTATACGCGAACTTAGTGTTTGACTTTCACGGGGCGAGTCGACGCGATACACATACAGCAGGCACTCCACACGCACACTTTTCAACAGCTGCAGCCGATTCAGCATGAAGAAAGATATGTCTATCCAAGCTGAGCAGCACCAGAAGGCCCAGCAGACGGAAACGCTACACGTACGCGAACTCTCTTCTTTTCTATGTTACAGCAGCAGCACCTAAGAGTGAGAGATGACGGCCAACAGCTACCCTTGCAGATGACCATTAGACATACACACACATACACTAACACACTCCAAATTTTGGGTGACCGAAGGAGCGCGATCATAGAGCGAGGAAGCGGCTAAACGCAGAGATCAAATCGAGCGAGAAAGAAACGTGACGGCCATGAGGCCGTAACTGCCACGGGGCCGACGCGTATGTATCATTGATGCCGCGCGCAGTTGTACGCGCATACGAGTCTACCTACTTGAAGGGCAAGGAACGAGCGGAATGATAAGTACGCTATTCGATACGGTGGAAACAAGCAAATGTATATGCGGAGCGTATTACTGGCTGTTCCACCGTGGTCGGGTGGTCATTATCTTATCAATTGATATCGAGTAACGGAGAGTCTTTTCGGAAAAGGCAACGGCGTATAGAGGGCGCTCATTTATATTTAAATTAAGCGCGTCGAGTTGAAGCAATGCATGATGGGAAAAACTCGAGTAGTACTTAACCTTCGGTTACTACTTTGATGGAAATGGAGATTGGATCTAAAGCAATAGGTGGGTAAGAAGGAGCTAGGAAATCCAGTTATGAAAATAGAGGGAGCTGGAGCGCAGGAGACGCCACGAGGAGAGGACGAGAGTCCTGCTCGCTCCCCGTTCTGCTTCCGGCCTCTACACCAGTCGGACGTATTATTTCAGCAGTATCTTTCACAGGTTATTTTTCTAGGTTAGAGCAACAGGATAGTCGAGCGGCTTTTGTGTTTTACAGTCAAAGACGTCATTAAGATTCGGATTTCCTTGTTTGATTTTAAGATCTTAGTTGTTTGATTGAAGATTCCTTCAACGTGAGTGAATTAATTATACCCGGCGAGTCTTTGACCACATAGCGTCCAGCATTTTGTGTAGTTTACGAGGAATTAGTTATGTACTTCAAAATAATTTGGAGAGGTTTTTCATTTTCTAATTTATTTCCAGCTTTAGATTGTTACTGAATTATTCAGATAATTCGAGAGTGTGCTGAAGAAGTGTTGGCGGATTGTGTTGTTCGTGAAGGGTTTTTTGCTAGTTATTTTATTTTAATTCCAGGTTAGGGGTCCAGAGACAGTCGACCTTTTGATTTTATTTTTCAGCTATCGTTCAGTTCTAAGTGCATGCGAAAACGGTTGAAAAGGATCTTGAGGTTCCGATCACGCGTAAAAATAATAGATTATCTCTGTAGATTGGAGAATTTATAGTTGCGAATTAAAAGTGGGGGTACAAGGAAATATAATAATTTATTTTTGTTAAATAATATTACGGACAATTGTTGAGAATTACCTAATGTAATAAAATAAAATTTAATAGGAGAATTGTGTAATTTGCAATCAGTCAACGATTAAATTCTGGATTATCACGTCACGATATTATTTAACGATATTAATAAAATTTAGTTTTGGATTATGAATCGTGCATTAATTTGTTATAATGATTATTGCTGATATGAATTAGTTATAGTTTATAGGAAATAAATATCAAACTCTTATTAACTTAAACAATTATTTAAGTAGATAGTACCTGATTCCATGAATGATAACTGTACTATAAATTTGCTTAAATAATAAAGTTAAGTTTCTCCAGTACTCGAAGTTGGATCATCATTGGTTTCGCCCTTTATGTTCAGAAGGAGATCAGCGGAGCTCCTCGTGAGAGTCGGAAAATCAAAGGGAGAAGGTCGTAAGTTTGGATTAAATTCTAGAAGCATTGCTTTCACTCACAAATAATAGTGATAGTTTTTAGGACATTAAAATACAACATCATAAATGGCGCCCATCGTAGGACAATGCTGATCAATTCAATCAACTTCGAGTAATATGGAAAAAGAGGAATTCTTTTTTACACCACCCGGTAGACGAAGCCATAGGTGAAAGGTCAGGGACTTAGCCGCCAACGCGAACGTTGGACTCAGCCGCAAACGCGAACGTCGGACTTAAACAGTGATCATTAACATGACGGATACGGCATCAACAAGAGTCGATGAACCAGCGGCCATATTAACATCCATACCAACGACCCAAACAGCCACTCAGGCAACAGAAGGGTCTACTGAGAATGTCGACGTGATCAAAAACAATTTGAGAGGTACCAAGAAAAAGACTTGCCGATCAAGTATCCTATATCATGGAACCCATTGGAGTAGCTAGAGGTGGCATATGACAATCTGAATTTGCAAGAATTATCGAGCCGACAGAGGCCCAGGCGAAAACTGACACCACTACATGCGATCGAGTTGGGAGCTGAGATCACCAATTGGGGAGCGTAGAGCTCCAGTGCAACCACAGGAAAAGATCTAAACAAGAGACCAATTACGCAGGAGGAGAGAAGTAACCAATGGAATAATTGGATTGAAGTAGAATCAAGAAGATGAGCGAATACGACACAGAGAGATTCCGTTCGAAACCAACGCCAGAGATGTAGAAGTCCACCCAGGGACAGAGACACATCTCGAGAGATAGTCGCAGAAGCCGAAATCATAGAAGTGGCTCGAGAGATAGTCGCAGTAGCCGATACCACAAAACTGGCTCGTGAGACAGTAGCAGATGCAGAAACCAGAGAAGTGGTTTGAGAGATAGTCGCAGCAGTTCGAGAGATAGCCGCAGAAGCAGAAATAATATACGATCGAATAGAAGGGAAGTCAGCACCGAAGAAAACTATGGCAGGCGACAGGATGATAACAACCGTTGGCGGGACCATCGTCGAGACAGCAGTAACAGCAGAGAATCTGATAGGAGTTACGATCGAGACAGGGGGTGCGATCGTAGGAGATACGGAGGTCGGCATCGTGAAGCGGGCCCAACAAACACTCAACTTATCAATACATTACAAACGTGGTGTTCAAAATTTTCGGGAGACGAAAAGGACGCCGCAGAGGAGTTCCTAAAACAAGTGAATGATTGCCGCACGAGTGCAATGTTGTCAGATAGACAATTAATTGCAGCACTGCCATGCGTACTAACTAAGCCAGCTAGTACCTGATTTCGAACCATTCGTCGGGAGATCGAGTCTTGGCGATAATTAAAAGGCCATTCAAGAATCAATACGTCGAAATAATCAAGCAAAAGGATGTGGAATGCGATATGCGGAAACTAACTCAACGGCCAGGGGAGAAAATAACGAACTTCATATCCTGTTTCAAATTGATAGTCAGCCATTTTAATCGGCCGCGATCAATGAGAGAATAAGTAGATACTGCATATGAGAAAAGCAGGTCGAATTATAGAAACTATGGGAAGGATAAACGGATTCGGAGGTTAGAAGATATCGAGCATTATGGTCGAGAGTGTACAAGGCATTCAGAGTTAAATGAACAGTGGGAACCAACACCGCCAAAAGAGAAGATGAAAATTAAAGGAACAGAATATGCACCAGCAGGTGATGAAAAGAAACTGAATAAAGTGGCGACTGAACTGAATACGCGAGGTACAAATCAGAATTGGCAGAGAAATAACAACTCGAATTGGAATCAGCAGAGAGGTCAAGTCGGAGGGAAAAACAGCCAGTTCAAGTGAAGCGGTTCGAATTACGGAACAGTAGCTACGGATGAAATAAGAGGTGGCCAAACGAAATTAGGACACTCGATACTTTTACATACAGTCCCCGGGGGTCCAAGAGGACAACGATCAAGAGGTGAGAGACGCTCGAAGGTTGGCGTTGGCCATGCTCCCTCGGATTCCTAGGCAGAGGGGAGAGAGGTCCGGAAGTCCCCGGGGGTCCAAGAGGACAACGATCAAGAGGCGAGAGATTCTCGAAGGTTGGCGTTGGCCATACTCCCTCGAATTCCTAGGCAGAAGGGAGAGAGGTCTGGAAGGCAAACTATGAGAGTGGGTCAGGATTCTACCATTTCAGAAGAAGAATCAAAATGAGATTTGTAAACTTAATTTAAATTAGCCAACTTAATTTAAAAGAATTTAAAATATTTATCAGCTGTGGATGTGTATACTGTTAAAAAAACAAGAATCCAATGCTTTGCATGACAAAAATCTTACAATTTTATTTGTACAGGTTAGCTTATAGACAAGATTCAAAACACTTTAGTCATTTATTGTACGCTGTAATATTAACTCAACAATATTTCATATATGCTTACATTATAATAGAAAATAATAGAATGAAAGTAAAGTTTTATAATTATCTTGGAAATAATAAAAAACATTACGTGTTGAATATTATCCAGGACTATTAGATCATGTTCTGTGTAGCGCATCAAATGATTCCAAAAATTTTGAAAATATAGCACGGTTAGGAAACTTGTTTATATTGCCAGCTACTTACATTGATAGTCCGACATATATGCAACATCATTGTCAAGATGCTATGGCAATAATAAGATGTGTAGGAGCACCTGATTTATTTATTACAATCCAAAATGGAAGGAACTTAATTATGTTTTGACAAATTTCCACCATGTACTACACCAAATGATATTCCAAATATTACAGTTAAATTATTTCATGAAAAGTTAAAATTATTTATTGATGATATAATAAAAAATAAAATTGTTGGTAAAGTTACAGCTTACGTATACACAATTGAACTCCAAAAAGAGGTCTCCCTTATACACATCTTATTATAATACTGGATCACAATAGTCAATTATTAAATCCATAAATATCAATAAGCACATATTCACTGAAATGATGAAATACTTCAAAAATTAGTAGTAAACCATATGCTACATGGACCACATAACGCAACCTCTCCGTGTTATGATAAAGATCAAAAAGTTTGCAAAAAAAATACTTAATGAACTTTTTCAACAATCAACCAAATTTAAAGATAATGGATAAACAAGAATATAAAAGAAGAAATAATATTTCTAATAATCGTACATAAAAACTTAAACAATATAATCGAATTATTCAAGTAGACAATTCTACTGTAGTACCTTGTAACAGTTATTTATTTAAAAAATATAAATATATAAATATAAAGTATTTTGCATTTATTCAAAGTATAAAATACATTTTCGATTATATTCATAAAGTTAGCGATAGAGCATATTTATAACTGAAAAAAGTTAATAATACTAATGATGAAAATTCAGAAAAGTATGATGAATTTTCACAATTCATAGACTGTAGATATTTAAGTCCAATAGAAGCAGCTTGGCAAATACAAGAGTTCCCTTTATGTGGCAGAAGTCATACCGTATTATGTTTAGCTATTCATACAGAGAATCAGCAAGAAATTATTTATGAAGAAACTAAAGAAAGCCAAACGTTACAGAATAATGAAACCACATTGATAGCTTGGTTTGAATTAAATACAATAGATGATTTAGCTAAAAAAATTAAATATGCCAATATACCTAAATATTATAAATTTTAAATTAGAAACTTAATTATCGGTCAAAAGAAAATATATAAAAACAAAGTATGCAATAGGTAGACTAAATGTGATTTAGGTAGTTCTCTGACAGTGCCGAAATCATTAAACCTTCTAACAGTTTTTTGGACGGTCGAGACTGCAATTGGAGTTCTACCAACCCTAAAAGTTTCATTGAAAATATTTATTACTGCTCTGAAAGATCGCTCTATTCCACCCCTGCCTCTCATCATGAGAAGTGATATTATTTCTCTTTCCGTGATGTGTTGCATTTTGACTAAGTCTTCGAACTAGATCTTACCCAAACGTCGATGAGAATGAAGTACACAAAACTTACAATGCAGATGAACGTTTAAAAAAATTTTAAATAATAATCTGGTATTTTTACGTAAAAGCTCTGCTATTTTTTTACTTGTAAACTACTGCACTCAAGACTGATAGAAATTTTTGTACGACACAAGTTTTGTAATTCGATGCCTGTTCAAGTACCAGTTTAGAACAAAGCTCGAAATTGCAACTATTCAGTTTATTAATTTCAATTTATTTATTTATTAAATTATTTTTTTGAGAAGAGAGTTAAATTGAACTGTTATTTGATTGATTTTTTTATTATTCGTCGGTTTGATGCTAGCATACTAATATTCAATACCCAAATATTTTTAATAACATGGCGAACTTTGAAAATGAAAATTAAAAATCGCTCCTTTTTTTGTAAGATTGTTCAAAAACAGAATTATTTATTTGTAAGTTTAAGATTAGTTAGTTAGAAGTTCATGAGTTGGAGATTTATGCGATTGGCATTTGTAAATTATGCGTCAAAGAAATTATGATAATCGATGCTAACCTTTAAATGTTAGAAGCGAGGGGACTCACGTAACTCTAGCACTCCGATCGTGAGAGACAAGGGGAGTCACGTAAATCCAGCACCCTAATGGGAACAGATTTTACTACGTCCACGTCGTTGTTCCTTGGTAACGCTAAATGTAAAAAAAAACAAAGTTTACCTTGAAATAACCTTGAAGGTCAAGGTCGAATTCAAGGTCACCATTGGATTCCTCGTTGAAAGTTGCTCCAAGAGTGACCTTCAACTTTTTCAGAAACACCTGACCCAAGGAAGTACAGAACGGTCCCGTCCATCCGACCAAACCTTGTTTAAGTTTAAATGACCTTTAGCTGAACTTTAAGGTCACCCTTGACCTACGACCTGAGCACATATTTGGACGTAAAATTTCCCGCTCTTTCGATTGCCGGTGACAAAAATAGGGGTTACTATTAAAAAAAACAAAGTTGACCTTGAAATGACCTTGAAGGTCAATCTCAAGGTCGAATTCAAGGTCACCATTGAATTCCTCGTTGAAATTTACTATAAGAATGAGCTTGAGCTGTTGAAAAAATATTTTAGCTGAAAAAGTATTCAGGTGTTTCCATACTTTTTGGACACCCTGTATATATTTTTATTTGAAAATCAGAGTATGAACTCAAACAAATTAAAAAATGCATTTTTGTTAACAATATCGAATATTTACGTTGACGTTGACAGGATTTTTCAAATAACCACCCTTAAGTACCGTTAACTACCTCTTAAAGCGATGGGCCACATGTAATAAGTAAAACATATATTTCTTTCTTAAAAAGTATTCTGCCTGTAATCAGAATATGATTTATAACAAATGCAAATATATTAAAAAATTTCTGCAATAGTAGTATTAAAGGGGTGAGAAAAGTCACCCCTAGAAATGCATTATCCAATGTATCTTGAACTCCGATTATTATTTTTCAATGAAACAAAATGGAAAATATTCCTTATAAGAAACCCCAGATATTAGATGTAGTTATGACCCAAGGGGTTGCAAGCCTTATTTTATATTTTAGAAAAAATACATTTCTTATCAATATTTTTATTTTGAAAATCAGGGTATGAACTGAAGAAAATTAACAGCATTTTCGTTAACTATATCGAATATTTAAGTTGACGTGTTTCAGGATTTTTCAAACAACTACCCCCAAGTACCGTTAACTACCCCTTAAAGCGATGGGCCAAATGTAATAAGTAAAACATATCTTTCTTTCTTAAATAGTATTCTACCTGTAATCGGAATATGATTTATAACAAATGCAAATATATTACACATTTTCTGCAATAGTAGCATTGAAAGGGCGAGAAAAAGTTGACCCTTAGAAATGCATTAATATGAACAATATTTCTTATAAGAAACTCCAGATATTAGATGTACCAGATATTATGACCCAAGGGGTTGCAACCCTTATTTTATATTTAAAAAAACTACATTTTTTATCAATATTTTTATCATGAAAATCAGCGCATGAACTCAAAAATATCAAGAAAAGTATTTTCGTTTTAACAATATCGAATATTTAAGTTGACGTGTGTGAGGATTTTTCAAATAACCACCCCAAGTACTCTTAATTATCTCTGGAAGTGATGGGCTACATGTAAAAAGTAACACGTGTCTTTCTACCTTAAGGAATATTCTACATTTAAGCAGAAAGTTATCTATAACAATATAAATATGAAACTCTTTTTCCGCAAAAGTAATGTCAATGGGGAGAGGAAATTTACCTCCAGAAATTAAATAAAATGAAATAAATTTCAAAACATGTTACATTCATTTACAAAAAGCTCATGCAAATACAAAATCTTATTGACATGTATAGCAATCTTTTTGAAATAATTCGTACATGAAGCATATTTTTCTTTGAGATACGTAATGAGTTAATAAAATATAATATATTTATAATAGCATATTAGAATTACTATTATAATTACAATCACTGCTGCCATCATTTGTATTATTATTATTATTATTATTATTATTGTTGTTGTTATTTTTTCTTTTTTTTTAACTCGTAAAAATCTTCATAGATACCGTCCCCTTAGGTCCTGCACTCTGAGGTGGTAGTGTGGGACTCCACTGGCGCACTGTCCATCCCCGGCTGATGTCCGTGCTCACTGCCCGGATTATAGGCGAGGCGGGCGCGCCGCCGTGTCCTACCTACTAAAAACGAGTGTGCCGCGAACGCCCCCGCCCAATGTTTCTGAACAACCCTTCCCTTGCAAATGTTACGTCTAGTATCGATCGGCCAAATCCTGGCCTAATGTAGGTTGGTGTCGAGCCTACATTCAGCATCGACAGTCCAAGCCTTGCCGTTGAGTTGAGTATGAGTTGTCCTCGTCCATTCATCGTGGACATCTCTCATTCAATCGCCCTGGCGTTGAAATCCCGCCAACCACGTGACTGCCGGTTATTCCCCGTAGCGCGTCTTCTAACGTGTCAAGTTTGTGTGTAAATTCGTCCATCGTCAAACTGGATAACTGGTATACGCTCACGAATGTAACGGCCCCAACTCTTGCCCACGCGAAATCCTCTCCGGCTCCCCTGTCCTAAGTCACCTGGTCCTCGCGCACCCAAATCGCGGCTGTACCACTGTATATTTCCTTGAAGCACGCGAGTTATCTCGATGGGTGTAACTTGCATGCCTTAAGGGCGTCCCTGAATACTGTGCAGGCACCTGTTCCTGGAAAATGGTTTCGACCTTTGATATCGATACCTTTCTCCACGCACAGGAAACAGGTGAGCCTCTTATCTGGTTTGGCTGAGCACGCTGCTGCCTTGTGGCATTCGTTGCCACATTTCCAGCAGCATTTTCTCCTGTCTGTGCCCTTGCATTGCTTTTTAAGGTGTCCGTACCCGAGGCATTTATGGCACTGGGTCACTGTCACCCTTTGTCTGATTCGGCAATTGTTAATCCAGCCGACTCGCATCTTGCCTTTTTTATTAGAGTGGCGTTAACATGGTTATTTTAATGTCTGCCTTGCAGTCAGTCTCACGCTTGATTGCGCCCCTCACTTCATCTTCTGTTGCCGTACAGTATAGATCAAGGATCTCGATTGTCGGCCTATCTGCCGTGTCTTTCACATTTCCCATTCCCTTGACAACCTCCTTGATGGCCTCACGGAACGGCTGCGTATCGGCCGTCCCGCGCTCCATGATAAGGAGCACGCCGCCCTTCCTCGTCGCAGTCATCATAAATATTTTTCTGGCCGTCGCGTCTGGGTCCACAGTCTATTTTAGAGTGCTTACGATATCAGCGTAAGTCTTATTTTCAGTCGACTGTATTAGTATAGCATCACGTCTTGTCCTAAGAGCGCGAATGCCACCTCGGGGTCTGGGTGGCGGACCGGGCCTCTGGGTAGCCTCGTTCCCGCGCGGTTTCATCCTTGGGACCATCAGTCTTCCTGTATCGCCGCTACTAGCACCGGGCCGGGTCTGGGGGAGTCATGAGGGACGTTCAACTCTTTCTTCCTTGCGCGCCTATTCTGCACCTGCTGCCAAGTGCCTGCGTTGGATTTCTTTCTTTTGTTCGGGGTTTCCACATCTTGGGCGGTTCCCCTTTCTCTTTTTTTGGGATCGGAACTGATGATCTAGGGTGGTTCTCTTGCCTCCATGCGATCCCTTGCAACCTTGCTCCGAAGTACTTTTTTCCTGAGGCAAGATCTCTGATCTGTTCTGCTCCTCTCTGCACATCTCAGTTAGGAGCTGGACCATGCCGTGCAGTAGGGGTATACTTTTTTTGATAGCCCCTCCTGCGCCCTTTTGTTGGTTGCTGACATACTCTGACAGTGCATTCAGCATCATGTTCATTCCCTCCAGGGCAGCTCCAATCTGTGCTGGGCAGTTGCCTTGGAGTTCCTCTGCCATTTTTTCACCCCTTACATTGAGGTTTTTCTCTCTTTCTCGGATTTCAAAGAGCCTTTTCTTTGTCTCCTCCCAATCCCTTTTCCCGTGTTGCCGATTTCGGGATGAGGGTGTCCCCTGGGGTGTTTGCTGTCCGCGGAGGACATTCTCTTCCTGCCGATACACTGCCTGTTCGTTCTCAGTTTCTGCCTCAATTATTATTTCGACGTTATCATTGTTATTATCATTGTTATAATTTTTATTTGCCATATTTCTTTCTATACTCCAGGGTACCAAGCCGTCTCCGATCGTGGTTACCTCATTAGGTGGGGGTGTGAACGCGGCTATGGCTACCCCTATTGCCATAACCGTTTGGGGCCCGTGACGGGAAAGTTACAACCGAAATAGCCTGCGCACGTATCCCCAATCATTGGCATCCTGGTACCCCCACGGGTGCGACGTGTGGACGTCAGGAGCTACCACGCTATATACGCTTCATGCATCATGCAGCACATCCCTTGCGAGCAGCGTCAGCATGCTCGTTACATCGCGTGACCCTTGTATAAGTGTCGGTTGAAAAATGGTGTCTGTGCAACGGTGTTCTGCGTATAGTGGTGCGCAATATTGTGTGGTGAATGTTTTCCGAGTGAGATTGCGGTGTTATCCCGACCACGGCGATAGCGCTGCTATCCGCCACCCCTTCGCGTTTTTCCTAGACTTTTCTTTCTTTTTTCTGGGCAATACCCGTCTATAGGGGTAAATAATAATAAAAAAAAATAACATCTAGCTTCAATTGTGTTTAAATATTATAATATATATACGTATAATTTTGTCGAAATAATAGTAATAATAATAATGATGAGATAAATACTAAAAAAAATCAAAATAATAACGAAGAAAAAAAAATAATATTAACAATAATTGTTCTTTTTTTCGAGGGTATGTAGGAAATAGGCTGGTTGGGGCTGCATCCACCGTGTGTATAATATAGGACGAAAAATAAAATAAACAAAAACGCGAAAAAAACTTCACAGCCGTTACATCGCAAACCAACCCACTAAAACCTACCACCCTTTCCTCTTCTGGCGGAACTCACCCTGGTACCATTTATCACATAACCTCAGGGTGGTGCCATTCTTGTATCGTCTCGACAACCGCTGCTGCCTTGACCTGAAACAAATTTAAAATTCATAATTTTAAATCTCCCGAGGGGACGTCAGATCTAACCCGTCTCGTTTATACGCGTATTTGAACCGGCGCATTTATCTCCATACGAAAAGGAGAAATATTCCCGTCACTCCCCGCGACATTTATAAAATGAGAGAAAATGAGCGTCTCCCGGTTAAGAAAGGGTTCCATTTTCTCCTTCCTCGTCCATTTCCATGGAGTCGTCCGACGGCCCTGGGTTATGTTGGAGTATCGGAGCGTCTCCCAGCGTTTCATTCATACCTTCGTGGGTTGCCCCGTCTAGGTACCGTTTCTTTTGTCGTAAGACCGTCTCGGCGAATTTTGCCGTGGCGGCCCACTTATCCTTGGTGGACAACATTTCGCCCACGATGGTCTCGGGCGTAAAATGTCCGACCAAGTCGAGAAGAGCTGTCCTTTCTTCGTTCCACTGTTCGTAGACAAAGAACGTGTGGAATGCACCATCGCGATCAGCGAAACAAAAAATACACTTCGGGCTCTGTAGCTTCCCCATGCGTTTGAGATAGTTGCAGAAGTACACGTGGTCACTCAGGAATTGGGTAACGTAGTATCCTACCTCTCCGTGGGCTCTGTTTATCCAAGGGGCCAATTATATATGATATATAATGATAATGATATTGGTCTATCAGCCTGGTTGTCCACTGATCCTTGGTTTCATTTGTTCAGGATTGTTGCTACGTTGCCATGGTACGCTCACGTTTCTCACTGTGGACGGTTGTTCTGTCCTCTGCTGGGTTTTTCTTCTTCCATTCATAGATTCTCTTGCGCTCCTTCACGTGTAGATCTATCGGGATGATTCCGACAAAAACGAGTACTGCCGGTCCCGAGACCGTGCAATATGCGCTGGAGACTCGGAGAGCTCCTCTACGTTGAACGGAAGTGATTCTAATCCGGTACGACTCCTTCTCCATTGCATCGGCCCATATTTCAGAGCCGTACAATAGATGAGACGGCCCAGGTATACCGTCTTTTTCGCCGCTTTGTCCGCCGCATACGCCAAGTGTCAAACGAAATTAAGCTTAGTATCTAGTTTGAGTCCCAGATACATAGCCTCCCTCCTCGTCAATACTTCTGTCTCTCCCACTTTCATGGTAAATATGGGGTTTATCCGCTTGCCGGTGAAGGGCACGATCTCTGTCTTGGCGGCTGCCAAGTCGAGTCCGTGTTCCCGCATCCAGCGCGAGATCCTGCGCATCGCCTGGTTGAGCAGATGTTGTGCTCTGTCGAAGTTGCGATGATGACTAAAGCGACATCATCGGCGTACGCTATCATGTACACCCCTTATAGCAGCCCGAGCCTCAGCAGGCTATCGTACAGAATGTTCCAAAAATCTGGACCGAAGATCGACCCCTGGGTCACGCCGGCGCTGAGATATTTCTCGCGTTGGCCTTCTTCTGTATCGTATCTGAGGATACGATCCTTTAAGTAGTCTCGTATCACCTGCATGATGTACTCCAGGACTCTGAACACGGTCAACGCTACCAAGATGTCAGGCCCCATTACTGCAGTGTTTGTAGGTGATTAATGGATTCATTACTCCACAGGTTCAACAATTTACAAGAAGTGTTCTAATTTTTAAAAATTGTTTAAGGGGTTATATCCCCCTTATGCTCTAAAAAACAAGGCTTTGCGTAATTTTTCGAATGAATCGTAGTTTTTCCTAATAGCAAGTCCGTAATAAATAGAAAGTTCATCAATTAACTTTCCGGTCAACTTTCCTCGGCCGCCAAGACCTTTCGTTGTTTTTTTCAAATTGCGCAGACGCGTTCCCATGCGCTTCTGAACGTGTCCGACACATTCTTTTTTTTCGACAATGAAATCTTTATAAGGTTTTCAGTCGACTATACCTTTACATGTTTTTGAATCGCCGTCGCCGATATATTTAAAATATTTGATATTATGAAGTTTTTCTGAGCGTTTGAACATTTCTATAACTGCGTCGATGTCCATTTTCCCGGCACTACCTTTATGGTTGGCATCACAGTTATGTTTGTGTGAAGGGTATACCTCTTTGTATTCAGCAGTACCTTCTTTTTTTTGCCAATATTCACACACTTTACAGTACTTAGATTTTACACACACATCCAATACCTTGCCAGTGTACCAACCAATCAAAGTCAGCAATCCGAACAAAGACGTAAACGCTCTCTTTCGCCAAGATCCATCGCCTGACACCGTGATACCTTCTTTTTCACCTCGTTCGATAGAAATTTCTTTTTCTTTAATCGCTGATTTTTTCATAGATATAATTCGAACAGATGAAGTAGCAGTGGCGATATTAGATATGATCTTACTGTAAGTTGTTTGAAAAACAGGCTTTGCAAGATCCATCATAGAACAGAACTTTTTTATACCGTTGATACCTATGTCTATGATGCGCATAGCTAAAATAATACGGCAGTTGATCTCATAAGCACGACTATTTATTACAGGACAGCTGTTAATATCAGCATCACCACAGTTCGAACAAGACGCAATAATTTTGAAGCCTAGTCCACGCTTGTTCGACTCTAAAAACCGCACGTCACCATTACATCTTTGGCATACTACTAATTCAGAAAGAGCAGTAAATACAGCGAAAAAATTGATGAAACAGTAGCCGAAATTATTATCAACATCGCGGTCACTGTCTAAATGAGGAGTTTTCAATTTCTTAGCCGAGGTACTAACGTGCTCCGAATCGCCTTCGAACAAATAGCGGTTAGGCGGGCGTCGATTACTAAGTTTACTCCGTTTTGTACTTGTACTTCTTGTTTTACTGCCTTTGCGGCCACTGTACACCTTTTGACTCATAATTAAGTACTTGTAAATATAATTCACAGTTAAAAAGTAAAGCAAAACTCAAAATACCAACGTAAACAACGAGAACGGCTGATCGACTAAACACAGGGCAAGTATGAGTAAACACGTGCTGTAAAGACGCTGTAACCGTCGTAATGTCATGTAGCGACCTCTATAATTCAAATTTAAAACACGATATCCATCGTAGGTAACTTCTACTAATTTCCAAAGCCGCGAAATTCAAAAAAGCGAGCATCGCTAAAATAAGCAAAAATTGTGATTTTGGAGCATCAAAACTGTTTGGAAAAAATTGATTTAAAAAAATTTTGAGTTTAAATCGGTACTTGGGCGTTGTAGATTTTGATTGTAGGATAGTTTTGGCAAGATTTAAGCCAATAAAAAAAATGGAAAAAAACAAAAAAATTTGGGGGATATAACCCCTTAAATATAGAAAAATTTTACAATTTGGAAAATTTTACAATTTGGAAAACTTTACAATTTGGAAAATTTTACAATTTGGAAAATTTTACAATTTGGAAAATTTTACAATTTGGAAAATTTTGACATTTGAAAATTTTGAAAATTTTTGTAAAACTATTTTACAGCGCTGGCCGATGTCAGCACCGAGAACGATGTCTACACAGCAGTCGCATGAGCGAGAGAGACAGAGCTAGGGAGAGACATAGCTAGGGAGAGCGTGTAAGTGATTATACGCATCCGCCTATCACGTCGTGAAGTCTGGGTTTCTGCTACAAGGAGCATCGCCACAGCGCGCCCAGCTGACATGTCTCGTCGCTACTGCTGCCGTCGACTCAGCTACTACAATGATCCAGTCACCATCGGTACTGGATGCGAGCCGCTCTGTTGTACTGGACACTGTTGCTGCCATCGATGCATTGCTTCGCTTTAATCATCTGGTGACTCAAGTGCCATTGGTACTTTAAGCGAGCCGCTCTGGACTTCTGGTTTATCATGGACGCAGCAAGCAGTCATCACACGGCAATATAATTCTGATTTTTTCACTTTTAAATAATTAAATATTATTATTGAATCATTCAATTTAATTCACTTCAGTCGAGTTAAAAGAAATTAAGAAATTTCTCTTCGTCGCAATCATAATATTTTTAATAAAGTGAACAAGTAA
Source organism: Gastracanthus pulcherrimus (assembly GCA_949152435.1). NCBI lineage: Eukaryota > Metazoa > Arthropoda > Insecta > Hymenoptera > Pteromalidae > Gastracanthus > Gastracanthus pulcherrimus. The sequence goes on from OX424575.1 coordinate 65,448,776, forward strand.
CAGCTGTTCATGCTGTACGATATACAAATCAGGATTAGTATCAATCTCGTAGCTTTATTCAAAGCATTATGCGTTTGCTTTCATATCAAACTCAATTCTTCGCAACCGAAATGTAAACTCGTATAATTACGTATATGTTTTTAAGATTGAGAATAAAAAAATAAAATATCAGTGCTTTACTTTATCGCAGTGCTATCTCTAAGAAAATTATAATTTCAGGGATTGCTTCTTAAGGCTACCAGATGCACTCGTAGAGCTGACAACTCACTCACAGTTGTCAGCTAGCTCAGAATGAAAACCTGGCATTAGCTTTATCGGTTGCTTGAACTAGCGCTTCTTTTATCTTTTTTTCTTACTTACATTCAGTTTGTTATCTCAATGATTATTCTTGAATTATATTCCTATCCTATCAGGTTAATTGAATGAAAGTTAATTATTCATTGAATGAAAGTTAATTATTCATTGATTATTTGAATCATTTCTAGATTCATAATCATCTCATAATACGAATTAACTTTTAGTGTTCATTCAAGTTATTCATTCGCATTTGATTATTTGAATCATTTCTAGATTCATAATCATCTCATAATGCGAATTAACTTTTAGTCTTCATTAAAGTTATTCATTTACATTTGATTATTTGAATCGTCTCCAGATTCATAATCTATTCTTAATGCGAATTAACTTTCATTCTTACACAAGTTATTCATTCACATTCATTGATTATTTTAATCGCTGCTACAACCGTAATCTTTTTATAATGCGAATTAACTTGACTAATATCTGTCAAATGGAATCATTGGCATCAATTATTTAAATCACATCTAGATGAAAATGAATTGTTCATGCGAATCAATTTCATAGTTCTCTCTAGAATCGAATCTTCGTATGGTTATTTGAATGGCATCATCATTCATAATCTTTTTCTATCAAGTGAATCAATTATCATAGTTATCTTTAATTATATTCAATCGCAATAGTTTCTTGAATTAGTTACAAACTTAGGTTAACAAATTATTAAAATTTCATTGAATTATTTAATGGTTTATCTAGATTAATTCTAATCAGAATTAATTCATTGCTTGAGATTTCGAGTTCATTTTAAATATTATCATTCATCGTGGAGGCACTTCTTAAATCTCAGGTTGGTCTTCAGCACAAAATCTTCACTTCATACCAAAATTTCAAATCAAAATCTCAAAGTATGGCAAAAGGTGCCGCATTGTCTCGTTTAGAAGCTCTTCAAGTTCACTATGATAAATTTCGCCAAAATCATGAAAAAATCATAAATTTGGAAAATGTTGATAAGAAACATAACTATTTCTCAACAAAGCTCGCAGATCTAGTGGATGATTCGTATTACGACAGAAAGGGTGTGTTAAGGATTATATATATATATATATATGTTTATGAATACTACGTAATTCAAATTACAATAGTCTGTATTGAACTTGACTAGAGCGCCACTTCCGCCTTATCGCGCACACCTCTGACCACCCGAGGATGCCGAGCCGTGCGGTCACGTTCCAATAAATAGCTAACGTTTATACATAACTTGTGCGTAGTTATTTAACCTCACCACATCTCCGATTTTCTTGACTTATAGCACAAAGAGGAAAAAACAAAACAAGCAAAAAATGCAACTCCTGCATCTCCTCAACCCCAATTTACTGCTGCTCAATTTCAATCGTTCACTCTCTTTTCATCATTGCCGAAAATGGATGTTCCCAAATTGGGCGGAAAATATACTGATTGGGAAAATTTTCGCGACATGTTTCGCACCATGATTCACCGCAGAGATAATATGACTGTAGTTATGAAATTGTATTATCTTCGAACTCATCTCTGTGGGGTGGCTCTAGATAAGATAAAGTATATTACCATTACTGATGATAATTATGAGAATGCTTGGGGAAAACTAGTCGATTATTATGAGAATCATCATAGGCTAGTTAACCAGCACGTCTCAGAATTTCTGTCCGTAAATTCCATGAAATCTGAGTTATCTTCAGAACTCAAACGTTTGCTGAAAGAAACTTGCAGTCCACTTGATTCTCTAAAATCGTTAAATAGAACGGTAAATGATTGGGGAGATCTCGTGGTGCATTTAACAGTTAGTAAACTCGATACTGACTCTCGTCGTGATTGGAAAAAACACATGGGTAATTTCAAAACACCTCCCACATCGGATTAGTTGAATAAGTTTCTTGAATCTCAGATTATTACTTTAGAATTCATAGAAGGTGGTTGTAAATCAATTCTGCCTAATATCAATAAGCAGAAGCAGCCAACTCAATCTAAATCACGCAATAACAACTCTTCGTCATCATCCTCAGTTCATTCTCTTCAACCTTGACGTCATAAAAAAAGTCAACTAAAAAACCGAGTCATAAGTGCTGTTATTGTAATCAATCGCATTATATTTCAAATTGTGACTCGTTCAAATCAAAGTCATTGTCTGAGCGGAAGGACATAATTTCCTCAAAAAATCTCTGCTATAATTGCTTCGGTAAACATTTCTATAAGGATTGTAGTTCAAATGAACGATGTTTTCATTGTAAAGGTAAACATCATAGCTTGTTACACGATGGATCTGATTCTCAAGCACAAGTTGTCGGTCATAATCCTGAAAAATCGTCATTTAATGCTCTAAACAAATTAACATTCTCCGGTGCAACCAACCTAGGTTACACCAATCGTAAACGGCATATTTCTACTACCATAATAAAGGTAATAGGGCCAACTGGAATCGAAATTGCAGCACGTGCTATAGTAGAATAATGCTCTCAACTATGTTTAATGTCGACATCTCTCTGTCAACGATTAAGATTAAAGCAGAGCAAAGCTCATATCGCTGTGAGAGGAGTAGGGGAAGAAACAGTAGCTATATCTAAAGCTACAGCTCGTTTCACAATTCGCCCAAGATTCCAATCGACATTCTCATGTGAAGTAGAAGCACTAATTCTACCAAAGGTATCTTACTATACCCCACCTTCAACTCAGAATCACTCAAATTTAAAACACATACAAGGTTTAGATTTAGCAGCTCCTCCATTCATAAAAGATTCTTATATAGATGTCTTACTAGGAACCTCTATCCACTCTCGTGTCGTAGAAGCTCAGGTCATCAAAAGATGCTTACGAGAAATTCATGTTCGAGTATGAACAACTCGGGCATACGAGTATGTTCGCTGCTACCACTGAATCTAATCGAAAATATGTCAGTGAATGTTTCTTTCTTACTCATCACGGCGTTTGGAAGGAGTCAATCACAACGCCTAAACTCCGCACTATTATCAATAGATCTATCAGAACCGACTCAGGTTCTTCGCTCAACAAATTGCTTAACGCAGGGCCTAACCTAGTCCCAAATCTCTTTGATCTTGTCTGCAAATGGCGTCGATACGAATTCGTATTTACTGCAGACATAGAAATAATATACCGGCAAATACTAGTTCACAAAGACGATCAGCATTTTCAGTCAATTCTCTGGCGTTCTAGCCCCGAAAAGCTCGTTGAAACCTTTCATCTGACCACAGTCACTTATGAAATAACTCAGTCCTCTTTCTTGACTAGTCGCTCAATCAAGCAACTAGCTCTTGATAGCAAAATTACTCATTCACTTGGCGCAGAAGTCGCAGAGAATGAAATCTATATTGATGATGTAATGTCAGGTGGCCATTCTATCGATGAAGCAATCGCCAAACAAAAGGAAACTTTGGATCTACTTGCGAGTGATGGCTTTCCTTTAAGAAAGTGGATATCGAATGATGCTCCTATCGTAAATTGGTTGCCTACTAACCTTCTTGATGAAGGCGTAGTATCATTTTCTAGCTCATCACGTGCAATTCCAATATTAGGGCTATCTTGGCAGCTGAATGATGATATATTTGAATTTCATATAGAATCTGCTTCAACTACGAACTTAATTACAATACGAGTAGTGCTTTCTAATATTTCCCGTTTATTTGATCCCATTGGTTGACTAAGCCCTGTGCTCATCACTGCCAAGATTCTATTACAATGTCTTTGGTTATTAAAAGTCGATTGGAGTAATCCATTGCCAATTGAGATATCAAACAGATGGTGACACTGGCGATAGCAACTACTTTGCTTGTCAGTCTTGCGAATTCCACGCTGGATTCGCTACTCTCCCAATACTGAAATTGTTGAGATTCGCGGTTTCGCCGATGCTTCAAAGTAAGCTTATGGTGTCGTGATCTATCTCAGAATCATTCACAATGAGAAGGTTTCAGTATGGTTACAGTTAGCCAAATCTCGAGTCGCTTCACTCAAAACTCTGAGCGTACCCAGACTTGAGCTATGTGCTGCATATTTGCTAGCCAAACTAGTACATCACTTCATTGAAATTGTGCCTATTACTTTAGATAGGATACATACATGGTCAGATTCATCAGATATTTTACACTGGTTGAGTGATATTTCATTTCGATGGCAAACTTTCATAGCCAATCGAAGCTCTGATGTTCATACGCTTGTACCAAAGGCATTCTGGTATCATGTGCGGTATAAAAACGACCTGCTGATATTCTATCGTGAAACATTGATCTCTCTGATTTTCCGGCTTTCAATCATTGGTGGCAAGGTCCTAAGTGGCTAAGCACTGATGCACTGATAAGCATAAAAATTGTGATAGTTTTCATGAATCTCTTACCATTCACTATACGGAAGAGGCTGTTGTAGAATTAGAAACACTACACGCTCGTGAATCAGGTGTAGTCATTTGGGAGCTAGTCAATAAGTATTCTGAATTACCAAAGTTACTTCGGATTACTTAAGGGGTAACACCACTGTAGAAATTTCAAAAAATCGATTATTTATTGACTTAGAGCATGCTTTGAATCTTCTAAAATATGGTACAGAAGGTCCCATCCCGAAAAAAAAATTTTTATTTGAAATTTCGGGACTTATACCGAACGTCTTTGGTCGCTCCGAAACGGCCGGTCGCTTACCTGCGAGAGGCATGTATCTGATGAGAAGGACCGTCTTATGGCTTGCCTATTGTTCGCAAACTTCCCTAATGCTCCTATAGATGTCGATCTTAAGCTATTATCACTTAGTTAGGTGGTTTCAAAACAAAGTACGTCAGTGTAGCATCTGTATATCGTAATAAAACGACGCTCTCATTTTCGCTTTCGAAACTATATTTTTGTGAAAGTTTTAATTATTTATTATTACGTTGAGCAAAATGGAGAAAGAAAAAGTGTACGCAGGAAGAAAAGGCACGAAAAAAATTATCCAACACGGCATCGGAGCCGTAAATCATTTTGATGTAAATTATACATTTGGATACCGAATCATTAACTTTTTGACATTATTTTCTGCAATTTCTGAGCATGTGAAGTGTCAAACGTGCGGTTCTAATATAACTTTTCATGAAAGAAGTTCTCGGGGCTTGGGCTTCAAAATTGTGACTGTTTGCCCAAAGTGTCCAGAAATTGTTATACCTAATAGTAAATTTATAAAAAATGCATATGAAATTAATCGTCGGATGGTGTTAGCAATGCGACTGATAGGAGTAGGACTGAATGGAATGATTAAATTTTCCAATCTTTCTCGGATAAAATAGTGAATCTCATTTCAATAGCAACATCAACAGTTCGTGAGAACAGTATGAAGCAAGCTGTACAAGAGGAGAGACGAGAGAACGAAGAAAATGGTCAATCTCAAGGGATTACCGTTTCAAGAGATGGTTCTTGGAGGAAACGAGGGTATTTGTTGCTTTTTGGAGTTGTATCTTTGATTGGATGGCTTACTGGAAAAATCTTCGATGTGACTGTAAAATATAAATATTTTGAGTCTTGCGAGCACTGGAAAAATAAAACATCTGAATACGAAAAATGGTATGCATCACATGCCGATTTATGTCAACCAAATCATGAAGGTTCATCTGGTAAAATGAAGATATTGAAAATTCAATTTATTAGATTTTGGTTTTATAAACCTTAGTGATTCACGTATGACTGCGGAAATTTCAGTCTTAGAATTACAGAACTCTAGGCTATTAATGGGTGTATCTATACCAACGTCTCTATTATCTCAAAGTTCATCTCATCAGTTCTCTGTCTAGGTTGAACCCCATCATTCAACAATCTCTCTTACGAGTTGGTGATCACTTGTCTCACGCACTCCTTGAAAACGACACAAAACACCCTCTCATAATTTCAGGTGGCACCTTCTTTTCAACACTCTTGATAAGAGATTCTCACTCTCGCACTCTTCACGGTACAACACAGTTGAGGGGACGCCAAGCTGTGAAATCTGTAATTAGTCGATGTAACAAGTGTCGTCGTTTCTCAGCTTCCATTAACAATCAGCTGATGGGCGATCTGCCAGTGGCTCGAGTCACTCCTTCCTATCCATTCGAAATGGCCAGTAGAGGATTACAGCAGTGATGCATTCATTGCTGCATTTCATAAATTCAAAATATTATACATAGATTTAAAAATTCTGCAAAAATGATATCAAGCTTGAGACTATAATCTAACTAGCCTAGAATTAAAAGAAATATGAAAAACTAAATTATAAGATTTTTTATTTTGAAAATATTGTAGCGATTCTTGAAAAAAAACCGCATTTTTCAACCTTTAATTGCCCTTCACATATAACATCTATGGGTTTGAAATTTCTTTTAAATACTCTGGGTACACATGCCAACAGTTTTGTAGAGTTTCAGACATTTTTATTTTTGACATTTTCGCTTGACATGGAACCACCCATATATAATTGAAATTGTTCAATTGAAAACGCAATTTTTGATTTTAATTTGTTATAAATAATAAATTACTGAAAATAGAGTAAATCTACTTTCAGGGGCATAAAAGATTAAATATAAAATATGTAGAAGTTGTCCAAAGATCGAAAATTCGTGTATTTACATATCAAGTACATTGTGAAATAATTCTTGCGAAATGTAATCAATTTTTTAAGGGTGCTCCTATAAGAGGCCCGTGTATAAGAGCGATAAGAATAAGTCGAAAACTACCGTCATTACACTTATCGCGCGAATTCACGGAAGTCTAGCTCGCGCGGCTGTAGTCTTAGCCCCTCTTAAGTACCCATCTCACGCCTTGATCAACCGCCCGGTCTGAGTTAGAATTAGAGGGGAATGTGTCTATACGCACGCCTTCCGTGTAAAATTCCGTGTAAAATACTTTAAAAGTATTCCAAAAATGCACTTATCCAGAAGGCCAGAGTCAATCTGACGTATGTGTCATTCATTTTGAGCTCGACGAGCCGCTGTTTAAGCCATCAAAAGTCGCCGTCACAAAGACATCCGAGAACAATATTGCGTTAATGTATATGTATATAACAACCTTTTTTAAGACTTTTGTATAGGAACTTATTACGTGGTCTCTTTTGTTACTTTTACATTATCACCAATGGATTCTATCCGTAACAGTCCTCCCCCTCGTACAAAATCTGTTTTATTTTCTACTACTTATACTGTATAAAATTTCGCAAAGTGTTAGTAAGTGCTGATGTGAAATGATTCATAAAACCGCGAGAGCCTTTATCGAGTTAGCACAAGGTGAGCCTAAAAACGCAAATTTTAAATCGCGCTATCTAATGAATTAGAGCCAAAAATGACGTTTTCTTTGATTCAGTCTTTTCGCAAGATGGACCTACACATACCATGAAGGTAAACTCCTTATTGAGATTCTAACAGCCTGAAGACAATCACAGACCGCCGCGGGCTGTGGCTACTAAGACTTCGCCAGAACGTCAGCGGCATAAACAAACATTTATTATTATTGCATCAGTACGTAGACTGTAATACGTATGAACTCATGTCATGGGTCTATGTTCATTCAACAATAGGCAATCAATTCTCGAAATACAGTAATCCGTAAAACCGCTTGAAATATAAAATGTTTTACTGCGACATCGCACAACAACTTAAATACTTTAGAATACTTAGATGCTTTATTACTCAATTGAAACCCGAGATGGCGTTCTTTCTTCTTGACTCAGCCCCTCAGCCAGACGGCCCCAGTTTAGCCTTTCGACTTCACTGTGCACGGGTGACCTTCACATATCATGGAGCAAGCTTCCTTCGAAGTCTATAGCAATCTCCGGACGTTCATGACTCGTCCCTAGCTGGGGGCATTTTGATGCTTCGCCATCCCAGAACGTCATCGACACGAACAAATATCCACATGCCTAAATAGAACATATTTTACGACCCCGCTCCTCAGTCAAAACCATTACGGAAAAGCCCTGCTACAGTAGCTTTTTTATTCACCTGACCTTCACAACCATGGAGGCAAACTCCCTTAAAGGTCACGGTTTTCCACTGGGAGAGCCTTATCGATAAAATATGTCCTCAGAAACAATATCGACAAAACACATCAGAGTTTACATTTAAACATTGTTAACAAACCGAACTCACCTTGACTCTATTGCAAAATCTACAATATATTTTAAACAAATTTCGACTTGATACGGTCACTTGGAATAATCTTAAGATATACTTATAAGTGCTACCTGTGATTTTAAGCATTTGCACTGAACCAAAATCACTTAACCCAGGAATTTGCCCAATTCCTCAGAGGAAATCGTGCAAAACTCGGAGAGGGGAAACGGCATCGGAACGCTGATTGGCTGTTCTACTAGTTGTATAACTCCTTAATTTGCAAAAGAAAACCGTGTTAGATTTAATTTTAATCTATAAACCCAAAAGAAACAACCAATAATTTTCATCAGTCGTCACGAATACAAGCCTCAGCCGTTTTATACATCAAAATTAAAATCGCAAATAATTATTTATACAAAGGATACCTGACTTTAAACGCAGTCAAACCAGTTTACCTGGGCCCCAGGCAACCAGCGACCGCTAGCGAAGTCAAAACCATTATTGTTAATAACTGCTAAATACAATCCTCGGAAATATTTAATTACTTAAATATAAATATGCCTTTACTAAGAAATAGAAACTTATTTTTGACAATTAAGGAGTTATAAGAGTGACTTAAGTCTTTCGGCTTCGATATTTAACTGTTTTATACCGATTCCACCAAAATGCACAAAATCATAGATTTCATTTTACTGTTTTATTACTTTAACAAAGTTTCTTTTCTCTTAACCGTACACAAATTGCTAATTCATTAATCAGTAAATTATAATTGGTTCTCTGGTGTACATAATAGATTTTCGTTTTCAAAAAGGTCAAGGTTCATTATACATATCTCGTAATTCGCACTACGATGTAGTCGATGATACATTTACATTTATGTCAAATATTTTACATTTCCTGTTTTAAGGAAATCATGCAGGCCTGCTTAATTACTCTTAGAATTTTTAGATATATACAACGGATACTTAACTTCCCGAAGAATTTAATCGACTATTGTCATAATGAATTTTGCAGTCGTCATTGATATTACTTATAATTTCCTCATAAATAATTGTACGTTAATTTTTTAAAAATTGGAACAGATTTACCTTTAATAGCAACATGAAACTCATTAAACAACTTTACTTAATTAAATACAATATATATTACCGATTTCTCAAATTTGAAATAAGATACGTCATGTGCATGAAGAGAAATTGAAATTAGGAAAATATCACTCCTTTGTTTTGTATATATTAACAACAACAACTACAAATAGATTTGAGTAACACTATCACTTTATAACGATTTTGATATTTTACTACTTGTTAATGGTAGTCCCTCTTTAGATTTTATATCTACATGACAAAATATAGTCCTAAAAAATCCTCCATCCAAAACTGAAGTGAATATCCATTTATTTATACACCACATAATGTATTTAAGAAAAGTTTAAGTCGATCTTATTCAAGTATAATAAATTTATTGCAATCATACATGATCGATTTCTAAGTAACGAAATCAAAAACGTCTTTTGCTTGCAAACACTTCAGATACGATTGATTTGTTTACCCACAAGATTTTCCAAATTATTTGTCCACATTACAAATGAACTATTCCCAGACTACTTACAAGAAAATGCAATTTCAACTGTAATTTTATTCAACAAAATAACCAACATATTAATACATTTTTTTTTATCTACATGAACCCTCGTCTAAAATAGCTAATATATTACAATCAGATTAACGCTATGCGCTTTCCTGTTAACCCTTCAAAATGCTTACCGCTAAACAACTATTGCTCTTGAGGAAGGCGTGCATGGACACGCTGCTGTTGCGTTATGCATTCGTAGTACGTAATGCTTCGGTAAGAGTACGTATGGCTTCTCTAAGCGTCCGATGGAGTCCGTAAAGTTTTCGTGAGAGGCCGTGTGGCTTCCGTAAGAGTCCGTAAAGTTTCCGTATAAGACCATAAGGCTTCTGTAATAGTTCGTAACAGTGCATAAATCTTCCGTAAGAGCTCGTAAGATTCCGTAAATCTTCCATAAAAGTTCGTAGGAGTCCGTAAAGGTTCCGTAAGAGTCCGTATGTCTGTACTATAGATTCCGAAAGTTTCGTAAGTACGAGGGTAGTTCAATAAGTCTTTAGAATGACCAACAGATGGCGCGCGAATCGCTCCAAATCATCTGTTTTCAGTCAGCACCACTCCCGACTAGATATATGGTGCAGTCACAGTCCACATCTTCTGAGTTTACGTGTTTTTATAACCAATTGAAAAAAAAAATTGCTTTTTAAGAAAAATGGAAAAAAACGAGTTCAGAGCGGTAATTAAACATTTTCATTTAAAGGGTTTAACTCCATATGAGATAAAAAATGAATTGGACTCAGTTCATGGCACATCTGCCCCTGCCTTAGCAACGGTTTATAACTGGGTAAATGAATTTAAGCGTGGTCGTACATCAATAAGTGACGAACCACGTTCAGGAAGGCCCGTAGAAGCAACTACTCCCGAAATCATCAATAAAATCCACGATATGGTGTTGAAGGATAGAAGATTAAAAGTGCGTGAGTTAGCTGAGGCCACAAGGATATCTATAGGTGCAGTTGTTTCAATTCTACATGAAAAATTAGGCATGAAAAAGCTATCGGCAAGATGGGTGCCGCGTTTGCTCTCAGCTGAGAATAAACGCAATAGAGTGGTCGCCTCTGAGGCTCTTTTGGCGCGCATAAGTCGGAATCCTGAGGAATTTTTTCGTCGATTTGTGACTGTGGATGAAACATGGATACACCACTACACTCCTGAGACAAAGGAACAATCCAAACCGTGGATTTCCACAGGCGAACCAGCTCCAAAGAAGGCAAAGACCGTAAAGTCAGCTGGTAAGGTTATGGCTACAGTTTTTTGGGATGCACGTGGAATTATACTTATTGACTACTTGGAAAAGGGTAAAACAATTACTGGTGAGTATTATGCATCATTATTAGAGCAGCTGAAAGAAGAAATTAAAAAAAAACGACCACATTTGGCGAGAAAAAAAATTCTCTTTCATCACGACAACGCCCGAGTTCACACATGCTTCGTTTCAATGGCTAAAATTGAAGAACTAAAATTCGAATTGGTCGAACACCCACCGTATTCACCAGATTTAGCCCCCAGTGACTTTTTCTTATTTCCAAACTTGAAAAAATGGCTCGGTGGACAGAGATTTACGGACAACGAAGACGTCATTGCCTCTGTAAGTGCTTATTTTGAGGAACTTCCGAAAACGCACTTTTCTGAAGGATTAAAAAAACTTAAAAAGCGATTGACCAAGTGTATAGAGCTCCAAGGAGATTATGTTGAAAAATAAAAAAAAATTTACCCAAAAAAAATTGTTTTTATACTTTATTCTAAAGACTTATTGAACAACCCTCGTATATATGGAGGTTCCGTGAGATTTGGAAGAGATTCTTCAAGAGACCGTAGCAGTTCCATTAGTTTCTATGAATATTCCGTTCAACTTCGTAAGAGATCAGCAATGACTCCGTATTAGTCCATAGGCATACCTCTCGTAAGATTTCATATCGAAAGCTTCCGTAAGAGTCGTATGGCTTCTGATGAGTTTTATGAAACAGATTTTCTGTGTTGCGCATTAGGGTTCTCAAGTATCACAGAAATCGTAAATTGCAACTCGACTCTTCATCGGCGCGTGTTTTACGATCGGCACGGGGGACAAAGCTCGACCACCGTGAGAGTGTCTTGCTCTCAGCGCTTTGAGCATAGGGCTATGTGCGCTACGCTTCGGCAACGGCTTGCATGCGACTGTATAGTCCGTGTAAAAATTAATAGTTTATGATGCTATGTTTTTGTTTTAGTTAACTTTATAATTATAAATTAGAATAATATCATTTTCATCTTTCTTTACTTTCAATAGCATTAATAAAATAAGTAATATCCCTTCAGTTTCATTTTAAATTGAAGGAGATTATTTTCTTTTCGTATGTATTAGTCATAAACCTCGTATTATTTTATATTTTTCTCTGCAACTATACGCATTGCAAGTTCAATTATAGACTGCACACATTTTATATATTGCGTATTTTTATACTTCATATAACGTAATCATTTCTACTATACGTTATAATTTTAGTTAGTATGTTAAGTATGTTTTAGGAAATTAGAATATTATACTTATACATAATTTTTAATAATGAATACAGTTTATACACATTCTGATATTTTAACCAAAGAAATCAAGTACAAAAGACTTGAAACTAAGAACAAAATAAATATTCGAGCTATTGTTACATATAATACTTTATATTTTTCTTTTATTGTTAAGATTCTTTTCTTTTTCAGTGTTTTTATATTATAATTTTGCTAAAACATGATTGAAATATGTATTAGAAGTAAAATTACTATTTATAGATTTAAGTCAGAAAATATAGGAGAATCATGTACGTGTCGACATCTCTATTCCGCGGAAAAGCGTGCGAACTAAAATAGGGCCCACCCTCTTATAGGCGTGTCTTTTAGTAGGGAGAAAAGCGGTCCTCCGCGTAGGCGTGGATTTTCCGAAAATGCTCCGGCATGATTGGAAAACTCCAAAATCAACCGAAAAGTAGGGAGGAAAGTGCCCCTCAGTTACGAGAGTTCCGCGCATTGATTGGAAAATCACGAGGTCCATAGTAGTGAGGTAGATAGAGTGCTGGTCTTCCGAGGGCACAAAACTCCCGGGACCAGACCCTATACCTTTTTTTCGCACTTTTCTATAAACTTTCCTTTTTCTATAAAATATTATTTTCCTCGCTTAAACAGCCAACCTCATTTCCGGATCAAGCTAAGGCAATAGCTGATGCGACCAGAAATTAAAGTTGGCCAATATTCACATAGTAATTCTGCGTTAAATACAATTAAATTAAGAAAGGATAAAGGTCAGGTAAATCTGTTGCGACTTTTCTAACAGTTAATTGTCAAATAATAAAATACTGAACTCGCTTTTCTTAGGCTTTTACACGAAACATTAAATTTACCCTTTCCTACACTAAATTCGCTACGGTAACAAATGTTAATAGATCCGTAAAGGTGCTTCTACGTTCCGGAGATGAAACGGAACGGAAGCACGCAATTGTCAGCATCGCTAACGAATTTGTGCATAGAAGTGAATAAACCATGCGCAAAATTGTTGAGTTGTGGTTGTTTTTACCTTGCAACGTTTGTAAAAAATACTAAAAAATCGTATATTGTACATAATTTTATTATATTCTGTAGCTAAGAATAATATATGCGCACAAATCTCATATTAAAAGTATTGAGAAAAAATATTTTCTGTCTCGTAGGCTAAGCTTATTAATATATATTTTGAAATTCTGCTAATAATAACTAAATTCTGGTAGATTAATTATAATTCATAAAATTAGATTAAATTACAATTAATGCCACTATGTACCATATTGTTACATTAAAATTTAAAGTCAGTTTTTATATGTCTCAATGGGATGATAAGATATACTAGTACATAAACTGTTGTTTTTTACTAATACAAAAGTAACTGTAAGAATAAAATTTAACTGAATTTATTACCTTTAGAAATGATGAACTCATTCCCGTACATACACTTATTTTATTTAATTTAGGTAGAGAAGAAATAAATTCATAATATAATATATTAGGGTTGTTACTTTTAACAAGCTTCGGCTCTTCAGAGCTTCGACAAAACGAAGTTTTGAAGTCTTCGAAGCAACGAAAGAAGAAAGTAAGACAAGACAGTAATTAATTTCAGCTGAAGAATAATGGTAGTTAAATATTTAAATTTAAAGTTAAGTTAGCTAAAGTTAGTTAAAGTTAAGTTAGTTAAAGTTAGTTAATGTAAAGTTAGTTAATGTAAAGTTAGTTAAAGTTAAGTTAGTTAAAGTTAGTTAATGTAAAGTTAGTTAAAGTTAGTTAATGTAAAGTTAGTTAAAGTTAAGTTAGTTAAAGTTAGTTAATGTAAAGTTAGTTAAAGTTAGTTAATGTAAAGTTAGTTAAAGTTAAGTTAGTTAAAGTTAGTTAATGTAAAGTTAGTTAAAGTTAGTTAATGTCAAGTTAGTTAATGTCAAGTTAGTTAATGTCAAGTTAGTTAATGTCAAGTTAGTTAAAGTTAGTTAATGTAAAGTTAGTTAATGTAAAGTTAGTTAATGTAAAGTTAGTTAATGTAAAGTTAGTTAATGTAAAGTTAGTTAATGTAAAGTTAGTTAATGTAAAGTTAGTTAATGTAAAGTTAGTTAATGTAAAGTTAGTTAATGTAAAGTTAGTTAATGTAAAGTTAGTTAATGTAAAGTTAGTTAAAGTTAAGTTAGTTAAAGTTAAGTTAGTTAAAGTTAAGTTAGTTAAAGTTAAGTTAGTTAAAGTTAAGTTAGTTAAAGTTAAGTTAGTTAAAGTTAAGTTAGTTAAAGTTAAGTTAGTTAAAGTTAAGTTAGTTAAAGTTAAGTTAGTTAAAGTTAAGTTAGTTAAAGTTAAGTTAGTTAAAGTTAAGTTAGTTAAAGTTAAGTTAGTTAAAGTTAAGTTAGTTAAAGTTAAGTTAGTTAAAGTTAAGTTAGTTAAAGTTAAGTTAGTTAAAGTTAAGTTAGTTAAAGTTAAGTTAGTTAAAGTTAAGTTAGTTAAAGTTAAGTTAGTTAAAGTTAAGTTAGTTAAAGTTAAGTTAGTTAAAGTTAAGTTAGTTAAAGTTAAGTTAGTTAAAGTTAAGTTAGTTAAAGTTAAGTTAGTTAAAGTTAAGTTAGTTAAAGTTAAGTTAGTTAAAGTTAAGTTAGTTAAAGTTAAGTTAGTTAAAGTTAAGTTAGTTAAAGTTAAGTTAGTTAAAGTTAAGTTAGTTAAAGTTAAGTTAGTTAAAGTTAAGTTAGTTAAAGTTAAGTTAGTTAAAGTTAAGTTAGTTAAAGTTAAGTTAGTTAAAGTTAAGTTAGTTAAAGTTAAGTTAGTTAAAGTTAAGTTAGTTAAAGTTAAGTTAGTTAAAGTTAAGTTAGTTAAAGTTAAGTTAGTTAAAGTTAAGTTAGTTAAAGTTAAGTTAGTTAAAGTTAAGTTAGTTAAAGTTAAGTTAGTTAAAGTTAAGTTAGTTAAAGTTAAGTTAGTTAAAGTTAAGTTAGTTAAAGTTAAGTTAGTTAAAGTTAAGTTAGTTAAAGTTAAGTTAGTTAAAGTTAAGTTAGTTAAAGTTAAGTTAGTTAAAGTTAAGTTAGTTAAAGTTAAGTTAGTTAAAGTTAAGTTAGTTAAAGTTAAGTTAGTTAAAGTTAAGTTAGTTAAAGTTAAGTTAGTTAAAGTTAAGTTAGTTAAAGTTAAGTTAGTTAAAGTTAAGTTAGTTAAAGTTAAGTTAGTTAAAGTTAAGTTAGTTAAAGTTAAGTTAGTTAAAGTTAAGTTAGTTAAAGTTAAGTTAGTTAAAGTTAAGTTAGTTAAAGTTAAGTTAGTTAAAGTTAAGTTAGTTAAAGTTAAGTTAGTTAAAGTTAAGTTAGTTAAAGTTAAGTTAGTTAAAGTTAAGTTAGTTAAAGTTAAGTTAGTTAAAGTTAAGTTAGTTAAAGTTAAGTTAGTTAAAGTTAAGTTAGTTAAAGTTAAGTTAGTTAAAGTTAAGTTAGTTAAAGTTAAGTTAGTTAAAGTTAAGTTAGTTAAAGTTAAGTTAGTTAAAGTTAAGTTAGTTAAAGTTAAGTTAGTTAAAGTTAAGTTAGTTAAAGTTAAGTTAGTTAAAGTTAAGTTAGTTAAGTTAGTTAAAGTTAAGTTAGTTAAGTTAGTTAAAGTTAAGTTAGTTAAGTTAGTTAAAGTTAAGTAAAGTTAAGTAAAGTTAACTAAAGTTAAGTAAAGTTAACTAAAGTTAAGTAAAGTTAACTAAAGTTAAGTTAGATAAAGTTAAGTTAGATAAAGTTAAGTAAAGTTAAGTTAGTTAAAGTTAAGTTAGTTAAAGTTAAGTTAGTTAAAGTTAAGTTAGTTAAAGTTAAGTAAAGTTAAGTAAAGTTAAGTTAGTTAAAGTTAAGTTAGTTAAAGTTAAGTAAAGTTAAGTTAGTTAAAGTTAAGTTAGTTAAAGTTAAGTAAAGTTAAGTTAGTTAAAGTTAAGTAAAGTTAAGTTAGTTAAAGTTAAGTAAAGTTAAGTTAGTTAAAGTTAAGTAAAGTTAAGTTAGTTAAAGTTAAGTAAAGTTAAGTTAGTTAAAGTTAAGTAAAGTTAAGTAAAGTTAACTAAATTTAAGTTAGTTAAAGTTAAGTTAAGTAAAGTTAAGTAAAGTTAACTAAAGTTAAGTTAGTTAAAGTTAAGTTAAGTAAAGTTAACTAAAGTTAAGTTAGTTAAAGTTAAGTTAAGTAAAGTTAACTAAAGTTAAGTTAGTTAAAGTTAAGTTAAGTAAAGTTAAGTAAAGTTAACTAAAGTTAAGTTAGTTAAAGTTAAGTTAAGTAAAGTTAACTAAAGTTAAGTTAGTTAAAGTTAAGTTAGTTAAAGTTAATTTAGTTTATATTAGTTAGTTAATGTTCAAGTTCTTTTATTAAAGTTCATAAAAGAAGTGACTGTTCATATTGCTTATTAAGGATATTAACCCTCTAATGTGAATCGTGCATTATTTGTAGTAACGTCTTCAGATCTATTTTGTTCGATTGCCCGTCTAATCTTTTACTTTCTAAGCTGAAAAAGCAATTAATAATCACAGCCACACAAACAAACAAAAATTTCAAAACCTACGGACCAGACCATGTACACTTTTTTGAGGTCGCTGTATCCGAATTCGTGGTCCGTTTGACCCCATCACCTCAGGGTCAAGGTCATTTCAAGGTGTAATCTACAAAATTAACGGCAACCATGTTTTAACAGTACATACATATGTTTTTGGGGTCGCTGAATTCGAATCCGCGGTCTGATTGACCCCATCACCTCAGGGTGAAGGTCATGTCAAGGTGAAATTTACAAAATTAACGGCAACCAAGTGTTAACAGTACATACATATGTTTTTGGGGTCGCTGAATTCGAATCCGTGGTCCGTTTGTCCCCATCACCTCAGGGCGAAGGTCATGTCAAGGTGAAATTTACAAAATTAACGGCAACCAAGTGTTAACAGTGCATACATATGTTTTTGGGGTCCCTGAATCCGAATTCGTGGTCCGTTTGGCCCCATCACCTGAGGGTGAAGGTCATGTCAAGGTCAAATGTACAAAATTCATGCAAAACAAACCGAACTTCATGCCATTTATTTTTTCTTACTATACCTTATACGTTTCTCATCAAATAATCGGTGCAAAAGTTTCCTTTTACGTTTTTTCCCAGTAGTTTTACAATCTCTTTTCAACATCCAGCAGTAGTCGGCCACCATACTAGTATACCATCTACCTTGATAACGCTTCTCCATTACTTTAACATCTTGGTGAAAACGCTGTCCCTGTTCTTCACTATAATATCCACAGTTTTCAGGAAACTATCCAAGTGATTGTATAGAAAATGTAATTTGTAATTCATTACGCAACCCATTTTCCCTAATTTCTCAACCATTTTAGATACAATTACTTTATAATTTGGGCTTCTTCGATTACCCAAAAAGTTTTCAGTAACATCCTTGAAGCTAAGCCTTGCAGCTTTTTCAATTTTGGTCATGGAGCTAATAAACTGATCATCGGTCATCATTTTTCTAACTTCTGGACCATCAAAATACCTTCCTTCAATTTCGCATCTGATTTACTTAGAAATTTGCTTTCCAAGTATTTGAAGCACTGGCCATCTTTATCTAAAGCCTTGACGAATTGTTTCATCACACCAAGTTTTATGTGTAATGGTGGAATGAGAACTTTTTTCGGGTTAACCAATGGAGTAGCTATAACGTTGTTCTTTCAGACTGTGAGAGATTTTCTTTCAGGCCATTTATGATTTGTATAGTGCTTTGTACGATCTCTACTATCCCATAAGCACAAGAAACTTGGCGTCTTTGTAAATCGAGACTGCTGTCCTAACAATATGCCAGAAACTTTCTAATCACCACATATACACCATTTATGCTTGTCATACTGAATTTTTTGTAATATAATTTGATTATCATATGTTTCCTTCATTGTAGTGGAGTGCGCTATAGGAACTGAGGCATAATGGTTGCTATTGTGTAGTAATACAGCTTTTAAACTTCTATTTGATGAATCTATGAACAATCTCCATTCTTCGTCTTTATATACATTAGGCTTAATTTCATTCACTAAACCTTTTACATCTTTACAATACACTATTTTATCACCATCATGATTCATTTCTACAAAATATGGTTCGAAACTTTTGCTTCTTGTTCTGTAAAAAGATACTTTAGTTTCCCATCACCTCAGGGTTAAGGTAATTTCGAGATCAAATGTACAAAATTCATGCAAAACAAATATAAACCACGGTATCTTGGGGTTTTAGTACAATATTGATTAATTTCAATTTAATACAAAGTTACTTTGAAGAATAAAAGATAATATTTAATTTTCTCTTATTTGTAGAATGTTGTATAAAGTTAGCATGCGTTTTCTAATTGTATAAATGTAAGGTTAAATAAATAAGAAAAAATTAAACATGAATTTTTTTCGTCAAAGTTGCCTTTACTTGCTTGCTCGAAAAAAACTGTGACGGTGACACTGCCCCAAATGGGGATGTGTAAAATGATCAGCTCATAAGTTTGTCGAGGTAACGATGCCAGTGGAAGCGCACTGCCTTGCAGGGGGACGTTAGGATGTGAGGATGAAGCTGTAGTGTGTCCGACGACGAGTTGACACTGCCCTCGTCAAAGTCGGAAAGCTCTTATACTCAGCCCCGGAGAGGTATAAGAGTTATCACCTTCGGGACAGTGAACTCACCTGCGATCGGACCAGGATCCCTAACGTTCGAGGTTATACTAAACATCATGGATCATTTATCTTCTACATCTCGAGGGCATATTTGCCCAAAAAATTGTAATCTTTTTTGTTTTGTCTGTGGAGTATTCACTACGCAAAAATTTCGAAGACATTTCAATGAGAATCTCAGAAACATTTACAAAACTTGCTTCAAATTAGAAACAGATGTAGTTATAGAAAAGTGGACTCCATGTAGTATCTGCGAAAAATGTCGTCAAATGCTTTATAAGTGGAATAAAACAAAAGAAGATGATAAAGTTAAATTTAATAGCCCAATAAAATGGTATCAACCAGATAGAAGAGAGGATTGTTACTTCTGTAATACCGAAAATATTGGAATTAATAGTAAAATTAAAACAATAGTGAATTACGCTGATGTTATTTCTGTAAAAAGACCTATCGAAAAATCGATAAGCGATGAAGAGCACGATCTTCTTGAGAAGTTATCAATTGAATCAGATACCAACGATGAAAATCATGATAACGAAGATAACGACGAAGTCAGTGACGACATGATGGGGATGCAATTGATAAAAATGATGATTTAAAAGATGAATCCTATGAAAGTGATAGTGATGAAGAAACTGAAGAAGATGATGATGATGATGACGATATTTTCCTTCCAGCGGGCCAAAAAGACAAAAGCGTAAAGTTATGGACTCAAGATAAACTAAACGACCTAGTTAGTTACGACCTACCTAGAACAGAATATTTAGCTTCAGCTTCAAAAGGCATGAATCAGTTGGCAAATTCTACTAAAGTATCTTTTTACAGAACAAGAAGCAAAAGTTTCGAACCATATTTTGTAGAAATGAATCATGATGGTGATAAAATAGTGTATTGTAAAGATGTAAAAGGTTTAGTGAATGAAATTAAGCCTAATGTATATAAAGACGAAGAATGGAGATTGTTCATAGATTCATCAAATAGAAGTTTAAAAGCTGTATTACTACACAATAGCAACCATTATGCCTCAGTTCCTATAGCGCACTCCACTACAATGAAGGAAACATACGATAATCAAATTATATTACAAAAAATTCAGTATGACAAGCATAAATGGTGTATATGTGGTGATTAGAAAGTTTCTGGCATATTGTTAGGACAGCAGTCTCGATTTACAAAGACGCCAAGTTTCTTGTGCTTATGGGATAGTAGAGATCGTGCAAAGCACTATACAAATCATAAATGGCCTGAAAGAAAATCTCTCACAGTCTGAAAGAACAACGTTATAGCTACTCCATTGGTTAACCCGAAAAAAGTTCTCATTCCACCATTACACATAAAACTTGGTGTGATGAAACAATTCGTCAAGGCTTTAGATAAAGATGGCCAGTGCTTCAAATACTTGGAAAGCAAATTTCTAAGTAAATCAGATGCGAAATTGAAGGAAGGTATTTTTAATGGTCTAGAAATTAGAAAAATGATGGCTGATGATTAGTTTATTAGTTCCATGACCAAAATTGAAAAAGCTGCATGGCTCAGATTTAAGGATGTTACTGAAAACTTTTTGGGTAATCGCAGAAGCCCAAATTATAAAGTGATTGTATCTAAAATGGTTGAGAGCTTTGGGAAAATGGGTTGCCTAATGAATTACAAATTACATTTTCTACACAATCACGTTTTCACCAAGATGTTAAAGTAATGGAGAAACGTGTAAGGTATAGTAAGAAAAAATAAATGGCATGTAATTCGGTTTGTTTTGCATGAATTTTGTACATTTGACCTTGACAAGACCTTCACCCTGAGGTGATGGGGTCAAACGGACCACGAAAACATAGGTATGTACTGTTAAAACATGGTTGCCCTCAATTTTGTAGATTTCACCTTGAAACGACCTTGACCCTGAGGTGATGGGGTCAAACGGACCATGAATTCGGATTCAGCGACCTCAAAAATATAAGGTGTACATGGTCTGGTACGTGGGTTTTGAAATTTTTTTTTGTTTGTGTGGCTGTGTAATTGATCATACGTTACTGAGTATACATGAAATGTAGAATTATTAATATTTTAATTCAGCGTTTAAGAAAATGAAGTATAAACCATTATTTTCTAACACCAATGCAGGTCACAACTATACGGTTTCAAGCGTTATTCGCGTTAAAGGGATAACAAAGAAAATTAATATAAACTTTCTTAAGGTTCGAAGAGCGATAATTCTATACAGATTGCATATACTCTTCGCACCCCGCAGAGTGTGTCACATTCCCCGTGTTCATTTTTTCGCTTGATTAGGAAAAATAGCTAACTTAAAGATAATATAAAAAAACTGCTGTCAATTCATTTGCAAGCTAAATTAATTCTCCCAATACGAAATTCTTTCTTCTAATAAATTAATTTTAAGTTGCTATATCTCTTTCTAATTATTAGCTCAAAAAGGTGTGCTTTTTTATCATCCATGGTTTGACAAAAGATAATATTTTACTGAAATTACAGAACGACAAGTTATAATCCTCGTCACATAAATTTATTTTCCGTAAGGAATTTATTAAAATTCTTTAAATATTAGAATTAAATTAAAATTTTGTGAACGATTTGCCATCATACATTTCCGAGATATAACCGTTAAAAATGAATATGAATTTTTTCGTATATAACAAAAGACGGAAAGAGCCTATCCGAAATTTGAGGTAGTAAAATATACGCAATTTTATGCTCTTTTTACTCCATTTCTCTAAATTGATCATAATATTTCTAACATACAAAAAATTGAAACTCAAAAATCGTAAAATTTCTATAAACAAAACGATTCTATAAATTTTCAAATTTCTATTAAATTTCAAATCTACATTAAGAAGAAACAAATTTAGCCGCGTTTGGCAAAGATGACCGTGTCATTCTCGAGATATAAGCGATCAAATTAAATTCTCAAAAAATACATAACCTGAAATATCTCGAAATATAAAAGTCGTTATAATTTACATAGGTGACAAAAAGAATTCTCTTCAAAAGAAAAAGATAAAGCCTCAAAAACCTCAAGCCTTTACTGAATATTCTACTTCATATTCCTAATCAACTAAGACTTTTTCAAGAATTGGCCTTATTATGTTTGACAGATAGATTAATCAAAATTTCGGCTGTTAGCTTAACATTACAGCAGCTTAACGGACTCGCACGGAAGCCTTACGAACTTTTATGAAAAGTCATAATGGAAGGCTGACGAACTCTTACTAAAGACACACGAACACTTAGAGAAGCTTTACGAACACTTACGGAAGCTTTACGGTCTCTTACGAAAGCCATACGAGCTCTTATCAAAACTTTACGGATACTTACAGAAGCCTTACGGACTCTCACGGAAACTTTACGTACTCTTACGGAAGCTGTATGAACTATTACGCAATCCGTAAACAGTCCGTAAGAGTCCATAAAAGTGCCATAAGTGCTCGGATGGCTTCTATAAGAGAACGTAAAGCTTCCGTAAGTGACCGTACGGCTCCGAAACCGTTCATATAGGTTCCGGAACAGTCCGTAAAGCTTCCGTAAGAGTTTATAAAGTTTCCGTAAGAGTCTGTATGGCTTCCGCGAGAGTCCGTAAGAGTCCACGAAGCTTCTATAGTAGTCCCTGCGGCTTCGACAAGAGTCTGTAAGACTCTGTAAAGCTTCCGCCATAGTTCGTAAATCTTTGATAAGAGTTCGTATAGCCCTCGGAAGAGTACATAAAGATTCCGTAACAGTCTGTACGACTACCGTAAGACCTAGTATGGCTTCCGTAAGAGTCCGGAAGTCTTCCGTAAGAGTCGGTAAGGCTTCCGTAAGAGTTCCTATAGCTTCCGTAAGAGTCTGTATGGCTACCGTAAGAGTCCGTAAGAGTCAACAAATCTTTCGTACAAATCCGTGTGACCTCCGCAAGAGTCTGTAAGAGTCCGTAACGCTTCCGTCAGAGTTCATAAGGCATCCATAAGAGTCTGTATGGCTTCGGTAAGAATCCGTAAGAGTCCACAAGGCTTCTATAACAATCCCTATGGCTTCCACAAGAGTCCGTAAGAGTCTGTATTGCCTCCGAAATAGTTGGTATAGCTTCCGTAAGAGTTCGTCAAGCTCCCCTAACATTTGGAAGAGATACGAGCTCCTATGAAAACTTTACGGACACTTGCGGAAGCCTTACGGACTCTTACGGAAGCTTTAAATTCTCTTACGGAAGCTGTACGAACTATTATAGAATCCTTACCAATTCTTACGGAAGCTTTACGAACTTTTACGGAAGCCGTACGGACTCTGACAGAAGTCATACGAACTCTTATCAAAACTTTACGGACACTTATGGAAGCCTTACGGACTCTGACGGAAGTTTTACGTACTCTTACGGAAACTATATGAACTATAACGGAAACGGTCAACAATCCGTAAGAGTCCTTAAAAGTTCCATAAGTGATCGGATGGCCGCTATAAGAGGCCGTAAAGCTTCCGTAAGTGACCGTAACGCTCCGAAAGCTTTCGTATAGGTTCCGGAGCAGTCCGTAAGGCCTCCCTAAGAGTTTATAAAGTTTCCGTAAGATTCTGCATGGCTTCCGCGAGAGTTCGTAAGAGTCTGTACGGCTCCTACGAGAGTCCGCAAGAGTCCACGAAGCTTACATAATAGTCCCTATGGCTTCGACAAGAGTCCGCAAGACTCTGTAAATCTCTGTCTTCCGCCATAGTTCGTAAATCTTTCATAAGAGTTCGTATAGCCCTCGGAAGAGTAAATAAAGATTCCGTAAGAGTCTGTATGGCTTCTGTAAGAATCTGTAAGAGTCCTCAAAGCTTCTAAAAAGTCCCTATAGCTTCCAACATTTGGAAGATTTACGGACTCTTACGGAAGCTTCACAGACTCTTACGGAAGCCATACGAACACTTATACTCAATTTTTCCAACAATGCTGATGTACTAAACAGTACAGACACTACAGACAAATCAATTTTGGAGAGCCCTAGTAACAATAATAATTTGTTGAATAATGTCAGCGTGAGAAATGCACTTACTGCATCCACACCCACTATTGCATCGTTAAAACCTAATGCAGTGGAAAATCAATCTCTTGATATTTCATCTCAGGGATTGAATGGTATAAATTACTGCACTATGCCATCAAACATGTTCGATTTATTTGATAAACAGTTTCTAATTCTTTCAACAGCAACAGAGGAGCTTAAATCGGTTGTGGCGAAAAAACTTGGTGCTGTCAGTGACACTGCTCCTTCCATTATCCTAGCAGCAACGGAGTCGTTGTCTGAAAAACTTAATGCTCAAGTTTTGTCACTTGAGAAACAGATTGATGAGCAGTCATCCACGCTGGCGGGTCTGCGCAATGATCGCATGTTGTTCCAAGAAAATAAAGTTTTAAAAGAGAGAATTAATAATTTATTAACTAAAGTCGGAGACATGCTTGGTGGCAGCAACAATAATCACCGCTTTAGCGATGAATATACGAGCTAGTTGCAGATACTTGTGTCCCTAAGCGACACCTCGGTATGCGTAAACCCGAGTATGTCAAGTGTAAATAAAATTCAAACGCAGTACTGTCATTCAAGTGCACTTATCTCCCGTCGATCGCATAAGACTGATCCTGCATCGAATTGTGTCTCAGTGCCTGCTCATGGAGGAAGCGGTTTCAGCCATAGTAAGAGAGAAGACAGCAGCGGCGACGTGGATCCGGAGCTAACTGTCACAGGAATAGTTGACTGTTCGCGAACTAAGACTGAGTCTGTTGAGGTCGCTCATGTGATCCTCAGCACCGTACTGCCTTCTTTCAGTAAGAATGATATTGTTAGTGTAAGACAATCCGCTCCCCTTACGATTAATGGTAGAACCACCAGGGCAGACACTGAGGGCCCTCCTAGACCGCCACGTTTAATTGTCCGTCTCACTAGTACAGCTAAGAGGGAAGAGGTGATGCAAGCAAAGGCAACCTTTACCCGCTTTAATACGTGTGATATAGAGCCTTCGCGGTTGAATGAGGGGCTTGCCAAAAACCTATGTCAAACTAATATTTTTATAAACGAAGTTGTAGAGCCAAGCGCTTACGTTGAATTTAAAAGTTTGAAACTAGCGGCCAAAAATCTTGGGTTTAAATTTGTATGGCACAGGCGGGGCAAGTTCCTCGCTCGACTGCGAGAAGACATGCGAGCACATGTATTTAAAACAATAGCAGACCTTCATACCATTTCAAATTTATATAATAGCGCCAATAGCAACGACAATAGTAACTACAACAGTAGTAAAAACAACAATATCAATAGTAATAAGAACAACAACATTAATGACAATAGTAAATCAGCATCACCACAGCACACTCACGACGATTGTACCGCAAACAATAACCAACACAATGTCAATAGCACTAAAGTTCAGACTATAGCGACAGTACATCGTAAATCTCTGTGACTAGATGTAGAGAAAGCACGTGAGATGGACAAGGGAGTGAATATGAGGGCGGACTTTATCAATGAAAATTCTATTAGACATTGTATTGATGAAATCCGTCAACTTCTTAGCGAAGGCCAATCTTATCATCTATTCGGAGTTGCAGAAGTGTGGCTGGATGATGAGAAAGGCGATGATCTCATTCAAGTCAAGGATTACTCGCTTGTGCAGCAGAATAGAAATGTACATGGAGGGGGGGCTTGCACTTTATGTCCGGGACAGGTATAAGGTCAGAGTACTAGCTGAGTCAAACACTGATGGACCGGATAAACCGAATAAGTCCGAGTACATCATGTGCGAGATACAGTATTGTGCACAAGAGCCTGTATTTGTTACGGTCATCTATAGAGCCTCTGCCGTTGCATTTATTAAATATTCGGATCTAGTCGACAAGTTGAGAGAATATTGTGATGTGTATAGGCATAAGATTATTATGGGAGACTTGAATGCAGATATATTGACTGACAGCGATGACACGAAGTTTGTTCGGAAACTTATGGCTGAACTGTAACTTCAAATTGTCCAACACGGGGCTACACATCATACCGAATCGTCGCACACATGGATTGACGTGATACTTGTAGACAGTAATGGCGTAGTCACGAAACATTCAAACTGCGATGCAAGTTGGCCTAGCAAACATAACATCATCGATGTTGCCATAAATGTACATGCACCTTCTCTATGCGAGGAACCTTTCTCGTATTGGCTTTAAATTTCAGCCAGTAGGCACAACAGATGTCGTACTTGCGAACTCGCATTTCTCCTCGCAAGCGCGAGGCGAGGATGACATCCCGCAGAGTGTAGTTGAAAAGGCATTGCCGGTAATCGGACAACACGATGTGAACCTGTTCAACGCTTCTCTGGAAAAGGGAATATTTCCGAACCTATGGAAGGGGGCACGAGTAGTGCCACTTGGCAAGTGTACTACAACAACGTCAGTGTCGAACTTCCGACCGATTGCACTGCTGTGCTTTCTTTCTAAGGTTCTGCTCTGGCTAATTGCTCTGGCGTCCAAATAGTGAGTTAAACAATTCGTCACACTGGTCCTGAAGGAGGAAAAGGTTTGACAAAAATGGATCTAAAATCGGGTTTCACAGGGTGTTTCTACATCATTTTTATAGTCAAAATCTGAAATATCGACATATTAGTATATCAGCACGTATATTTACGCTAAAAAATCCTATCCATTAAACTTTAAAAATTCCGCGCTCATTTTTATTTCCTTTCTCAATTCATAGGTGGCGTATATGAATAACATAACATGCAAGAGAACTGAGTTTTGAAAAGTATAAATGAGTAAAAAATATTGAATTAATATTCCGGATATTTCGCCTAGCGAAAAAACCAAACCTTTTCTTAAGGGGGTAACACCGTGTGTCGACTTCAAAAAATCGATGTTGGGTTTTTTACATATTTCGCAAGTAAAATATGTTGAAAATATTGTGTGAAAATTTCAGATTGAAATTCAAAATACTTTTAAAGATATAGCCAAAAGAAGCGAGCGCGCCGCAGGTATATTGTAACGCTCCAAACAGCAGTGCTCGTCGGCAGCAGTTACTCCGGCCGTCCCCACTCTCTTGTCCCTTCTGTCTTTATTTTTATATATCTACGCAGGTGTACATATTATAAGTAACGTATTATAGTATACGACATAGATATATACAGGTATAAAATTTTGAACCTACAAAATTTCGGACATTTCAGCAGTAACCGTTATTCACTCGACGTGTGAACATCAAGTTTGAAAATGGACCGACGCGGGAATAGAGACAGTCGGCATCTAAATAAAGGAGGCAAAAAAAGATCTTTTCACGGTAATCAATTTACCGCGGAAGAAGATACTACATTTGTCAGTACATCTGCTAAAAAAATCGAACATAACGATGCTTTTGAAGTGTCTCATGATCCGTCTTTCAAGTACGTTTTTATTTGTTACAATTTAGTGTTTGGTGTATTAGAAAATATTGTGAAGTGTAAAGAATGTGACAGTGCCATAAAATTTCTTATGAACTCACCAAGAGGACTAGGATTCAAATTGAGTGTAAAATGCTCTTGTCGAGATTATCTTATTGATTCTTGCCCGATGATCAAAAACGCGTACGAAATAAATCGACGGTTTACTTTCGTCATGCGATTACTCGGCGTTGGCCAGGCGGGCGTCAATCTTTTTTGCTCAATAATGGATCAAAAAAGTTTTGGAAATCGCTACACTGACAGCTGCCTGTATCTTCAATGAAGGTTTTCTACCTGTGCTGAAAATAATGGAGACAATGGGAGTAACAATTGGCCAAACAGCAAGGGATTACTCCGACGTTGTCGACAATGCACGCATTTTAAAAGCGAACAAAAACGCTGAAATCAACTCAAAAGAGGCTAGAACTCTACGGAGGGCTCTCAGGGCTGCTGTAGATGAAAACTTTGATGAAACCGAAGGACTACTCTATGGACCAGGCATAGCCGATTAGGGTAAGTTTGATTTTTTTACGAGAAATCTGTTATCTAAACTTTAAACGCGTATTTCTCGAAACCACTTTTTTTGATCGCGGTCGAAGCACTCACAAAAAACTATTCAACCGATCGTGCTGAAATTTTTACGAGTTATTCTTAACATACAAGACTATTACGCTAACCTCTGAAACATTTAAATTTTTAACAACAAATTAATTTTTTAAACAATTTTGGCAAAAAAAAAACTTAAAAAAAATGTTTTGCTTAAAAGTCCGCCATTTTTTTTTTATGAAAAATATATGCATATTAAAGGTTAGCGTAATAGCGAGACATCTAACAAACAATAATCTATGTGTTTTTTTGATTTCAGATGATCACAGAAGCCTGAGTGCTTCCCCCCCCCCCCCGCAATCGCCTCCAAAACGAGGAGTCTACTTCAGGTGGGCAAAACCAAAATAAAACCTCATAAATATTATAAAAAAAAATATTTTTGTCTAGTAAACATCAATAAAAACATATAAAAAATTTGAGAAAGATCGCATTTTATTTTATACTCCAAAAAAATTCATACATAAACGTTGAAAAAAGACGCGTCACGCGGTGTTACCCCCTTAAAGTGATTCATCACTTTTCGGTGCAAAAATATTTATCTCTCAAATCATTCGAATGCTTTATTCCAACATATCATAACAGTCTAAAAAATTTCTCATTCAGAACTGAAATGTTCTCATGATGAGAATAGGAGGAAAGTATGCGCACCATGTGGTAAAACAATCGTTTTTGGAAAAATTCATGCTGAAAAATTCATTGTCAATGAGAATACTGAAAAAGTCATAAGGAAATTTATATCAAAAGACTTTGATAAAAGTGACGATAAATTTCCAGTAAGCATTTGTAGATCCTGTTATCTCGTGTTATTAGATGTTGAAAAATGTCTTTTTTCCGGGTCTTTACCAGTTATGCCAAATTACAAAGACATAGTTCTGCCAAAAAAAACTCGTACAAAAGTTATATGTAACTATTATATATGTTTAATTTGCAGGTACAAAGGCCACATTAAGAGCGTAAAAGGCATAGGTAACAAAAGAGATTCAAACGTTATTATTGATGTATCTAACGGACTCCATGGATCTTCAAAAACAGAATCATTCTCAGTTCCAAGAGTTGAAAATAATCAAGCCAAGAACTCTATTGTACTATGTAAAAACTGTTTCCAGGAGATAGGCAAGGGAAAGAGTCACATTTGTAAAAATCTTACAGAAAACGTAAGCAACATTATTGACAAGCTTCCTGGAAAGGATCAAGAACGAATTCTGACTACTATTGTACAGAAAAAGATTGTTTCTGAAGCTAGTAATATTTCAAAGTTGCAAAACGTTGAGTTGAATTTCACTACTGCTGGTCGAAAATCAAGAATCATTGTAAACCCTACTGATAAGAAAGACATCTGATTTAAAGCAGAGAGTTTAGATAATATTAGGATTGGTCTTGGACCTTCCACAAATAATATGAGAAAGATAACAAATTTTCTGAGACGTAATGTTGGGAGAAAGTTTATTCCAGCAAATTATTTAAAACACATGTCAGATCAATCAAATATTTTAAAAGAGATATATAAAGCAGGTTTTTATCATTTTTAATGTGAAAATGCGTCATCTAAACAGAAAAGATCTGTTGTGTATGCAGATGCTGAAGAACCCCTTGATGCCGTTATAAAAGAGAGAAATCTGGAAGAAAATGTCTTAATAAAAGCTATGACTGATGAAGATCAAGGTTTTTTCAAGATAAGTTTTACTATACTTCCCGAAAATTATTCTCCCAGCATTGACTGTTCTACAGACCAGATTTATCATGATGATGACGATAATTCTAGATCGGAAAATATAAATGAGTCAACTAGGAAAAGGAAGCTCTATTCTGAGGGTGGTACTATAAGTAAAAGAGGTAAGCTTTCTAGCGTAGATAAATTGATTTTATTGTGCACAGTTCCTCAAATAAAAGAGACTTATGAAAATGCGAAACTGTTATTCAAACTAACGAATATTAATAATATTCCATTCAAATTTGTTGCAGATTTCAAACTTCTACTCATAATAAATGGTCAACAAACTGCAACAGCAACGTTTCCTTGTCCATACTGTTTCATTTCAAGAGCTGATTTGAGGAGCGACGAAAACCAAAGGGGTCTATCAAGTAGTGACGTTCAAACAAGTTCAATTGATGAGTCAGGAAAAGAAAATCACTTGAAATTGAAAACATATGGTGATTTGAGGAAAGATTACGAAATGTTTTGTCAAGTAGTAAAAGACAAAATATACAGCAAAGAATGCCATAGCACAGTCAATCTTCCTCTTTTCACTGAAGATGATGACATTCACGTTTTACAGAAATGTATTATCCCTGAACTTCATGTTTTACAAGGTTTTGTAAATCATTTATTTTGGAAGGGTTTAGTACCTCTTATAGGTCAAGAGAAAGGTCTATTATGGCCCAAGAAATTGAAAGTCATCTCAAAGAACTATCACGGTGATTCGTTTGAAGGGAATGCATGTAGAAAACTACTGAAGGAAGTCGACAAGCTTGAAAATCCGGAAATTTACAAAGATGTAGGATATTTCAAAATCCTACCCTACATATCTGCTTTGAAAGCCATGAACAAGGTCGTAAATTATTGTTTCACTTCTGGTAAAGTCGGTTCCTCACTAGATACTTACATATGTGAATTAGACACAGCTTTAAAGAGTATCGAAGATGTATCTACAACATTGAAAATCCATGTTATTCTTGCACATATTCAAGAAGCTTTGCAATATATCGATGATAACAATGCTCTAGGATTTTGGTCCAAGCAAAGTGGAGAGTCAGTTCATCGCGAGTTCTTGAAATTCTGGAGTCATTATAAAATAAATTCAATTGATGATGAATCTTATTCAACAAGACTACTTAAAGCAGTGGTTGAATTCTCATCGCTACATCTTTAATCAAACTATTGATAGAAAATACACGAAAATATCGGAAATTCGAGAAACAATAAAAGAAAATCTAACAAATAACAAAAGATACAAAAAAAAACAAAAAAAAAAACAAAAAATGGGGCCATTTAACCACGACGTCCCCGTCGTTGGTCCTGGAGCAACCAAAATGTGGTTTTAAATTTCACTTTATATCGTTTATATTTTTCGAACATCGAATGTTTGCAGAGCTTATTTCAAAGTTCAATATATGATAATAACATAAAATCATGATTTTCAGTACAGCGAAATCGATTAGATTATTCATCAATCCTGTAATTAACAATTCTATTTTGAACATTTTAATTTGCCTCACTGATAGTAACCTTATTTCTCTCATCAGTTTCCATGAAAATATCATGAAGTTATCTTCATTGTACTGGACATAGGTCATTGCTACCAATCACCTTCAATGTCTACTACATAGGTGTCATAAAATTGTCGATATCTGTCGATATTTCGCGAATAGGATCAGCTAGGATTTCGACTCTTTCAGATTTTGATTCTATAAATGATGTAGAAACACAAGTGTGTCGTTACAACGCATTTTTCTTCTCAAATTATTCCTAGCTAAAGTAACATCCTGTAGATCATGACGAGATTTTATTGTGTAAATGTTAAATTTAATATAGATAATATTGTAATTGTGATCATAAAAGTGCATAGGAGAGTCAGTTTTGTAAGAGAGAAGACGCATGAATCTGTGTTGAATTAATTCAAGCTTGTTTATGTTTTGAAGAGTGTAGGGGCTCGAAATCGTTGACCCATTCATCAAAATTGGTAATTCTAGAGTGGTATATAAACAAATTAGAGAAGTTGAAGATTTAAAGCTTTTAGCAGAACTACCAATGAAACCATGGGCTTTCTAACCTTTTGATATTACTGAATTCAAGTGGCTTTTAAATGTTAAATTGCTGTCAAAGATTATACCAATGTCATTAAAAACTAAAACTCTTTTCAATACAGAATAATTTATACGGTATTTGTAGCCTAATATTTGGCCCCGATTTATAGACATAATTTTACATTTCGAGATTTTTAACTGTAGGCCTTTATTACTTGCCTATACGGTTATAGAAATTAAATATCTCTGAATATTGCCAGAATCTATTGGATTGAAAGCAGTATTGAATAGTTTTATGTCATCCGCATAGAGCAGGCACTTATAATGATTTATCAAAGTTACAACGTCGTTTATAAAAATATTAAACAATACTGGTCCTAGATTACTCCCCTGTAGTACACCAGACAACACGCTTACAGGCTTGGATACAAAACCTCTAAATTTTATATCTTGAGTCCTATTATGGAAGCATTCTACTTTGCCAATTTAAAAGTAATTTTGAAGACAAATTCCGTAATCGTCGTCAATAACTCTGATTTTGATAATTTCGCCCTGATAAAAATATCGTAATCTTTTAAATATTTTTACATTATTTAGAGGAGCGATATGGAGATGCAAATGGAGGAGGCTATGTATACGGACATGGAGGGGCCGATAAGAGCGGATTCATTTTCTAAATATCGTAATTATTGAAACGATACAACCTTATTTTGTGGAGGTGTGATGCGAAGGGGCAGATGTAGGTAGCTGTGTGAAGGGGCTATGGAGGGTCTGTGGAGGGGCGTGGAGGCGTTAAGTGTCAAGGTCAGTGCTTATAACTATATAATATAGGGATATTACAATTTTAAATTAGCATATTATAATATGCCAAAAACTTTCAAAATTTTGTAAATATAACCAACGTACCAGCAAAAACTAGTTGTAATAAAACTAACTAGCTCGCCACACGGTCTACGGCTTGCTCGCATGCTCGCGATACAAGGCATGCAAAATTTTCGATTTTGGCATGTAAGGCACGGCCGCCGGTACTCGCGCTTCGCGCTCGCCTATCATTTTTATCGATCCCTGTAGGTTTGACATAATAAGAAAACTAATATATAGTATAAATTTCTAATATTTAAAGTAATGTACTTAATAATGTGAAAGAAAAATAAAAAGGAAGAATATATGCATATAATACAATTGAAAAAAAAAACAAAGATAATTGATAATATATATTATAATGTCATTATACCTCCTCACCCGTCGAATTGGAGGATTTCGTTAATGTAGGGATCTTGAGAAGAATGATTATAACATTATATATTATAATATTATTGTTTATTGTATATATATATATATATATATATATATATATATATATATATATATATATATATATATATATATATATATATATATATATATATATATATATATATTATATATATTAATCTATATGTACTAATATTATTTAAGTATTATTATTAGACCCGAAAAATTTACATGTTCAACCAATAGAGATAAAATTGAGTTACCGTTGTATTGGTATTTACAAGTAAATCCTAAAGAGGTAAATAAAATTACCTGTACATACGCTGGCGTATATAACCTAGAGAAAACCAAAAGACTTAAATACTAATTTAAAAACTAACTTCATATATATCGGTTTGTTTACAAACTTGTTTAAAATATGTTTTTGTAAAAAATGTTAAATACAAAAAAGTTTTGTTCTTTCAAGATCTATAATTTTACCGTGAAATTTACAAACAGCTAAAATTCGAATTATTGATATATTCAATAGTTATACCATATGCTAATATGCTCAACGAATATGGCTCAAAATAGATACGTTGACTTATGATGATGAGACAAGTAAGCTCTGTAAGTTTTAGCCGGTTTGACGATGGTTTTGCTGAGTTAATCGAGGAACTTGATTATATCCATATATACATCCATACATAAATTTAAAAGAGTGCTTGAAATGTGTTACTATAGTGATAAAACATGTTTTTGTGCAATAATTTGTTAGTTTTTAGGCTGTTACACATTTTGCTATGGCGAAAATATAAGGCTCTCTCTTGGAGCGGTCGTGCCTAAAAACTAATAAGTTTGAAATAAATGCTTTTGAAAGACATTTGTCAAACTTCTTCGATTAAAGTAATTGTTTACATTTTTTACTCAATAAGCTTTTTATTTAGCATGAAATAACTAACATTGTAATTTAATCAAATTTCTAAATGTAACAATATTTGCTTAAAAGGTCTAATGAAGATCTATTGGCGGCACTAAAAAGGCGGAGAGCGCAAGGAATCACAAGTCAACCTCGAGAACATTCGACAACTCAAGCTTCTGCAGAGCCTACGCAATCAAAATCTAAGTACGTGCAATTACGTTCCTTCTATTTAAACTATAACTCTTAAACTAGATTGAGAGCGAGAGAGAGTGAAAGGGGGGGGGGGGGGGGGTAGGAGTGTATACTAACATTCCCCGACGTGGCGGTGTCGACGATGTGTACAAATAAAGTAGAATAGTAGAATACCTTTCGTAAATGTCTTTCTATTCAGTGTCTACATTATAAAATTTACCTCCTCAAGCGTTGTATAAGATCAAATCGTGTTCTCCAGTTGATACCTCATTGGGCTTAAGGATGTTCGGAGATTTTACAAAAAATCAGAGAACGTAATGAAACTCACGCATATTATTGTTTAAAAAATCTAGAAATTCTCTAAATTTTTTCAATATTTGTTATCGATGTTATATTTAAGATATTTGACTTAAAAGTTTGCTCGTTATACATGGGCTCTTATGGAACTCGGATATTAAAACCGAGTAACGTAGGGTGCAATGTATGTAAAAGAACAGATAATGAAATAAAAAACTATGTACGTTTTCAAGTAACTCATTACGAGGATGTGGGCAAAATATGAACGCGTGTCACCTCATGTAATTCCGAGTATTGAATGAAACCGTAAACGAAAAGTCAAGCTTGTAGACTGTGCGAAGTGGTACGCGGGGAACGGAGCGGCGCACGGGGAAAGAGGAGAGACCCACCTTCCATACCGCACCCACTGATACCCCCGAACATCCTTAAGACATTTTGAAATCACATTTTCCCGTTTATGTCGACTTTATGGATAGTATTTGGAAAATTTCTTCCACTTAGGGACTGATTAGGGAGAATCCGTGGAGTAACTTTTTAGAAATTAGCATCAGTAACCCATCTAAATAATAATTGAGTCGATATATCATCGGGACTAAGAATCTTTGAATAAATTCTTAAAATTACGTTTTACTGCCTTTAACCGCGCAAAAAATTGAAACTTTGAAAAGTTACTCCTTTATTGTTTGTATTTCTTAAAATCCCTTCTTATTTGGTGCTTACAAATTACAATATTACTTTCGGCTCAGCGATGATAAGTCAGTCAGTCAGTCAGTCAGGACGTGTCTTATTATATATATATATACGAAAAAGTGCATGGTTAAAGTTTTAATACATATTAAAAGGCGTCATTTAACCGTTCGAAAAAAATTTTCATTTATTGTACGACGTGTATTGTATTGACTGAAACGTGCAAGCCTCAAAGTTTCTTCAATAAATAATGTATTTAAAACAGTAATATATTGTGACGTGTGAGATCAAGGTTATGAGGTTTTACAACAGTAAAATAATAGAAATAATTAAGTATTAATGTTGAAAAAATTTCATAATATTTACTTTTAATTATAAGAAGTTTTATGGACTCATAAAAAAATTTCTTTTTTAATTAAGCTCCAAAGGTATCTTGTCCGTTAAAATCGATATTTTTTCGTATTTTACCCTGAATTAAAAAAATTTACATAATACATATATATATATATATATATATATATATATATATATATATATATATATATATATATATATAAATATTAGGTGTAACTAGTTACTGAAAACCTTCAGTAAGTCCTTCCCAAGTTTATAATTTTTTATAAAAAAAATTTTCATACAAAGATTCAACTTTTTTTTAATTTATTAATAAAATTTTTCAAAAAATTATATCCTTGACAAAAAAAAACAGATATTCTTTTCCGAATAATGTACGATTAAAATTTAGTTCATATCAAAAGGCATCAGTTAACCGTCGGAAATAATTTTTTTATTTATCAAGTATTGTAGCTAAGCGAGTTCGGTCCCGCTCGGGTACTGTCTCAAGTGAGCCAAAACCGGCATGGTGTTTCTGGGTCCCCTCCCCACCCGACCGTGGGTTCTCCCATCCGGCTGTGGAGACGTTACCTGGCCGCGGAGATGCCACCCAACCGCGGGGAGACCACCCGGCCGCGAAGCCCCCCTCCTCCCTCCACCCGGTTGTGAGTGAGCCACCTAGCCGCACGATCCTGAGGCACCACCCGACCGCGGGGCCGCCACCCGGACACTAGAGGCGCCACCTGGCCGCGGAAGTGCCACCCAACCGGTCGGGACTCCACCCTGCCGCACGTGTTTAGACCTGCACGCGCGATCCCGCAACGCCATCAGGTAGCCGAGCAGTAGACACCCGAAGCCTTTCCCGCAAGTGATTTTGTGTGTGTGTGCGTGTGTGTGTGAGTGTATGTGTGTGTGTCTGTGTGTGTATGTGTGTGTATGTGAGACAATCCACCTCACAAACCGATAACCGCAGTTGTCTGCCGTCGGTAAGGTTATGGAGGTGCAGCAAGCGGCTCTTAATAATCTAGTCGAACGATCTGTATGGACAAGGACTAGTGTTGCGAAGATTCCACTCGATGGCCTAGCGTACATGTATAGACCTAAAAGAATAATATTGTAGATTATTTATGCTTACCTTTATGATTATTTCTGCTTACCTTTATGATTATTTATGCTTACCTTTATGATTATTTATGCTTACCTTTATGATTATTTATGCTTACCTTTATGATTATTTATGCTTACCTTTATGATTATTTATGCTTACCTTTATGATTATTTGTGCTTACCTTTATGATTATTTATGCTTACCTTTATGATTATTTATGCTTACCTTTATGATTATTTATGCTTACCTTTATGATTATTTATGCTTACCTTTATGATTATTTATGCTTACCTTTATGATTATTTATGCTTACCTTTATGATTATTTATGCTTACCTTTATGATTATTTATGCTTACCTGATGAAGGGTGAAGGCTCCAATCATTGCCCAAACTGTGAGGTTACTTCACGAAACGTAGCTTTTCCATTTCATTAGACGCTTTAACTGTCCAAATTTGTTTTGATGTGCAGGAAGTAGTGGATAGTCATACAACTCCCAACCACGGAAACTTATTTCAATAGATTTATTCTGATGCATGTAATTTTATTGACTGACCTTGTGAGTATTGGATAGCACTACATAGGTCCTCAACCACTCGATGCTGATAAGCTCAATATTAAACTCTTCGCAAACAGCAGCTCCGCTTGCTTCCGTAGATGTCTGATAAACCGTATTCAGATCGTTTCTAGATCTAGTGAGTATGAGTGAATGCTTAACATTGATTGCTATCTTATGATAGTCTTCAGCAAAGCCAAGAATCATTCTCAGTGGTATTGTTACGTCGAAGTAGCCGGCAGCATTTGGTATCTGTTGAGACTCTTCAACGTCTAGCCAACCAGTATTTTCAATGATCAAACTGTATCTGATTGTGTGAAACCCAGCCTTTCATGAAACTGGTTAAACCGACATTTTTGCATTTATCGATCTCTATAGTATTAATCTCATATCTGATTTCCTCAAACATATGACAGATGGCGTTGTTGACTAAGCTCGTATTCTGCACAGCAGTACCATCAGCTTTGACAAGTCTACCGAATACATGAAGTGAACTTCGCGATGGTAAAAGACACAAATCTTGATGTTAAATAGAGATGCAAATTTCATCACTGTTATTGAAAGCCGAAACCGTGTAAGATTGATGAGCGTGTATCTCATAATGTTTTATCGACTCTTCATATGTCAGAAGCGAATAAATATTTAGAATCTCTTCCATTTTTCTGTAACAGGAGAAGAAAATGCACGTTATTTTCCACCAGAGGTAAAGATGAAGATTTCTAAGCTTAGGCTTTTTAGAAATTGAATGTTTTGTCGTGTTAGCGTTTTGGATGCCCGCTGACGAATGAAAGAGACCGAGACCTCATGCTTCGCTGACTTCCTGCCAAGTGGACCTAAGCCACAGTGGACTGGCCTGCCCTCTTCTCATGTAAACGTATGCCACGTTGCAATGGGAAGCAGTACGCTGCGAGACGCAGTTTTGGTGTTCTTCGAGTCTACGTCTGGTGAAATGATTGAAGTTTGAGCCCTTATAGACCCTGCCTCCGAAGTGTCGTTCATAACGGAGAGGGTCATGCAGGCAGTCAGACTAAGTAAGTCCCCTCTCCAGATAGACATTTATGGAGTGGGAGGGAACTTGACTGCTACTACCACTTCTTCTATCATACTTAACCTAAAATCTAGGGTTGACTCTATCTCTAACCTCAATATAAGTTTTTCAGCTGCTGTCTTAACCAAACTCACATCTCTTAAGCCAAAGCATCTCATCCGTTACGAGCAATGCCTTCAATTGCATGGTCTCGCGCTGGCAGATCCGCAGTTACACAGGCTCGGACCCATCGACTGTTTGCTGGGAGCTGAATTCTATGCTGACATCATACTCGGGGATTTTGTTGGGGTAATTCAGGTACTCCCATCACTCAGCACTCCAGACTGGGCTGGATTATAACTAAACCTACTGGAAATGGTCTCGATGCTCCATCAACCGCCATTGAGGGACTCTATGGTACGATATGCTCTGTCGCTGAGCAACTACAACGATTTTGGGAGATAGACGTGCCTGCGCCAGTCCAGATCGCTCCGTCAGATGCCGAATATGAGAAGCTGTTCACCCAAGCACACTTTCGCAACGAATCCGGTCGATATTTCGTTCGCTTGGCTTCAAGGATAAGCCAACTGTTTCAGGACCTAGAGTTGCCGGTGTTAAGCATTTACTTCAGGTCTGCAAGTGGACGATATGGAGGGATACGAATACTTGGGCCACATGAAGAATATGCCTGCTGATCTCTTGACGTCAACGTACGTGTGCAACGTCCGTGTGTCATCATGCCGTCGTATGGCCCGAAAGCCAATAGCTGCGTATCGTCTTCGATGCTTCCTACTCTGCAGGCAAGAATCAGCGACCCCTTAACGATTTCTTGCACACAGGACCGAAACTGCAGGTGCTGATTACGACCATCTTAACGCGATGGTGGGCACACCTCTTCATATTCACGACATACATCGTGAAGATGTTCCGGCAAATCGGCATGGATCCGGACGACATTATGCAGCTGCGCATCGTATGGCGTCCCGCCAGAACGAAAAATAGAAGACTTCCAGATGCTCACTGTAACTTATGGGACTGCCTGCGCTCCGTACCTAGCTCTACGTGTTCTACAGCAGCTAGCTGAGGACGAAGGCTCGCGCTTCCCTCTTGCAGCTGCCCTTCTGCGTGAAAATATATACACTGATAGTACGCTGGCCGGCGCTTACATGCTCGAAGAAGCTGTGCAAGCACAGGATCTGCTGATTCAAGATTTTAAAGCTTGTCCAGTACAAGTGTACAGCTGGACAAGTGATCAGCAAACGATTACAGAATACTTCTTAGTAGTTACTCAGTACACCGGGTTGATCGCTCCTTCGACTTAGAAGACTCCATCTGCATACTAAAACTATGGTGATCACCGCACTCGGACTGTTTTGGGTATAAAGTCAAGCTGCGGCCAGTCAAAGCAGCTGTCACCAAGCGACTCATTCTGTCATAAGTAGCTCGTCTCTACAATCCATTTGGATTAATCGCTCCAGTCTCCACCAAGGTCAAAATGATGCTGCAACATCTATGGCTTACTGTGAATTCAGCAACTCATGTAATCTGGAATGAGTTTCGCAGGCAACTGCCGATACTGGATCAAGTTGAGATACCGAGATAGCTGCACATCACGCGGGCATCTACCCGTAATGTACATGTGGTTTCTCCGATGCGTCCGAGACGGCATATGCTGTAGCAGTTTACGTGGCCATCGCCGACTCCTGCACGATCGCCAATCTACACTGCTCGATGCCAAGAGCAAGGTTGCACCAATAAAGACGGTAAGCATCCCTAGACTCGAGCTTTGCGGTGCTCTCCTGCTTA
This sequence comes from Gastracanthus pulcherrimus, assembly GCA_949152435.1. Classification (NCBI taxonomy): domain Eukaryota; kingdom Metazoa; phylum Arthropoda; class Insecta; order Hymenoptera; family Pteromalidae; genus Gastracanthus; species Gastracanthus pulcherrimus. The sequence goes on from OX424575.1 coordinate 65,488,830, forward strand.
GCCGCCTCATCGTCCAAGTCTTGGAGGATTTGGCAGATCCTGCGATACCTGTCTTCTATTAGTCCGACTCGCAAATGGTTCTGGCCTGGCGGCAAGGACTCCCAGTTGAGTGGCAAACTTTCGTGGTTAACAGAGTGAGTGAAGTCCTTACTTTTATTCCAATAGCAATAATGGGTTATTTTCGCTCTCAATTCAACCCCGCTGACCTTGCCACGAGGGGATTGCTGCCACATCAGCTGATTCTCAATGATATGTTGTGGAAAGGACCCGAATGTCTGTTCAATAGGCCTGATGCTCCAGCACCACTTCAACACTTTACCACCGTGCTGGAAAAGAATAGTCGAGCCACAGTCATGCACGCTACATACGAAGAATCGATCGAGTCCATTATCTCTCGATTTTCCTCCGTCGAGCGCCTCGTGGCACCTTTGCTTATATTTACACTGTTCTCATACCCCTTCAACACGGCCAACTATAGAGCTGAGTACCGAAGAAATCGCTGGGCAAAGGTAGTCCGCACCTTCTTTTGCTTCCCTTCGAAGATCACCAAGGGATACTTCGGATGGGCGGATGACTACATCATTCTGGCCTACCCTTCCAGGAGAAACATTCGGTCATCATTTCAGCGAAGAGCCATTACGCAGAGCTGATCATTAGAGATGCACACATGGTTACAATGCACGAGGAACCGCAGCTGACACATAGTACATGTACTGGATACCTAGGGCTCGTATAAAAACTCGCACGCTTGCTCGACGCTGAGTCCGTTGCTTACATTTTTAAGGACGTCCTCTTGTACTGCAAATTGCTCTCTTGCCTGCTGTGCGAGTTACACTATCTCAATCATTTTACTTCACTGAACTGGAGTACGTAGGCCCGTTCGCGGTACGAACTTCAGGCGGATGAGGACAAAAGTCGTCAAAGGGCTATGTAGCTGTATTCACATGCATCTTAACACGTGCCGTCCATTTAGAGGTTGTATCAGATACTCCACTAAGATGTTCTTGATGGCATTAGAGGGCTTCACTTCTCGCAGAGGGCTCTGTCACACCATTTATAGCGACAATAGCACTACCGTCAAGAGAGGAGATATAGAACTGCGTCGACTGTTTCAGGAGGCTTCGACGTTTTCAAAACAGGTAGCTGCTACAGTAGCCTCTGACGACATCAAATGGACCTTCATCGCTTCACGAGCTCTACAGTTTGAAGGACTGTAGGAGGTGGCGGTGAATCACCTACGATGTGTCGTCGGATATACTAAACTGACGTTTGAGGAGTTCGCCACGGTGGCGTAACGCATCGAAGTCTGCCCGAATTCAAGGCCACTTTCACAGCTGAGCATCGATTCGACTGACATCACCGCCTTGATGCCAGACCACTTCCTGATCGACGCTGCCCTGAAGGTGCCTGCTGAGCCCTCCTCGCCTGATTCATTTGGTACAGGTACATCTCGCTGGCAATTGGTCAAAGTCATAAGGGACCACATTTGAAACCGATGGCGCAAGGAAGTACTGCACTCCCTTCAGCAACGCACTAAATGGCTCCAGGCAAAGGGCGTTTTATGCGAGGGCGAGCTCGTACTCTTGACTGATGACCAGAAGCTGCCACTCCAATAGCCACTGGCGTGGGTAGAGAAGCTATATCCAGGCTCAGACGGGCTTACTCGGGTATTAACCTTTCGGACGCAGACCTCGACATTTCGTCGGTCACTGACCAGGGTTATTTATCTGCCGGTCAATGACGAGATATCGTCACACCCAGTCAACGTCCACGCTCAGGGAGTATCTCGCCTTCAACCAGCTGTGCCAACGGTTGGTGGCGCACCTGTCACGGTGGGGGGCGAATATAATCTACAACCGTTCCGGCAGAAATAGACGACGCTTGCTACACGAAGAGCTCACGAAGATGAGATAATTACACGATACACATTTACTTATCTTTGCGCTCTCGTATTGTCTTAATCTCCCCGTTTCAAAGTTTCTATTATGCGCTCGCTAGATTTAAAACGTAAAATGAAAAAAAATTATTTTTCTACATATTATGTTCGCATTTCAGCAACATTATACCTGCCACTTACTTGACGGTTATTATTTCGTTGCACTTGCAACAAGGCGGGCGGTATGTTCGGGACACAGTAAACTCCTGCATACAATCACCCTCTATACTAAGAAAGCATTGCTCCTTGCTTTACCCTGTCAGCTACTGAATGTAAAGAGCTCGCGGAGGGCGCGGGTGCGTATGCGTTTTCCCACCTCTTGACCCGCGAGGACCGCTGGGAACAAAATCGGTTGTCGCGGACCTCTCTCTCTCTCTCTCTCTCTCTCTCTCTCTATATATATATATATATATATATATATATATATATATATATATATATATATATATATATATATATATATATCTGTTCCGGCCTTGACTGGTAGCTGATAACATCTCCACGTTCATTTCCATTGTATATCGTTACGCAACCGCGTGTCGCAGATGACCAATTACACACACATACATTTAAAGTCAGAATTGGAGAAGAATTTGATCTAAGAAGAGACGGAGCAATAAAAACTCAAATTTTTGTAGTAAATTTGGACTCCAAAGTTATTTCCAGTGTCCTATACTTAACTCCCTTCCCGCGTTAAAAATCTTTCTTGATTTTAAGTCTTCATAAAAAAATAAAAATAGATCTTTGAATGGCCAAAAATTACAGCATAATACTCAAGAAAACAACTATTAAAAATTTTTGAAAAAATAAATAAATATCATCAAAATGAAAAAAACGTTATAAAAAAATAAATCTATATAAAAAATTATTTTTAGATGGCCATAAATTACCGCATAATTCTCAAGAAAAAAGATATTAAAAATTTTGGAAAAAAAATGAATATCATCAAAATGAAAAAAACGTTATAAAAAAAATGAATCGATATATCTGAAAAATCGTTCATTTTTAATTTTTATCATAAACGAAAAAAATTATTCTTAAATGGCAAAAATGACCGCATAAACCTCAAGAAAAAAGCTAATAAAATTTTTTTGGATAAAAATGAATATCATAAAAATGTATAAAGTTGTAAAACAAATACGAATCGATAAATCTTAAAATTTCTTGTTGATTTCAAATCTTCATCAAAAGCGTAAAAAATATAATTTGGTTAATTAAACAGTACCTCATAATTCGCAAAAAATCTACGATCAAAAATGTTTTGTAAAAGAAAATATAAAAAATAAAAAAACGTTATAAAATGAAAACGATTTGATGAATCTGGAAAAATTGTTTTGATATAAAATCTTCATTAAAACACAAAAAACTAAGCTTTCGTTGTTCAAGAATTACTTTGCAATACCCAACAAATAAGCATTCGAAAATTTTTTGACAATAAATATAATCGCGAATATCTAGAAAAATAGAAGTCCTCATGATCTGGGCAAAGTACATACCCGAGAAATAGTAAAAAGCTACCGTTACTGAAATTTTGACAAGGAATAATGCCGTTTTACTTAAGTTACCATTTGCAGTAGAAAATTGAATTTTTTTATAAAATGATTTTTCACTTAAGTATAGAAAAATTAAATGATTAAAAAAATTTACAGAATAATCTTCTCTAATTTCTTAATCATATACATTTTTTTTCGGATATTTTCCATCATATATTTTAGATAAATCACCGTTTAAACAGAATATAACGTTTCCGTGCATAACAAAATAAACGAAACGGCTCATCCAAAATTTTGGATAGGAAAAGATAGGTACTTTTATGCTCCTTCAAATGCATTTTCACTGGATCGATGATATTATGTCTATTGTACTGAAAAACGCGAAAAATCAAACGCCAAAAATCGTAAATTGCTAAAAAGCAAAAACGAATCAATCGAATTAAAAAAATGATTATTGTGCTCCCTTCGTTTAAAAAAAGCAAACAAAATAATATTGATTCCCACTCACACATATACATACGCACACACTCACAGGCCCCCCTCCCCCCACACGCAGATACACAAACACACATACACCCACACACACACACACACGCATAAGAGGGAAAATGGAAACGCGAAGTAATGCAGTATGCAAAATGATAACGGGCATATAAAACAAAACTCGTATATTGCATTATCAAAAAGTAAATACTGGAGGGCTCCAAGACCTCAGAAATCACATGCGAGAGAACGTTGTATTACGAAGGGACCCGCTGCCCCCTTCACGTACGCATACTGTCGTCAACACCACTGTGCTCATATTCTAAGGAATCACACTAATTTTTTCTCATCCACTGGCACGAAACGAGTTGCCAGGATGCGCACGCTTTCGCGGCCCCGACGGTCGTTGCCGCGTCTCTCTGACTCTCTCTCTCTTTCTCCTGTACAAATACAAGATGTACAAGTACAAGTAAGTTTTTTCTGCCGCCGCCGTACCGTCGAGGGTGTGTTATGGTGGGACCCATAAGAAACGCCACAGTGGAAGTCATTCCCACTATAGTTTTTTGACATCAGGCGCGGTGTACGTAAACAGCTACTTATTGTTTGCACTGGCGCTTCAGGTTTGAGGTTAGCTTCGCAACCATCCTGCTTCCTAAACATCGAGCGCTAGAGTCCTGCGCATGTACGATTCGGCAGGTACATGCGGATTATATTATCACGGCGGGTCTGTGAGTATGTGTGTGTAAGTGAACGCGTGTGCATCACGGCATGGAGGCCAGCAATAACAGTTGTGCCGAATGTGGTCTGACTCCTAGCAGGAGCAAGACCTATAAGTACTGCTGCATTAAATGCAATAAGGCATGCCATGTTAGATGCATGACCTTGAAAATTAACATAGCAGAAAGTATTACATATGCAAAACATGCATGACAGGTGTCAACAATACATCGCATAGCAGTTCTAAGTCGGCGACCAGACACGACGTGACGTCACGCTCATTATCAAGTTTGCCTCCTGGAATTACGCGCACTCGTACACATACAAAACCGCACCGTTCGGTGCTTGGTGCCGCGGAGTTCCTCGTCGCATCTACTGCTCGCTGCCAGCACACCTCTATCTTCACAAACGACTCTGCTGCGACAGCTACAGACTAGCGTGTCTTCTGCCCCCTCTACATCAAGCCTGTCTCTATCTCTCTCTAGTGTTGACTCGAGCGCAAGAGAGGAGCGCTTTACTGTCCAGGAAACTTCTAGCCAAGATCAGCTACACACGGTTCCTGTACTCTCTCAGCCTGCTGCCCAGCCGGTCGCATGCGTTACGATGCCGGAACATCAGACTGCATCATCAAACCGGGACTCTCTACGTGCTCCAACCCCAGCTAAGGACGGATTTCAGCTCCCACGACCGGTGAATGCGTTAGATGCGATTACATCGCAGAGAATGGAGACATTAATGCATGCACAGGACGCATCACGGATATCAAATACGCTGAATAATAGCTTAAGCGTGGCAAATGCTTCGTTGTTGAAATAATTTGACGTCTCTGTTCTGCAGAAAGGAACAGCAATTTCGCTCGTAATGCAGTATGCTAATAATACATAAAAATTGTTAACAATGATCTTGATAGGCACTATACTTCACTTAATTCCCGACTAGACACTATTGACAACAGATTACACTTCTTACCAGCAGTACAAGAGTTAGATAAGTCAATTGAGTCTAGAATGGAAAAAATTGAAGCGAGATTTTCAGAACAAAACTCCCAGCTGGATGAGTTTAAGCAACAATATCAAGAGTATTGTAAACAGGTTATGAATATTAATAATGAGAATAACTTATTATAGAAAAGACTGAGTAAACTACAAAATAAAATAGAAAACAGTATACAAACTAAATTAGAGTCTCATTACACATTAGTTAAAGAACATCTAAATTCATTAAAAAATAAATTAGAGTGTAATAGTGTTTCAATTACACAAGCTATAAAAAATTGGGATATTAGCATGCTCCACAATAACAACAACAACAATAATAATAGCAAAAGTGATAACTATATTAATACCAATTATAGTACCCACAGTAGTAAAAACAACGATTTCCAAAAGGAAAATGTTACAAATTTTAACAATAACAGTGACAATAATATTAATGTAGATGAGAACGCTGTAAGTCAGCGTAACCACGCCCGAAAATGTATCGGCTTTCATGCACAGGGCGGTCGGGACCCTGTAGTAAGGGGAGAAGCAGTAAACACAGGGATTAATAATAAGGATATCATAGTATCTGGTATTTTTTAGGGTGATGAGAATAAGCGCGCGATTATTGCGCACGCTATACTGAGTAAGCTCCTCTCTTCACTCAGCATAGAAGATATTACAGGCACCCGATTGCTTCAGCCGGCGTGCGCGGACGTTGTACTACCAGTGGACAAACGTGAGCACAGACGGTCACTGTGGGTTGTCACTCTCTCTCGTGCCGCCCTCGTAGATAATCTCATGTGCGCCAAGCGAAACGTTACCAGCTACTACACCAGGGACATTGACGACTCGCCACGTGACCAGAAAACCAAAGAAACACTAATAAGTGGAAAAATATTTATTAATGAAATGCTGGATAATTCAAACTTTTTAATATGCCGTAGCCTAAGGATTCAGGCAAAATCTTTAGGCTTTAAATACGTTTGGCATAGGGGGGGATTCGTTTCGTGGTAAACATGAGAGACGGCGAGGTCTCTCATGCTTTTTCATCTGCAGCTGATCTTCAGGCAATACACTCACTTTATGTTAATAAACCTCCAATCTCAACCTCAGACAATAATAACAACAATGGCATTCACAATCAAAATCATATAAATGTATCGACACTGTCGAAAGTGCAGACTCACGTCATTTCACAATCGGAATAACTAGAGATGCGCGTGTCATGAAAGAGAGTCGCCGTGCGGGATTGAGAGTAGGATTTATCAATGCGACCTTCCTTCTGGATCACATTGATGTACTCCATCAACACCTTTTGACTGGTCCCTTTTACGAACCTCGTGGGAGTTGCTAAGACGCACCTCTATCCCGATGTCGTTAATGATCGCATTCAAATCAAAGACTATTCAATAATAAGATTAGATAGAAATAAATTTGGGGGAGGAGGGGTTAGTCCTGTATGTACATACTTTTTTAATGGCACTATATTATGCTGCTTACCCACTACGAACTAATAATCCCTATCTTACCGGTATCGCATTCATATTTTCTTTCTCTGCAATAACTAAATATTTCTAAAAAGGCGGCATACTATCCCCGCTGTATTCATACCAAGAAGCTTCAGTTAAATTTTCGAAATCTGTCATTATTAACTCCCGGAGAAAATGCGTTTAAAAATGTAACTATAGTTGTATATTTTCAAATTCATTTTTCTCCGAGAGTTAATAATGAAAGCGTTTGAAAATTTAACTGAAGGTCCCTAGTAAGAATACGGAGGGCATTGTTATAGTATGGCATTGTTTTAGAAGTATTTATTTATTGCAGAGAAAAAATATATAAATTTGATACAGGTAAGGTAGGGATTATTAGTTCACAAAATTTGTTAGACGATTAGCTGATGACCTTAATTAAAAATAATAGAATATGGTGCGACTCATCACCTCAAGGAGTGTTACACGTGGATTGACGTCATTATGACAGACGACAATGATGTAGTGCTAAATGCTAGAAATCAGGCGGCGCCCTTTAACATTAATCACACACTAATAGATGTTGAAATAGAACTTAAAATAAACAGTACCCCTAAAACTGGCACCTTCAATTACAGTCGAACCTCGAACACTGATTGTAGTCGGGAAAAATAACCTCGAACACTGCTCGAAACAATTAAGTTTCCTGCCAGCTAATATGATAATAATGACGTTAATAAATTGAGGTTCTATGTAGATGTAAATTATAAGATAACTTAATATTGTCGTATGCACATAAAATTTTGCATTGAAAAATCGAGGGAACAAGTTTTTAAAAATTAGTCGAGCAGTGTTTGAGGTTTTGCTGGTGCAGTGTTCGAGGTAAATTCGTGTCCGACGGAGCAGTTTCGAGGTTCGACTGTATAGGGATTTTCAGTTAATAAAATAGGAAGATCTTTTATTTTATTTGAGAAACTGTGACTGCTGTCGTTTGATTGCATGAACAATTATGACATGGACAACTTACTGAGACAGCTAAGCGCCAATCTCATGGCAGCAATAGATCAACTTACGCCACTAAAGCACTTTATTTCGAAACATAAAGCAAATCCTCCATGGGTTGACGCTGATCTGGCTCATTTAATAAAAACACCACCAAATACTGCACCGAGAAGCTACGGATGCTCATGTCGGCCATTGCGCGGGCAGTGTGGGAATGGGCCAATGACGGCCGTCGACTCATTGTCGGCAAAATAAAAGCGATCATTTTTAGCTGCAAACACAACATCAATCGGATACAAGAGCTTGATTTGCCCGGCCTTGAGATTCAGGATGGCATATACATGCCTTTTGTTGATACTGTCACAAACCTCCGTATTGTCATGGACTCGAAACTCACGTGGAAACCGCAAGTTGATGCGGAAGGAAAGAAGGTTAATCGTGCTCTTTATAGTCTACGATATTTTCGTTCATGCACCACCGTAGCATTTCGAAAGCAGCTTGCATGTGCACTGGTTGTACCTCGTCTAGATTACTGTTCCGCAGTTTATCTTGATGTGTCAGATGAGCTTGAAACAAAACTATAAATGCTCCAAAATTCATTTGTGAGATACACACGTGCTATTAATACGTGGGATTTTTCGGGGTTGTTATTATTCAAAGCTATTACTCATAACCTCGCACAACCTCCGTACCTTGCGGCTCTCTTTAGTAAGAACACAGCCAGGACTTCTAGTAGGAATAACGTAAAAGAGCTCTCGGTTCCGAGATCGCGTACTGATACGGGTCTTTACTCGTTTATAGCCCAAGGTTCGCGAGTCTGGAATACGATTCCGTGTGGTGTGAAATATCTTCCATCTTTATGTAAATTTAAAACAGCTTTAAAAATATATCTTACACATCAGAGCGGTGACCAACCGAATTAAGCGTCTATCTATCTATGTATCTGTCTGTCTGTCTGTCTGTCTGTCTGTCTGTCTATCTATGTATCTCTGCAGCTATCGATGGCATGACTCACATGCTCGCTGTTCTCGTGCTGCTGCTCGCCAGGTATACTAGCAATACTTAAACGCTTGCCTCTAATGAATTAGTTTTACCATTATTTTATTTAAAGTGATTTTATAATATAAAATTCTAAAACTCAATTTTTGAAGACCTCTCTTTGAGAAAGCATTCTGCTTACGCACTTAAGAGCATTCTTTACAATACTTATTTAGCAGATTATTCTACACTCGATAGTTCATATTAATAGATAAATAATAATAACTGCTATTAATGCAGCATTTACTACTAAAATAAAAGTAATTATTGCCATTCTGCAACTATATCCCGCCATCATCAAACGAAAAAGTAATTTTTACTAGACCATTTCATTCCGTGTAGTAACGTTTTTTTATTCTGAAAGTTATTAAGGAGAAAAAAAGCCTATCCAAAATTTACGGTTGTAAAAGATTGGTAATTTTCTGCTTTTTTTAATGAATCTACAATAGATTGATCATAATATTTCTAATATACCAAACAAACAGAAAATCGAAATCTCAAAAATCAAAAAATCGTTATGAAACAAAAAAATGTCAAAAATTTTCAATTTTCTTTTGAATTTTGATCTTCATAGTGATATGAAAAACTTTTTGGTCGGATCGATGATATTATTTCTAAGGTATTAAAAGACCCGAAAAACAAAAACTGAAAAATCAATGAACCACTAAAAAGACAAAAATGAATCGAAAAAGAAAAAAAAATTATTGTGCCCCCTTCCTTTAAGAAAAACAAAAAAAAATTAGCTCTGAAACATTAAGTTTCACCGTGTATATGCAGAGTAATGCTGATCCAAGTCCATATTCACAGACACATACACACACACGCACACACATACACAGACACACCCACACACGCAGACACACACACACACACACACATGCACACGCATGCACACATGCACGCACAAACGAACCCACGCACGCACACACAGACATCCACATAGATATTCTAAAAATAGTGTATTTCAAAAAACATCAAAAAACATGTTTCTAACATGTTTTTAGCAATACTTTTGCTCTACTATCACAAAACTTCCTCTTTGAGGTAACAAAATTTTCAGATCTTAAAGTTATAAATGTAAAAAGTTATGTGAACACATTGAAAGTAATTTCTATTTTTTCACAAGTTTTAACTTTCTCTTTGGAAAAACAATGTAAGAATGTTTTATTTAAAAAATTTGAGGCGAATATGGTACTATTTTTCTTTTAACACCTAATTATAATATTTAGGGTTGGCTAGGAAAGTGTACATTTATATTAACACTTTAGTGCGGTTGCGTATAAATCAAATTGGCAAAATCAGGTTTCAAACCGTTTCTTGAACCGATACCTATATGTGACTTCCAAAAATATAAAAGAATTAAAATAATCAAAATAATGCATTATGATGATATAACAACAATTCACTACCGGGGATTTCCATTAATTTTTTTTTATCAATTTAATAATAATACTAGAACTTTCTTTAAACATCTAACACATATTCAAATGCAGGGTTACACTAATTACACTAAAACACAGTTTCATAGCAATTCACTTAAACGTGGTTTCTTTCTTTCACACGATATGCATTCAGATTCGCAATTGTTGCATTATTCCAACAAAAAAGTAAATAATGAAGATACTTTTTTAGATAACTGTACTCAAGATTCAATGTGTACACCAGTAAAAAAATCTTAAGGAGAAAGTATTCGATGCCAGCGCAAGTTACCAATGATTAGATTTAAGTGATGATTGGTGATTAAGGTGGCGTTCTCCCATAAAACCCAAGATTACAGATGGTTTCAATTATTAATATGTAATTAATAACTTTTCTGCTGAAAAGGAAATATTGCGGACCTTCAAATCAATATAAATATACTTCAATATCAATTAATTTACTATATTCTTTTTGGTGGTCGAATAATTGAGGTGTATCAAGGGGCGCGGCAGCGCCCGCTGGCACGTATAAGTACCCTCGGTACGATACGAAGCCGAAGGGCGCACCGTCGCCTTTTATACGTCTAATTGTGCCTTTTTAACCTCTTCAAAATCTTTAAATATCAATATCTAAACACTGATTGACTTATGTGCAGTCTATTGACACTGTTTTAAGAGATAATAATTTAGTCTAACACATAAAAAAAGTTTCTGTTAAAAAAGATTCATCTAATTAAAGATATAAAGCATAATATATTTGCTCAAATTTTTTCTTTTCATTTTGGTCTCCGCATTTCCGTTTTCTCTAATCATATATATGTGACTTCCGTTTTCTCTACTCATATGTAATAATATACACATATCATATGTATAATACAGATATACACACATACAGACCATATATATATATATATATAGTGCCTGCAGACAGTGCAGACGACAACCACAAAATCTTCTAACCTATTATCAAAATCAAATGTTAAAGGATGAAGGACGCGTTTGTGTCAGTTGTATTATTAAAATAAAACGGGTTGTTTTTACGTGATTTGTTTTTATTACGTGATGAAATCTCTGTACAACGATTTCGAAAAATATCGTACGTCCGAAAAAGTGGCAAGACGGTCATGTGGAATTAAATTATTGCAATCCCAAGTGTAGTTGGAAAAAGCTGCAGTTTTACATGGTAAGAGAGAAGATAAAGAAAATCCCAAGTGTAGTTGGAAAAAGCTGCAGCTTTACATGGTAAGAGAGAAGATAAAGAAAACGACTAACAGTGAATTCTGTCGAAAGAGATGAAGAACGTACAACATTCAGGAGTACTGGATAAGGTATTACCATCGCTCCATTTCTGCAGGAGGCTACACCAGAAGTTGTACCGAGACCATTTCCTTGACAGAATCTAAATCATCAAGGATACACAACGTCTTCTGTTGCAGCAAAAATCGTGGCAAAGTATGGATTTAAAGAGGGTCAGGAACTTGGAAAGAAAGAGCAGGGAATGTCTAGCATTGCAAGTAAAGAAGACTAGTAAAAGAAGAGGTAGAATAGTATAGTACACAAAAAGGAACAATTAAGGACGTCTTCTCTGCCTTTGAGTATGTTGCCCCCTTGAAACTCACAAGGAATAAACTAGATGAAACGAGCATTACTGAAATAATTAAGTCATCAAGTAAAGTTGTTTTGTTCAGAAATATGGTTGAATTTCTTTGGTGCCACGCTTATAGGTAAAGTCATTGTTAAAATGCATATACAGCAATTAGCTGTGATAATTGCATTCAACGAAGAATTATTAGATAAAATTTTTGTTATACTTGTGGTGTGCTACTTCTTAGTAACAAGTATGTATGTGCTTGTGTGTAATCACCATCGGGGATATACAAATTCATCTGCTGATTGATCATAAACATACAGGGCATACGCCACTATGCACCAGAAAAATACCACACAATCATGGGGATGCAGTAATTGAATATCCACTCTGATGTTGTCATGATGTAAATATAATACAAATCAAGTTCTCCAATCAAGTTGGTGTATCGCAGAAGCATCTGTTAAATATTTAATACTCCAATAGATGTACTGTTTTTTAACACACATTTTTGTTATTGACAAGGGTGTTTGTGAATCTTTGTACTAATGTAAGTGCTTCTTGTGTTTAAAGGATATTACTCAGTTTTACTGTAAACTGCTTGTTATAGCGAGGTATAAGGTCAAATGCTATGATTCTGTCTTTTCTTGATATCCCAAGCAATTATACTCTGAGGGTAAAATAAACAGTGAAGTTTGAATACAAATCAAGTTTTCTAATCAAGTTGCTGCGTCACAAAAGCATCTGTTAAATATTAAATACTCCAATAGATGTACTGTTTTTTAACCCAAATTTTTGTTATTGTTGAGGGTCTTTGTGAATCTTTGTACTCATGTAAGTGCTTCTTGTGTTTAAAGGATTATTTGAAAGTAACATATAACATACTCATGTTCTATCCAGATATAAAGTCAACACTGGCTCAGAAGGGTCATTTTAATGAAATTATAAAACTATAATTAATCAAATGTTTGCAAGCTCAGGTTTATAATTATATTAAAAAGACTCGTTTCACTCAGCGTTGACTTGATATCTGAATAAAACATGAGAATATTATAAGGTTCTTTCGAAAAAAAATTTTTTAAATTTATTTTAAATGAATTTTCATAATCAAATAGGGCTACATAATGGTTTCGATAAAATTGCAAAAGATTACTTCAAGTAGTTTAAAAGAAAATGGAGTCAATGAAACTTTCAAGTTACCCATACACAAACATTTATTTATTTGAAAGTAACACATAATATACTCATGTTCTATCCAGATATAAAGTCAACGCTGGCTCAGAAGGGTCATTTTAATGAAATTATAAAACTATAATTAATCAAATGTTTGCAAGCTCAGGTTTATAAGTACATTAAAAAGACTCTTTTCACTCAGCGTTGACTTGATATCTGAATAAAACATGAGAATATTATATGGTTCTTTCGAAGGAATTTTTTTAAAATTTATTTTAAGTGAATTTTCATAATCAAATAGGGCTATGTAATGGTTTAGGTAAAATTGCAAAAGATTATTTCAAGTAATTTAAAAGAAAATGGAGTCAATCAAACTTTCAAATTACCCATACACAAATATTTATTTATTTGAAAGTAACACATAATATACTCATGTTCTATCCAGATATAAAGTCAACGCTGGCTCAGAAGGGTCATTTTAATGAAATTATAAAACTATAATTAATCAAATGTTTGCAAGCTCAGGTTTATAAGTACATTAAAAAGACTCTTTTCACCCAGTGTTAACTTGATATCTGAATAAAACATGAGAATACTATAAGGTTTTTTCGAAAGAATTTTATTTAAATTTATTTTAAGTGAATTTTCATAATCAATCGGGGCTAGACCAAACCTGGAATAAGTCGTTTTAGTGTCAGATCAATGTAAATAACAAGCTTGGTATAGGCCCCAAACGCTTATTTTGCCGGTTTATATCTGTTTATGAATCGTCTTCTAAACAGCGGCTAAGACATGGGCCAGGCTGACTTTGACGTCGGCAAATTAATTTCAAATTCTCAAATTAATAACATATAAAACATCGGTAGCAACTTCCGCCGATGCTTGCATCGAGCCTGGTCCATGTCTGCTTATATAACAATTTTTATATTTTTTAAAATCGGCATTATATCGAAAAATGCTTGCAAAACGGTCGTCCCGAAGCTTGCAGGGATGCTGGGCCAGCCTTGGAGAACGATTGTCTTGTTAACATACTTCTCGCGGCGATATACATACGTTACAAATAATCGGCAGCAGATCGTGCCGATGCTCGCCAGAAGCCTGAGTCAAGTCTACTTTGTAAGAAAATTTATATATCCTAATATTTTGTTAGTAGTAATGAATAATTTAAATTGAAAATAAACTATAGCAAATGGATTATCCTACGCCCGTAGGTATATTGTATTCATCTGAGCAAGTAACGGTACACCTTGACCTGCGACCTTATACCTGCGATCGGTATGGGTATGCTAATTGGTGTACTGCAGATGTAACCAAATAACAGAAAAGGTCTTTCGCCATTTAAGGAGCGAGAGAGAGAGAGAGAGAGAGAGAGAGAGAAAGAGAGAGAGAAGGAAGGCAGCATACACGACTATGAGGACATAATAATGAGTGTATAATAGGCATCGCTCAGTAGAAGCTAAGAAAGCCTTTATTAAATTTATAATGGCGCTGGGCCGTATTACCATGCCTATCTCGATTACTGTGCAATATGTCGTAAAATACGAAAACTGAAAATTTATTTAAGAAAATTTATCACGTGATTTAAGAGGAGGTCATATTCGCTGTCCTTGTCTAATAAAATTTTTTCTATTTATTAAAATACTGGATTTTTAATTAAGTTGTCCCCAATTCGTTTTAAAATAAGGAATATTTTGAGACATAAAATAGTACCTAACATTATTTCTTTTCCGATAAAACTTCGGCATGCAAAACCTAACCTCAATTTTCGCATTCCGAAGTTTTCTCTAAAAGGAAATAATATTAGGTATTTTTTATTTCTCAAAATATTCCTTATTTTAAAACAAATTAGGGACAACTCTTAGTTTTTCAATTAACAAAGTACTATATAAATAAACAGCAAAACTGTGATTAGGCAAGTACAGCCAATACGGCTTCCTCTTAAGAGGATGTCGGAGCTAAAATCGAGTTTCTTCTTTTAGTGATTACTTTTGAAGTATAAAATGCCGGGGAAAACGAAGAGCGGAGCCTCGTAGTGCTCTTTATAATAAAGCTTTTGCATGCAACATAAAGTTGATATAATAAGTTATTTTTATAATTAATTGGAAATACGATAGTGTGTTTACGCATTGACAGCTAATCTCAAAATTTTAATCCTACCAAACTTTTGCAAATAACTTCTTATAGCGTCATTTTACAGTAAAATTCGGAGTAGACCCGTGTAGTGATTACTAGAATGAACCGACTTATACAAGATAAAGTTAATCAGACTTGTAGTTTCTAAAAACAATTGGAAATACAAAAAAGGTCTGACAGCCACAGGAGGGGCGGGGCTTTAACATCCCTTGAAGTATTATATGAGCAATTGTACAGAAAATCGGAAACATCTCGATCCAAAATGTAAAAAAAAATTTTTTGAGCGCACACTTGCCAGGCCCAGTTTTTCCAAATGCTTTTGGAATTCTAAAAACGGACAAAATGATGAACAATACCCTTTATAGTGCCAAGTTTGATCTATGATCACATTGCCATTAAGGGGGCACACCACCTTTAAAATCTGAAACAAAAAAATTAATTAAGAATTTTTATTTTGATATTTATTTTAATAAGGGTTTTTTTCCTGAAAGTATACACAAAAACCTACCAATTTGTATATTTTTTACCTTCGTTGGACCTTATATGCCTCCATGGCAAACCAGACTGCTTTCGAAGACTTTAAGCACTGTCCGTAAGATTCCAAGTCTACGCATGGATGGATTGGGCTAAAAATTTATGGAGATACTCATTATAGTAGTACTTTTAATATGAGCGTAGGGATTTTGATTTGAACGAGTAGAAGTATTTTTTTATATGAACATTGTCAATATAACACTTATTTTTTAATAATTTTATCACTTTTATAGATGTAAAAATTTTCTACTCGTTCAAATCAAAATCTCTACGCTCATATGAAAAGTACTACTATAATGAGTATCTCCATAAATTTTGAGCCCAATCTGTCCATGCGTTCACTTGGAATCTTACGGACAGTAAGCTGAAATTGATAAAAACAACATTTAGAGTTATTTAACAATTAAGTTACAAGTTCTAATAGATATAATTTATACTCATCTTATCAATTGCAACTACTTTTTTCTTCTTTTCAACGTAGCAGGCAAACATCTGCAGCAGTGTACATCAATATTTTCTGGTGCGTGGAATCCCATGAGTCTTCCTCCTCCTTGAATAACCTGAAATGGAAAAAAAAACACAAAAATATATAAATTGAGTAAACTGTACTTATCATACTAAACTCTTGAGCGACACTTTCACACACTTCACTCAACTGCTTATTTATTTCATCAAAAGCCAATTGGGCAACTGGCTTGCATAGGTTCATAATCCCACAAAAAAGTTGAAAGGCCAGCGTGTTCATGTTCAAGTGCACGAGCAGACAGCACAGATCTTCTGTTCAGTTCATATGCATTTCCTTCGGCTCCTACTTTGTTGCTGGAGTTGATTGCTGCTATTTCACCACACTTTGAGCACACAATATCTATTTTGAAACCAAGACCCTGCACACCAGATTCACTTAATTGAACACTGCCATGGCACCGATTGCAACACAGAACACTTCTAAGTTTAGAAAATAAAATTGAAGTGTCAATGATTCTGTTTGTTATATCACTAGTGTCTCTAGCACTAGCTGTGTTTTGGAGTTTCCTCGCTGAGCTGGTGGATAGTTTTGGCTTCTTTTGTGAATCTTCCTTTTTTATCTCTTTTAGAAGACATTTTCACTACACTGATTTACACTCATTCACAAATTGTCAAATGCAATTAAAACACTGTATAAGTTCAGTACAATAAAAATATTAGCTGTCTTTACTAACAGGTGGTTTGTAAACATAAAAGCCAACTGTCAAAAGTAGCAAAAATGTACGGGTAAGGTTAGTCAATAATTCGATCTGATTTATCGACCTTTATCTTGTGACGTAATGACATGTCACGTTACTCGTTGCGCCAATATTACATATAACAATGCGCAAATATTTGAATATACAAGCATGGATCTTATTATATTATATTTTATTGCTTTATAACTAAATAAAATAATCAATCAAACATTTAGTTATAAATAATAATAAAATAAATAATAATTGATAAAATACCGAATTTACGCAAAATCGGCAAAAAAGTTGTCTCAGTATTTATATTGTAACTTTAAAAGGAATTATGATATCTTAAAGCGGTTTTCGAGAGCTTATTCTACGGGAAATTTCCTATAAATAAGGTAAATAAAAAAAAACGATTTTTTGACAATTTAAAGGTGGTTTGCCCCCTTAAGCAATGTGGGTTTAACAAAGGCTCTTATTCAGTCGTTAATAACTCGTCTCCTATCGATCAAACATTTTCTTTCACATCAGATAATTAAAGTAGAACTTCAATTTGAGATATCCACGATAAAAAAATATTATTTTCATAAAAAGTTCTACGAAATAGAGATAGTGATAAAAAAACTTCAAAAATATGTGAAAATGAAAGATTTCGTATTTTCTCATCATTTTCGTCATTTTTGGTTATTTTTTATGTTTTTTATTACTATCTCCATTTGCTTATAACGTTGCATGTAAATAATATTTTTTGATCGTGGGTATCTCAAATTGAAGCTCTTAACGTCTACTTTAATTTTCTGTATTGAAAGAGAATGTTTGAATGATAGGAAACGGGTTACTAACGACTCAATAAGAGCCTTTGTTAATCCCAAATTGGTTAGTGGTAATGTGACCGTAGATCAAACTTGGCACTAGAGAGGGTAATGTTCATAATTTTTTCCATGTTTAGAATGCCAAAAGCATTTGAAAAAACTGGGCCTGGCAAGTGCACGATCAAAATTATGTTTTTTATTTTCGGGTCGAGTTGTTTCCGATTTTCTATAAAATTTCTCATATATGCAATAAAATCGATAATTTTTGTAAAATTTTCAAATTTTATTAAAGTACCACTATTGATTTGCGTGACATGTTAAAGTTGAGAACGTCTCTTACACTGCTCGAGTTGGGCACAGTAGTCAAAAGTTTATAAAACATAATTTCATACGCGTTTAATATATAAAGAACCATATTTAAGTTGCATTAATTAATTATTGCATTTATTTTTTTTATTTAATTTTAACAATAGAAGTTCATAAATACAAAATTACTAATAAAAATATGAATTAAGTAAAGTAGCCTAAAAAATTGGGGTTGAAACTGTGTGAACCTTCTTTAACACAAATATAATATATTTCAATTTTTTTATATATATAATTGAAATATATCACATATCTGCTTAAGTATTATTGGATATACAAGTTTCTTTATAAATCTTTTATACCGCAATCATTAATAAGGTAAATTACATTATACATTATCTTGGAAAAAAAAATGTTTAGTATATATATTTGTGCGTGCGTGCATTTGTGCGTGCATGTGTGCGTGCGTGTATGTGTACTGTGTGATGTGTCCGCGTGCGTGAATATATATTCGTGTCTTTGTTTGTGTGTGCGTACGTGTGTACGTATTGAAACGTGCGTGCGTGTTGATTTATCCTCTTTAAACAAAAAAGATTCAATAGTTGAATTGAAATTTTCTTATAGCGCCCCACGCTTTTATATTTCGTTTCTAGTACAACATAAAAGTTAAGGTAATCAATTAAACATAATTTAATTATTTTAAACTTTTTAGTGCATTACAAAATAATGTGTATACTTGAAAAAAATTTTGTTCTTATTTATTTGTTCTTTTTTCTCTTTCTATACTAAATTTTTTTAAATGAGTTTTAATGAATTGTACAATAATATCGTTTTTTATAATAATTTTTTTTACTTTTGCTATGTGTAATTAAAAAATAATCAGAGATATGGGCTCGCAAGTTATAGGTACCATCCTCGTTCTTCAAGCAGGCACATTTATCCAAGATGTTGTCGCCTCGTGGCGAGGCAAGTCGTTCACGCGCGGGGCGTTTTTTCGCAAATGCCTCCGTGATACTCTGGTGACGAAAAATTTGTCGACAAACGCTAAAAGCTGATTTCAAAACGAACATTTTCCTATTTGTAAAATTATATTTCATGGAAAAACCGTATGAATCGACCATTTTCGCCACATTTTAATCCTATTTTAAGCCACATTTTAACCCCACTGTACGACGCTGGGTCCAGGGCATATCTGAGTTTAGGAGTAAAAAAATACATTAAACATAGGCGTTTTTCTGTTCTTTTCCTCAATATCAGTGGAAAAATTTCTCGTCACCAGACGAATATATATATATATATATATATATATATTATATTAATGATCCAGTGAAAAGGTATAAGCAATTGAAAATATCGAAAAATCATTAAATTTCGTACTTATCAAGTTTTTGATAATTTCTCGTGATTCTTTGCCATCATTGATCATAACTGTTCGCTGGGGCATATATTTTTTACGATCTCTAGCTTAAATCTAAGCTCTACTCTTCTACATTAATTTTCATTTTAAGCAAAAAAATTACGTCATTAGAAGATTAGTACTTACCAATTAACGATATCTATTTTTAGCCTACTTAACTTTTATGTTCATCTTTTGAAAAAAAATTTGCGCCTTTAGGAGTTTAGTATTTGGTCAGCCAAAGCTCGTTGATTGCGAATGTCAAATTACCGTAAATACGCTCGTTCTATCGGTTGTAGACATATATATCGATATAAATCGCTAATCTGAAAACAGATCCTAAAAGCTGACATCAAAATGAACATTTTTCTATTGCAAAATTTTATTTCATGGTGAAACCGTATAAATCGAGAATTTTGGACACGCAGTTACCAACGAACGCAGACGAGCTTCTTCGTAGACAGCTTAACCATGATACTTACACTAACCACTAACACTCAAGGAAATCTTCACAACCACGTACCTCTTCCGTGTGGATCTCCTCCCCTCGTCCACGATACAGCGGCGTCATCGCGTACGGAAGCTACATTTCGCTCGCGGTCTCGTCTAGGTAATGTTTAGGCATGGTCTAGGCAACGTATTATACGGCATCAAAATTTGTCAAACTAAAGTTTCTAACATAATTTGTTTAGCATTATTCGTGACCACACAGCGTGAAAGATAAACAATTTGACTGTAATTAAATTAAAATTTTAATTTATTAGAAAAAAATAAATTATTATCATATAAAACAAAAATTTCTTGTTCAGAGGCCCCTAAAACCGGGAGGGGCATTTATAAAGTGCACACAATATGAGCAGGAATTTGGAAGAAAAAAATGTGATCAATTTTATAAGGCAAAAATATTCGTACTAGAGCTGTAAAATGACCGCTGCTAACTGCCTTAGCACACTGGTTTCACAAAGAGAGGGTTTGATTAATCGACTTATAGAATCTTATAATGGAAATTAATAATGGGATGAAAATCAAAAATGACAAATCTATTGCTTTTTAATATGTCGACTTGTATATATATATAGTAATTTACTAATTTATACCTATGCAAAAATATAGTATAAATTATCAAAAAGTAGTGTCCTTAAAAATATTTTTTATTTATATAATACATACCATTTTCATAAATAAAGGTGGGGGGTCTCTAAGGTCGGCTTTTGACCCAAATTATATTTGGGCCAAAAAATTCGAAAAAAATTCCTACAGTGTCTACCAAAATTAAAAAGTCCATTCCACCCTAAACGGACCACCTCCAGTCCCCTTATTCACCCCCACCACCCTTTCAAAAAATGAAAACTTTACAGCTTGTATACAGCGTTTTTGGAAAGATTCGACACTGTCAAACTTGTGTTTGCTTAATAAAGTACACAATGAACTCTCTATGAACTACCTGTTCAATAAACCCCAAATTCGGATTCATTGTTCCCAAAAACTTATATATGTATTTTTCAGGATTTCTCAGCGTGCCTAGTCTCATTTGACTTCTCAAGCGATTCGAACCGTTCCGTGAGACCTTTAATGGCAGCCTCTTGTCGCTCGGAAGTGGCCTCATGTTTAGACTCATTATTTCTATATTCCGCGAGGAACTCTTTAAACCAATTCGGAGGCTCCTGTGACATCACGGTTGAGGACACATGAACAGAAGGTTGTGTTATTTTATCGCGTTCACTATCAACAGAAACGAAGCCAACTATCGCCCGAGGTAGCTAAGACGTTTGTTCGAGGGACGAAGACGACGGGGACTGAGGGCGCTTTGCAGTTGTCGCCTTAGACAGATGCGCAGGCTGTGGTGAATCCCCGGACAACGTGGAGGAAAAAAGTGTATGCACGGGAGCGGACGGCGTTACCTGCGATTTTTCACACTGATTCGCGCCAGCTGTGGTAGCTTGCAACGGCTGCTCAGCAGACGATGGAAATTTTGCTCGAGTACAACAGCTGATCGACGTCGACTGTATGCACTGTAGAAAATCAGCTGAACTACGCGGAATCACTTTGTCACAAGCAGAGCATTTGCTCATATTAAGTTTACAATTCCAGAAGAAATTAAAAGAATGAACGCACGATCGTGTATGTATGGCAGCCGATAGAGGCGATTCTCACCGCTTTCAGCGCAGACCGAATCAAATTTTCCTGGATCAAAATATGCCGAGCTGTGCCGCATGTGCTTAATGGAAAAAATTCCAACAGGAATCCAGCTCACCTGGAAAAACTCCACTCCCGAAACACGTGTGTACAATATTAGAAAATTGCAATAAAGAGACCATACAAAATCAAAGCGTCTGTGTTACTTATCCCTCTTCAGAGAAAGAGAGAGCGAGAGAGAGAGAGAGAGAGAGAGAGATCAGGGATTCAGAGTTCGCCGCTCTTAACCATAATGATAATGATAATGATAATCATGAACAAAGCCACATACGAATTACAGATCTGAACACTTTATTTCATATTTCACCGTTAAAGCACTCACCTAAAACCAAATAAACGTACGTATATAGAAGAATAAAATATTATTACTTTTCAGAGAAAGAACAACACCGAGCTTCGCGGCCGGGAAATGTTCCGGCCTTTACGAGTTGCCAAACTCGACAGACCGCTCGCCCCTCCCAACTCGGGTCGACGCTGAACCGGTCTCTCTACAGTGTGACAACCGAAACTCACTCCGCTCCCGGCCTCACTACTTAGCTTCCTCAAAATAAATTAATTGTTCCAATATAAAATATGATAATATTAATTAATAAGGATTTATATGGAAATGTTAAAGAGAGATTATGTATCACTGTTAAATTTTTAATAAATTATTAATAATGTTATATAGAGTTGGGATGAAGAGTCAGAAGACCTTCATAACCTAACCAAAGTACTTATGAATGACTGGTGAAGGATGGAATGATCCATGTCTGGAAGTCCGACGTGGA
Source organism: Gastracanthus pulcherrimus (assembly GCA_949152435.1). NCBI lineage: Eukaryota > Metazoa > Arthropoda > Insecta > Hymenoptera > Pteromalidae > Gastracanthus > Gastracanthus pulcherrimus. The sequence goes on from OX424575.1 coordinate 65,511,476, forward strand.
TACATTCTATCCTTATGAATGAATGGTACTTGCATTGTACGGTTTAGTATGGCTGGAGGTTTTTGCTGTAATGAATACAGTAAAACTAACCAGCACTTTTTATTTTTATTTTTGTTGTTAATCCGAACCTGCGAACAGGGAATACAAATTCCCTCTGCAGGATTTGCGGCGTTATAGTGTGTTATTGTGTTGTGACGGATGGTTGGAGGGGTCCTCCTGTGCCGCCAGAGAAAGGCGCGCAGGAATTGAGGAGACAGGGCTTTTGGGTAATCGTGGCTTTATTAGGTCCGAGCACCTCTCGTCGTGAGTACCGCCGGCTATCTGCTGCCCGCTCGCGGTCGCATCGCGACTCGCCAACGGTCCCGCGCGCAAAAGGTGCAAGTACTGCACTTTTGCGCGTAGGAACACTGGAGCAGCGTCGGGCAGAGCTGACTGCGTGTCTTGCGCGCATCCGCTCTGCGATAAGGAAATGCCACGGAAAGCCAGAAGCTCATCCGTGACACGTGCGGGGCCGCGTTGGGCGACGTCCGCGTTGCTCGAAAAAAACAATGAAAACGTACGACCGACGTACTGCTCTAGCGTGCATGTTCTGAATAGCCAAGTTTGTGTGTGTAAGTGAGAGCGCGCAAAAGCGCGCTAGCACTTGTACTTGTAAAATTTATTTCAAATGATATTAATTAACTTATGTCCCTTCGGCTTTTTATAGCGTCCACTTTTTAAAATGTATTACAGATAAGCAGCCGCTGCTGCTTTACAAGATATCATTTGAGAGGTGCTCTACATTATATACTTATTTCTATATCTTATTATCTACTTTTACAAATTTCTTAAACCTTGCTTATATTTAAATTCTTCCCTTTTTATTTATCAACTTTAAAATTCTCTACTCTTCAAAATTCTTCAAATTTTTCAAATTTTCAAATTTTCAAATTTTCAAATTTTCAAATTTTCCAAAATTTTCAAATTTTCAAATTTTTCAAATTTTCAAATTTTTAAATTTTCAAATTTTTTTAAATTTTTCAAATTTTCAAATTCTTAAATTTGTATATCTTAGCATTTATTTGAGCTCTTATGTACCTTAAAATATAAAATATGTAATTGGACATTTGCGCTTAGGGTCGCTTTTCGTCCTATAAGCGCGCAGCTTTATTTTCTCGTTTACTTCAATTGGAACACGCTCGCGTTTGACCCTGATTTTTATTGCCTTTTTATTCAACCTTAATATTTTTATTCGATTCGCGTCGTCGCGTGCCCTAAAAAAACAGAAGTTTCTGTTAGCTGCCGAACATGGAACTTTAACTATCGCGCGCAGCTTGGCTAGTTCTCCTACAATTCTGTACGATTAATCGCTTCATCTTGTTTTTCTTCCGGGGCGCGGCTCGTCCGGGGCCGCGTAAAAAAAACAATAAAAAAAACGACTGTTCTACGCTAGTTTATCAGACTGTCTAGCTAACTCGCCGGGCCTTTCGAGTTTGTTAACGTGGACGGTTTTAGACACGTCAGCGTTTTGTACCGTGACGTTGTTCGTCTTGCGGTTTATTTTTATTATTTCGAAAGGGCCCGTATACTCCTTTGCGAATTTTCCCTTCTTTGGTTCTTTAAGGACGTAGACTTGTTCTCCTTCTCGGAAGTGTTTAATGTTTAAATTCCTGTCGTAATAATACTTCGTGCGATATTTCGCTTGCACTAAGTTCATGGCTGCTGTCGTCTGTAGGACTGTAAGATGGGATAGCATACCCACTATATAACTGTTATAGGACAGCGCTAACTCTTTCGTTGTGAAGCTTGATGGTGTTCTCGGTTTAAAACCGAACACAAGCTCATGCGGTGTATAGCCCGTGCTTTCGTGTTCTGTGCAGTTGTAAGCGTGCTGGCATATTGCTGTCCAATTATCCCAGTCAGTTACGTCTCTTATGTACTTTCGGAGATATTCCGTCAGTGTATGATGCATCCTTTCTATTGAGCCGTTCGATTGGGGGTGGTAGGCTGTAGTGCAAAATTTTTCGATTCCGAATATCTTAGCAAATTCTTCCAATAAACGGTTTTGAAAATGGGTCCCCTGGTCCGTAAGGATCGCTGCTGGTGGTCCAAATATGCAGATTATTTTTTCTGTCAAAGCTCTTGCTACCTCCTTTGCTGTTGCGTATTTTGTTGGTGTTAAAATTGTATATTTTGTGAGTGCGTCTTGCGCTGACAAAATATACTTGTAACCCTTCTTGGTTTTTTCCAGCGGGCCGTAGAAGTCAAGGGCGAGCTGCTCGAAAGGGGCTGCCGGTGTATTACAAATTAACATCGGCAGACGGGTTTTTACTCGAACTAGTTTATTGCTCTGGCAAACAGTGCATCTCGCGACAAATTGGCGCACATCTGGGCGCATATTTCGCCAGTAAAAGTCGCCAGCAATTTTGCTGTACGTCTTATTCATACCTCTATGGCCGCCTATGGCTGCCTCGTGGTACTCTTTAATTAGCTTGTACCTTTCCATGACATTAGGTACGGGCAGGTTATTTTTTAATAGGACTGCGCTTATCTTGGCGTTTGTAAAAATTCTATCGAATTGATCGATGAAGTTTGTCCATTCTGCTAGGGACAAAATTGCTAAGTCGCGGGTAATAGCCAAGCTCGTTATTTCTTTGGCTATTACTACGTTTTTCAAAGTCCGTAGGCATTTTCCAATATCAGCACGCATCGGTCGGTCGTCTATATACTTCTTTACATAAACACCTATGAGTTTGATGCCTTGAAACTCGGAGATATTTATCTCGCTGACCTTGAACTCTCTGCTTGTCAGTTCGTCCGGATTTAGGTATCCTCTTTCTATTAAGGCTTCTTGTATCTCTGTTGTTATGAAGTTGTCCGCTGATATTAAATATACTAAGTTTTCACGAAAACGGAATGGATGTTCGTTCAGAGATTGTAAGTGAACGAACGGAGGTGGCAACTGGCCGTCCGGAGCTGCCCATGGTGGCTTTTCGCGAGGTGGCCGTGCGTTGGAAACGACGTAACGCTTCAGGTTACCGTCGCTTGCTGCAGCCGTTACGCGGCTAACGACGCCGTCGGGCCTATCGCTGTCGCCGGCGGGATTTTCAGCGGGAGGGTCGCCCTGTCCCGCCGCAGAATCCTTGCTGTCGGAGCTGCTTTCTGGAGGCGAGCCTGGCGGTGCTTCACCCATGGGCCAATCGTCGGCCCCTGCGCTTGAAGGCCCCGGGTCGCTTCTTTCGGGTTCGGCCAGTATCGGCTGTTGCTCCCATTCGTCGTTGCATGGACTATCTCTGAGCGTGTCGTCGGGGTTGACGTCTCTTTGATCAGCTGGCGCTGAGGGAGCCGCCATTTTGCGCTTCCTGCGTGTTTTCCTGCCCAATTCCGGTGACTTTGGCTGACTTTGCTCGTCGTCATCCGATGGGCTAACCCCGGATGCCTTATAAGAGGTTGCGATGCGCAGATATGGCGTAAAATGGTGGCCGGTTAGATTCAGATGCATATATACCTCAGCCGTGTTGGCTATTAAATGGCAATATATGCGCTTGTCGCTGCTTATGTCATAATGGATACAGATATTTCTTTTGTATTCCTGGGCGAACAGGTAGGCGCAATCTACTGTGCCGTACTCTGTGTCAGACTCTAGTATCCTCAGCGTCTCTGTTGGCTCGCCGCAGTGCGTCAGCTGGGGAGACGCGCGAAGTCGGCTTCTGAGCTCGAGGGCTGTGATATCTAGATTTGCCAACTTAATTAACGAATCAAATAAGCAGTTACCTGGAGGCGACTGAGGAATATCGTCTGAGCGGATCAGGTTGACTAACGGCTCTGCGCATCGCTTTTTGCGAATGTAGGCATGTGTCAGAATATTGCCTGAGCTGACTGACGAATTCTCATCCGAGGAATCGAGTCTGCGGTCGTACTTCCGCGGGATATCGGCGAAGTCCTCGAACGGGCCATCGCCACTCGTGACTGACCATCCTAATGGAGAAATAGGACGAAGGGGAGCCTCGGATAAAGGCTTGTCCGCAGGTTTACCGGGACTAGCCGGAGCTGGGTTTTCGTTGATTTGCGGCGACCTGTTTAGGTCGGCGCCCGAATCGGCGACCGGATTTTTACTATTCGCCTTGCCTGTACTCGGTTTCGCGGTCTGTCCGCCTGCGAGGCCAGTGAGACTGTTTTCCGGGGAACCTACCGACGATTTTGCTTCCCAGATGTTTATCAGAAAGCCGTCTCTTCCTTCTATTTCTTTTTCCTGTATATCTACTGTCAGTTTAGTGTTGAGCCTGGTGCCTATTCGAGGCAATACTGCATTTAGTGGCGATTTAATAATATTGGTCGAAGTGTTCGGATCGACGTGACGCAGCTGCTCCTCAGTGGAAGGCGAGCTACCTGACTGATCGGCGATCGGGTATGCTGCGCATACCTGAGCTCTGTGACCGACTGGACTATCGTTTCTTCCCGACTTTGGTTTACTGGGAATTACGATAGTTTCCAGCGGCTCGATGCTCGTCAGCGTTTGCGTTTTGAGTCGTGGCTGGGAAGTAATGGAGTCGCTACTCGAGTCGCTGGGCTCGAATAGATTGGGTTCCGTGCAACTCTTACTTTTTTGACTCGATCTTGTGGCGTAGCCTTGTGTTGTTCTCGATGCAGAAATAGACTTATGAGAAGGCTCTGACATGTCAGTTTCTGTCTCGGAAGAGCTCGATGAGCCTGAAGCTGTATTGGCTGCCATTGGCTCGTCCAGGCCAGTCGCTACTGCTGGCGGCGCCTTCTGCTCTTGGCTGGCGCTGAACTCGATCGATGCTCGTAAGATTTCTATGATTCGTTCGCGCTCTTTCTTACTGAGTATGTATTTCTTTTTCTCCGTCCTTTTTAACTCAGTTGTAGTCATAATACATGCTAATTTTATTGTACTGTGATAATCTAAGGAGAATGTGTTTTTGCGGTTGCTCTCTTGCGTGAACCACTGTATATGGGCGTCCTCGTCTTCCCAATATATGTCTTTCCTTGCGCGACATAAATAAAAATCGTCGTGATCATTTCTTACGGCCAGTCTTTCGCCTTTTTTATATAAGATGTCTTTTTCGTTCTAAAAATTCTTCCAGGTGGTGCATCTGCTTCCTCATCGGGCTCGGCTGCATTCTGCTCGTTTGCGAGCTTGTAGAGTTCTACGCGCGGAAGTTCTGGATTCACTTCCCCTTCTTTGATGACTGGGTTCCGCGAAAGGGCATCAGCGTTGGCGTTTTTCTCGCCTGGCCGATAAACTATTACGAAGTCGTAGCCAATGAGAGCCGCCTTGAGTCTGTTAAAACGCAAGTCGGGCTTCTTGGTTGTGTGGAAGTGTTTTAACGGTTCGTGGTCTGTTACGATCGTGAATTTTCGACCAAACAGATAATAGCGAAACTGTTCTTTGGCAAAAACTATTGCCAGTAATTCTTTATCGTAAGTGGGATAGCGGAGCTCGCTGCCTTTAAGGCAGCGCGACGCGTAGGCGCAAACCTGGTCCTTGCCCAACTCGCCCTGCGAGAGTATCGCTCCAAGGGCCCAATCGCTACTATCGGTCGTTACTATGAATGGTTTCGTTAAATCCGGTGTTCTCAGCACTGGCTCGCTGCACATCGTGGCCCTAAGTGTATCGAACGCCTTTTGCTGTTCTGGTCCCCACTCAAACTCCACTCCTTTCTGTAGCAGTTTAAACATAGGTCGGGCTATTTTCGAAAAATGTTTAATAAAGCGCCTATAGTAGCTGAAGAGACCAAGCGCTTGCTTTACTTTCTTCGCGTCAGTTGGTACCGGGTATTGGTCCATAGCGGCTATTTTATTGGGATCTGTTTTTATCAGCCCGCCGCCTACTATATGACCCAGTACGAGTGCTTCTTTCTTTAAAAACTGGCACTTTCTCGGCTCAACTGTCAAATTGGCCTCCAGTAATCTTTTCAGCACACGGCGCAATCTTGTGTTATGCTGTTCTAGCGTCTCGCCAAAAATCATTAAATCGTCGAGGTATATCTCGACCTCATCTCCTTGCAGGCCTGCCATGGCTAACGACATGGCCTTGACAAAGGTCAAGGTGGCCTCCTTGAGTCCCATCGCCATCCTTCTGTACTCGAGCATCTGTTGACCGTGCTCGCCGTCAGGGGCGTGGAAAGCCGTAAGATGAGCTGAATCGGGATGCATTTCGATCTGGTGATAGCCCTGTTTCAGGTCCATTACTGTAATATAATTGGCTGAGGCTAAGTGTTCTAATATGTCGCTTGTGAATGGTAAAGGGTGGCAGCTGCCCTCTGTTTCTTCGTTCAGGGCTCTGAAATCCGTGACCAGTCTATACTTCTTATTGCCTTGCGCATCTGGCTTTTTTGGCACGATCCAGAGCGCTGAAGAATAGTTTGACCTTGATGGTACAACTATATTTTGCTCCCGCAATTTGTTTAACTCCCTAGTCATATTTTCCCTTAGGGCTGGTGGAAACCGGAACCTATTTGATCGAATTACCTTGTTCGATTTAAGTTCGATTTTATGTTGTATCAAGTGTGTCGCAGGAAGGGGCTCTCCCTCGAGGCCAAACACTCCTGCGTACTCGTCAATGATTTCCGTGATGTAATTTACCTCTTCTTCATTACATCCTTCTAAATCTGCCAGCTCTAGGATTTTCTGCACCCTCTCTTTGCGTAAATCAGTGTTGTGCATCAGTTTTGCGTTTAGGTCCCTTATTTCTTTGTATTTTTCTCTCTGTTTATCCGCCTCGTACATGCGCCTCAAGCATGCTGAAAAGTCAACTGCCTTATCAGCTGAGCCGTCCCCGTCGGCTTGGTAGAGCGGGTTTGGGTTTTCTACGCTCGTTTCGCATTCTTTCAAATTAACTATCGGGGCGTCAATCGAGATCTCCTCGTTGCCAATATTTATGCATTCTGCATAGACTCTGCCGTTCCTAACTTCGGCAATAAAATTTCCAAATAGTAAATGTTTATGCAGATTCATTATTGGAACCCAACCTATTTTTACGTCGTTGTTTGCAACCCTGGCACTGATTATCATCTTAACTTTTGGAGGCACGGTTAGTCTCTCATTCGTCTCAAACTGTATGGACGAACTGCCGAGTCTAAGGCTCTTTGTGGCTGCATCTACACAACCTTCGTAGCGGTCTATTATATCCCATCCGATTATTCCCGCATTCTCTATGGGGAAATCGTTGGATACCACGTGCACTGTGCACTTATGACCTTGTATTGCTACTTCGGCCTGACCCAAGGTGTAAGAGGCTCCCGGAGTGACTCATTTTATTTCTATAATTGTTTGCCTATCTATTGGGTTGCTGGGTTCTAAATACCCGATCTTCACGACGGAAATGTCGGCTCCTGAATCAGCATAGAATTTGCCCTGTCTCTGCTTCAATTGGGGGCAATCGATGTTTACTATTGGCGGTTGACGACCCGCAGACAAAAATTTGATTTTTATCGACTCTTTTACTAACTTGCTTTTTGGTTTTGGATTTTCTTCACGCTCGGCGTTCGAGGATCGCGTCGAGCGTGCGGCTAGTTTAAATGCTGCTTATTTTGCTCGCTGCTATCGTTGGGTATCGACTCGGCGCTCGGCGGCTCCTTATTACCGCTGCTGTCGCCGGCACTAACAGAGTCGACCTTCACGTCATTACACTGAGTGTTGCTAGCATAGTTTCTATAATTGCCTCTATTGTTGTTGGTGCTACTATAGTTATTCCGGTTTCTTGAATTGCTAAAATTCCTATTTTCGTTGGCTCGATTATTGACCAGCCAAGGATTTTTTATTACCTTATTCTTGGCATCTTTTTGTAGCTTCCAACATTCGCTAATGTCATGCGTTGATTGCTCGCAATAGTCGCAATATGGATTAGCAAGCGGCCGAGTTGCTTGCGTGCGCAAGTTATTTGATGCGCTTGTCCTTGGCGCTGGATTGCAGCTGCAAGTGTTATCAGCTATTGCTCGGCGCACTTGCACTGGGTCGGCGGCTGCCTGCCTGCTACTTGGCTGCAAATCGTCGCGAGAAGGGGGGGGCGGCAGCGCTGTGCCTCCTGACAGCTGGCCTAATGCTGATCGGCACGCGCTTTGTTTTCCTTCGAACTCTAGCGCGCATCTTATCGCCTCATTCAGTGACCTTGGCCCTTGAATGCGCACTTGGTGGTCGAGCGGTGCCTTTAGCCCGAACATAAATTGCTGCAGGGCGTCCTCGCCGGCGTAACGCTTTCGGGTTCCCTTGTCGCGCTTCGACAGGTCCGGCGCGGATTCGACTATCGTCAGCAAGCGATTATAGAGTTTCTGCATTCTTAAGCCATAATCGCCGACTGGCTCCCTGTGTTCCTGCTGCAACATCTTTATTTTGGCCTGCACCTCATCGGCAATTCCTATATTGCCGTACTGCATTGTGAGGTCAGCCAAAAGCTGCCTCACCGACTTATAGCTGGTAAGCCTGGCTTGATATCCGTCAGCTGCTTTCCCCGTTAATTTATTGGCCAATGCTATTATTAATAATTTCTCTAATTCGGGGCCAAACGAGTCGCGCAGCTGTCTGACCGACTGGCAAAATAGATTTAGTTTGTCCGGGTTGCCGTCGAACGTTGGCAATAAATTTACAGCTTGAGTAAATGAGACTTTCCCGCCGAATCCTTGTCGCCGGCGGTGCCTATCATTACTACGGTCGCTAGGCGCTGAATCACTCTCGTCGTCGGTGTCTGAGTCGACATAATACGCGTATGGTTTTTGGTCGGATTCGCGCCGTCGCCTGCTACGCTCGTGATCCCGATGGCTGCTACGGTCGCTCCCGCTGTCATCCGACGGGTTGCGACTGGAGCGGTATCGCTCGCTCTCGCGCCAATCACACCGATCGCTTCTAGTGTGCTCGCTTCGCTTGTAAGGACGTACGCCACGCTGCCGCTCTCGCGGCTCGGGTCGCGCTGAGCGCCTGCATACGTTTAGCGCGCTGCTGGAATCGCGCGCTGCGCCGCTGCATGCTCTTATCGCGCCACTCTCGAAGCGCGCTGTACGGCTATGCGGCTTTATCATGCGCTCCTCGTTGCGCCCCGTATTCGCGTACGCATCTCCCGTGAATCGGTGTGATTCGGTGGCCCGTGCGCTCCTTGATGCTTCTCGATTTTTAAACGATTTCCGAGTACGAACCGAGGCGCGATTGTCCTCGCTATCCGAACCGTTGCGTATGTGCATGCTTTTATTTATTTGGGACGGCAAAATTAGACGCCGCTTATTTCTTATTTTTGCGCGATCTTCCTGGAATATTTCGCGCCTCTCGGCGAGTGATTCAGGCTCGCTGCCGTTTCCGGAACCATCGCTACTATATTTTTGTCGGTTCGTGTGGCAATTTTGACGGCTGTCCATCGCTTGCTTGATCGCCGCCTGGACAGACGCGAGCAATGCGGCACTTACTTGCTCCTGCTCGCTGGAAATTTTCGAGCCCTTTGTTTTTCTGGGCCACTCTGCATTTTTACCGCTGCGCGCACCGCTTGCGCTCCGTGCACTCTGCACGCTCCACTCTCCTGGACTAAGCTCGCGTTGCCTGCGTTGATTTTTGCGTAAATTATTCGGGTTTTCGCCAACGTTTACGTTTGTCGCACGGGTCCTGCTGTGTTCGATTCTGCCGCGTTCGCTGCTCGCATCGCGATTCTTCCTAGATGTTATTTTTGCGGAATTTGCGCGAGTTAATTCGGGATCTCCGTTTTTCCAAACTATATTTTTAATTCCGAGTAAATTCATTACCCCGTCATTGCATTTATCATTTATGGCCCAACGCTCTGGGACCTCTAAATCGCCGACTACCGAATTTTCGGCGTCGCTGCCGAGCTCGCTGTCGGCCGATCTGGAGTCGGCGGAGCCGCTTTCCGACGGAGATCTCGCTGCGTCACGGAGCCGCGCCAGCCTTTCCTCTAGTTGGCGACCGATTTCAGACGGTGCTTTTTCGGCACTCGTTCCGATGGCACCTGCTGCATTGCAACCTATCAATGCGTCGCCTACTAGAGGATGCTGATCCACCGTCGCCGCTTCCTTCGCGGTTTGATCACGGTCGTCGACGATGCGTTCACCTCCGCTTTCGTGCGATTTTGTACGCGCACGCTCACCTTGGCTTGAGCTGCCCGAGCCACGAGATGCAAGCTCGATCTCGCTGCGCCATAGCGCTCTGCGTGCCTCGGGGCTGAGCTTGCTTAAATGTACCAGCACTTTTTCGGCGCGCTGAAATATTTTTTTATTGCTCGCCGGGTCTCCCGATGTATGCGACGCGCGCGACCATTTGCCCTGAATTAGCAGGCTCCGCGTTGCAAGGTCGAATTTACCTAGGCGTTTTAAAATTTTTTCTATTAAACGATCTTCGCGCGCGATGATTTCGGAGTCGCGTTGAGCCCGGATCACTGCTCTTCTCTCGGATTTCGCGTCCGGGTCCGTCTCGTCGGACAACACATCGGATAAGTCGGAGGGCATTTTAAAATTGTTCGCTCGAATCAACTATTAATTTAAAAAAGGAAAAAAAATTCCCGAAGCTGCGCGCTAGGACAAAAAGACGACTTACAGAATTGCAGCGAAGAATACAATGTGGCTGCACATCGTCGGTATTACTGGTGATGGCGTGCGAAGGCGGCTGCTCTCTGCTGCTGCGGCTGCTCCTGGGCTGCGGCTGTCTCGCGCGCGTCGGCGGCTGGTCCGCGCCGACGATTGAATTGCGCGTGGAGGCTGCTGGACTGGCCTCGTTGGCCCAGGCGGGCTTAGGTGGCCCCGATGGGCTTCGTTGGCCCCGATGGGCTTTGTTGGCCCCGATGGGCTTCGTTGGCCTAGTGTAGGCTTGCGGCTTATCGCCAGTGGGCCGCTCTGATCGTTGCTTGCTCTCGTGGCTCGGCGGCCGGTGCTCTGCAAAACCACTGCGCTCTCGATTACGGGTGGCGGCTTCTTTTCTTCTTTTTTTTTTTTTTTATGCTCTGCGACGGCTGCTTGCGCGACGTATTGGCGTCTGCTGAAGAGTACTATCACACTTCGATGTCCTGCTCGCGCGCTCGCCCGTATATATATTTTGTGTTTTTAATTAAACGTTGGAGAGAGAAATCCTCGATTCCACACAGGCCCACGAGGGATGCCAAATGTGACGGATGGTTGGAGGGGTCCTCCTGTGCCGCCAGAGAAAGGCGCGCAGGAATTGAGGAGACAGGGCTTTTGGGTAATCGTGGCTTTATTAGGTCCGAGCACCTCTCGTCGTGAGTACCGCCGGCTATCTGCTGCCCGCTCGCGGTCGCATCGCGACTCGCCAACGGTCCCGCGCGCAAAAGGTGCAAGTACTGCACTTTTGCGCGTAGGAACACTGGAGCAGCGTCGGGCAGAGCTGACTGCGTGTCTTGCGCGCATCCGCTCTGCGATAAGGAAATGCCACGGAAAGCCAGAAGCTCATCCGTGACAGTGTAAATAATTTCTACTCTGTATCGAATTTAGCAAATGTTATATGTAACTCTGGAATAAATAAATAAATAAATAAGTAAATAAATAAATAAATAAATAAAAAAGTTTTTGTTCTAATAAATTAAGTTTAAGTTGCTATATCTCATTTTAATTAGAATCATAAAAAATGTGTTCTGATTTATCGTTGATGAGTTATTAAAAGATAATTTTTTATTAAAAGTACACATTTCATTTAAATTAAATTTAAAAAAATCATATAAAGAGTATAAACAAACTCTGCTTAATCATCAATACATAGTTACATAGTACACAAACTATACATAATCTATACAGAATGAAAATATAAAATATAGTTTATATATACATACAATCTGTGTTCAGAACGCTTTTTTCTATACCTACAATATCATATGTATACCTATGCATATTCAAATAAATTATTGTTTCAGATATTCTAAATTTGAACGTACTTTGCGTAATCTTCTTTTTTTAGGGTCTGTATAGGGTACAGAATAGCGCGGATAACGGGAAAAATAACTAACGCGAATATGAAAATAGCGTACACAAAAGTACTCCTTTTTTACAAGAGACGAAAAAGAAATTGCCATGAAGAATATTGACGTACGCAACAAAATCAAGACAAGATTAAGAAAAATCTTGAGTGCCGTGCAGCCGTGGTGCTGGCAGTTATTCGTACTATGTTCGTTTATGAACTTACGTTTCGGGAGCTAAAATTTTAAGCGTATGTAGAGTTGTAATTTATTTCATTGTTGTTTTTTATTTTTTATTACTGATTCTGGAGAATTGATTTTATACACTGAGATAACTACATTACTAAATTCTAGCCGTTATTCTCGCTAAGCTTAATATTTTGGTCAGAGTAAAGAAGATCGAATTGACTAATTTTAGGTAATAACTACCTTCAAAACAATATCTGAAATAGACAGAAAAAGTTTTTCACAAAATTATAAAGTAATTTATATCAAATATTGTATGTGATTAGTTTCTAATTAAGAAAATGTAATTTTTCCACAGAGATAAATGAAAAAACTCGAAAAACTAAAAAAAAACAAAGTTAGAGGAAAGCTGTATTAAAAGACCATGAATTTTTTTTTAATTTTACCAATTTCGTAGCTTATAAAAACTATGTGTTAGTGAAAACACCTCTAGTAGTGCCCAAAGGTTCGAGATATCATCAAAAGTGGATGGACTCACAATAAGAAACGTTCACAATCAAGTCGCTATGAGCAGAGCGTCAAAGATGCGTCCAGCTAACAGTCTCAGAGCCACTGTGATGTTGGGAGAACAGCGTCATGATTCGAAGGACGTTGAAAGGCAATTAAGGATCTCGATAAGCAAGCAATCAGCTACATTACAGGATTCCGATCTGTAGCAGCAATCATTGACAACCAGTACAAAATCACTGCAGTCACATATAGGCATTCACAGCTCGAATGTTAACGCTGAGATTAATCTCCAGGTTCGAGTGAAATATTTTCGATTCGTTTTGTAAAATGTGCCGCTGTTAATACTGTTATAATACCTAAAAAAATAAATCACAAAGCTTTAACTTTTATTAAAAATAAGGTTATTTAAATATTAACATAAATTATTTAGGTAATTTAGTCAACTTATCTGATGAATTGTATTATCCTTTTTAGGGTTACAAATCTTTTCTTTTTTTAATTTCATTATTTTTTCTAAAGCGGGACTCTCCATTCGACTTCTTAGGTAGATACAAACTTAATTCATCAAATTGCGATCAGATATTTTTGTAAATAAACTTTTACTACTATAACCAAATTCAGCTTGTTAAAAAAATAGAACGTAGGAAAGTAGATACGAAACCTAATTTCATATTTTTATACATATTATATGTCTGAAAAAATCAGAGAAAATGTCGAAGTCTGTAGCGAGGAAATAAAGCAGAATATTTTTTGTTTGTTTGATTAAAATAATAAACAATCAGATAACTTGACTAAGTTCCCTAAATAATTTATTACAATTTAAAATATCCTTATTTGATAAGCGTTAAATCATTGTGAATTATTTCATTTTAGGAATTGTAATCTTCTCAACGGTGGCACATTTTAGAAATCGAATAGAAAATATTTTACACGTACCTGGAGGATAGTCTAAGTATTAACATTGAAGCTGTTAATGCCCTCGCAAATGCAGTAATTTTGTGCTGTTTGTCAATAATTACTGTTGCGGATCCAAGATCTTGAATGTGGTTTGTTGCTTGCTTATCCAGTAACCTGTTATCGCTCAATATGACTCTGGGGCTGTTATTTGGACGCGTCTTTAGCATTCTACTCTTGACGACTTACTTGTGAACGTTTCTTGAAAATTATTATATTTTTTTAGACTTCTTAGGTGTTTTGTTACTAATAATAAATTGAATACAATTCTTATAAGCTACAAAATTGTTAAAATTATTTAAACTTTCATCATCTCTTAATTTTCCTTTACCTGAAGTTTTTCTTCACTGTTCGAGATTTTTCCTTTAACTGCATAAAAAATACACTTTATTCTATCGAAAATTTCAAAACATTTGTCTATTTTATACACTTTTTAGATTGTTATTTTCTAAAATTTATCAATTCGATTTTCTATTTGGTTAATGTATTAAGTTTCTTGAGCTAAAGTTTGAATTACAGTAATATAGTGAAATCAATGCATAAAATAAATACTTCAGAATCAATAAAAATGAAAAATAAAAAAGCTTCATGAAATGTTTTCTATTTTCTAGGAAAAAAAAGTACTTTTGTGTACGTTACTTATTTTGATATTCGCATACAATATTTTTTCCGTTTTGTGCGCGATTCCAGTCCCTAGACGGACTCTAGAAAAAAATTATGCAAAGTATGATCAAATTTAAAATATCTTAAACAATAATTCATTTGGATATATATAATGATTAAATTTAATATGGAAAAAAAATAAAATAAACATTTTCTCTTTGATTAGTATAGTGAAGAAATAACAATCGTAAATAAACTTAATAAATTTTTTTTTTAATTAGTGTAAAATTTTTTTAAGAAAGAAAATTGTATGATTTTGAAAGTACATTTTATTATCATTTAATATCTTAAAATTGTATTGAGTATACAAATGATACTGTAAGTATAAATAAAAAGAATCAGTACGTAATGATTATTGAAAAAAAAAATTCTGCACACAAATCAAACCTACATTTATGTATGCTCATTCGTATATATAGACTATACATAAACTATATATCAAGTGGCGCGGTAGCACCACGAAGGCGAGTTTGAGAAGCAGACGAAGCCGCAGCGCCCGCGCTACTATTTACTTCTATATTGGTGTTCGGATTTTTCTTTATACGATAACAAGTACTTATTACTATTATTACCAAGTTATTTCGACTTAATACCATGTTTTCGTGCTAAACTATGATTTCCAACAAAAGTATTAGCCAAAAAGTTATTTTATGTCATAATAAACGAGTATGTAATTCTCAAATGCTGAAAGTATATCAACTTTCTTTTTCCGGCCCGAAAAGTAAAAGGACCGTGAAGTTAGCCGCAACAAATATATAAGTAAAAGGACCGTTAAGTTGGCCGCACATACGACTGGGTATTGCCAACGAATATAGACGTATATAGAAGAACGATTCTTATGGAGCGGTTGGTTCTCAAAAGCGGTAGTTGAATAGTCTCCGCGAGAAGGCGCCAGCCGTTATTTTCCTATGGTGATGTCTCTCTCGCACCTGCGCGCCGTTCCGGTTTTAAATTTTCTAGAGCTTACGGGCGGATTTTATTCTTGCGCTTCAATTAAGATATTAATAAAAAAGGTTTAGAGTTAAGATTTGATAATTTTAAAAGCATATATAAATTTTTATGTATTTAAATGACTTGGGTACAAATTAACTGAAAGTAATAATAAATTAGTATTACAGTTTCGATAAATCTAAGATAATAATAAATAAATAAATAAGTAAATAAATAAATAAATATTTATTATATAAATAAATAAATAAGTAAATAAATAAATAAATATATTATTTTTAGCCTTTTGTTATTAAATCATTTTTTTTTTTTCATAATTTTAAGAAGAATATAGGTATTTACTTGATTTAAAAATAATTAATTAACAGTTGTCTAAGTAACTCACGAATTATACAAAATTTTCCTTATATTCTTCAAATTAACTTTTTGATGTGCTTAATGTATGGTATAAGAATTTATTATTTAATTAAAATTTAAGGAAATTTTTTTTTCTCTAAAAGAAGTTTGTCATATAAGCCATGTCTTGAGCACATAATTATAGGTTATGTACATTAAGTATCTTTATTTTTAATTCGAAATAATAAACAAATATATCTATTTAAAAGAAATCATGTATACTTTCAAATTGTACAATATATTCTATATATTTGCAGTACCCAGATTAAAATTTTTTTGAAAAATGTGTATTTAAAATTCAAATTCGTGATACCTACTTCCACTAAAATAGCTTTAAACTAATTGTTAGATATTTGAAGAAATGTACATATTTTTTACATATTTAAAGCATTAAAAAACTTGAAGCTAATATTTTGTTATTATTTCACAAGAGTAATTCTAAAGTTATTGTTAGATATATCAATCAAAAGAAAATTACGCCTACTTTATGAAAATGTATATATTTTTGTCAAACTCAACGTATAAAATGACGATAACAATTACAAAAATAAAGAACATTTTTTTGCAAAAATCACTTAATAGTTATTGTTGACACATATTATTGACAAGTTTAACGTATAAAATGACAACAAAAGTTCTTTCAATTTTTATAAATTTTACTAAATTATTATTTTTATAAAGTGGCGTGGTAGCGCCACGAAGGCGAGTTTGAGCAGCAGACGAAGCTTTGGCGCCCGTGACATATTTACTTCTATATTGGTGTTCGGATTTTTCATTATACAAAAAAATGCTTATCATTACTGTTGGTAAGTTTTTTTGGCTTATTAGCATGTTTTTTGAGCGAAACTATGATTTCCAACAAAAATATTAGTAAAAGAGCTGCTTATTTTTATAATATGTGAGTGTATAATCCACAAATGCTAAAATCACGTTTTTCTTCTTCAGCCCGAAAAGTGGTAGGACCGTGAAATTGGCTGCAGATGGTGTGTGTGTGTATATATATTTATATATATCAAGTGAAAGTTTTAATATATATAAAATTAACGTGTATATTGAAACGAAACGAAATGTTTCAACTTCTTTCCTTCTATATTATCATGAAAGAGCTATTTATTTAGATTTTAATAAACTATTTACATCACTCAATCTGATCTGAAAGTGAAAGGACCGTGAAATTAGCCGCATAATGCCAAGAGTAATTTGGGGATTGCTTTCTCATATATATTGCGTTTCCGCTCTTTCCAGCTATTCATGTGATTTCCAAAATCAAAATTTTATACAAAAATACAAATTTGTTCCACATTTATACATGTATCATATTGCCTACAAAGTTAATTATATTTTAGGTTAGGGTTATATGTATTTCGTAGAAAGTATTATTCTATTCTATTAATATACATTACCTTTATATTACGAAGTCTGAAATTTGTTAGAAAAATGCGCGGTTGACGACAGAAAATTATGGGAAAGCAATCCCCTGCGGGCTGCGCGGTTGACAACAGAAATTTATGAGTAAGCAATCCATGCGCGATTTGGATGCGTAGTTGCATTTTTTTGGACTCACATATGTAACGTAATAATATACGTCACGTATCTGAGCGTTCAACAACAAAAAATCAACGTGTTTATGTTGATGAAAAAAGAGCTTGTATAGGAGTATATGGCTTGGAGTTAACAACTATTAATAGGAAGAAAAAACGGAGATGTTGGAGGAACGACAGATAGCTTGTCCAACTTATAATTTCTATGTCTGTTTATAACCTATGCTTAAGACGTTTTATTATGGCGCGGTCCGGTTCCATGTTTCAATAATTATATTCCCCCCTCTCCCCGCCCCCTGCTTTTTATTCATGACACAAAAATTCAATTAATAATTATATTCCCTCATCCCCTCGACCCCCTGGTTTTTATTCATTTTACATAAAAGTTAAATGAATAATTATATTCCTCCCCCCCCCCCCGCCCCTGGTTTTTATTCATTTGACACAAAAATTAATGATTAATTATGTTCTGCCCTCCCCCCGAACCCTCGTTTTTATTCATTTATTGGCATGAACATTATAATTTCTATCACTCCCCTTACTTGCTAGCTCGACGTTAATTTAATAATACATATACATATTCCTCTTCTAACTTCTTTCTCCCCCCCCCCCCTCCCGCTGAACATTCTATTTGGAAAGTTTATACAGATATATATTGTATCAATGTTTACAATAACTATTGTTTAATGAAAAACGTAACACATACTCATAATCGTGTGTATTTTATATTTAATATTAATAGTAGTATTATAAGATTTAAATATTTTAAGTGCGGCAAAATGAACTTTCTTGACATATCCATCTTTAGTTAATAAAAACGATTTTGAAAAAATTCCATATTCCTCTCGTTCCTCAGTACGCCCTCTATCGGTTATAACTCCCTCGCGTCAAATTCACCATTCTCAGCATTTCTATATTCAGTTTACCTGCGACCTTTAAGACCCGACAGATTTCGAGATGCCCTTTTTGTTTTTTTAATGATAATTTTAATTATTTAAGTGCTAATTTAGTGATATTCGCGAATATTAGTATCTCTAAGAAAAAACTTTTAACCAAAGTAAAAAAGTTAGGCGAGTTTGATGCATTACGTATTATTATGCATTTTATTTTTAGAACAAACTTAAGGTACTTCAATAAGACCGCTTAAAAAGATATGAAATCTCTAAAAAAAAAACTTTTAAGCAAAGTAAAAAGGTTAGGCGAGTTTGATGTATTGCATGTTATCATGCATGTCAATAAAATAACGTAACAAAATAATATAATTTTGTTTACTACGAAATTACCGATTAAAAAACAACCGAGATCAATTAAAGAAGGCAATTTTGTTTACAATGAAATTACAGATTAAAAAACAACTGAAATCAATTAAAAAAAGTCAAGTTTATAACCATATTATCTTATTCATAATACAGCAAACAAAAAATCATTGTGTTTAATTGAGGGCTGAGTCAAATGATTGCTCATTTTAACTTAAGTAATATATTGATCAATTACAAACAACTCAAGATACTACGTAACTTGCCATGTCCGTTTCATTTTATTCATAGGTGAACAACTAAAATTTTCTTTTTATACGCTACAACGTCATAACAAATTTATTAATGTTATTAACTTCTTACAAAGACTTTTTAAATATGCAAAATTTCATGAATACTATTTAAAAAGTAATTGTTAATATATATTTTTGATTTCAAAATGAATAAAATTTACATGCCAGAAATTTCTATATTTTTTTTCGACATAAAGAAAAAATGTTATCAAGTGGCGCGGTAGCGCCACGAAGGCGAGTTTGAGAAGCAGACGAAGCCGCAGCACCCGCGCTACTATTTACTTCTATATTGGTGTTCGGATTTTTCTTTATACGATAACAAGTACTTATTACTATTATTACCAATATTAAATACTATTTTGTTCAATTACATTTAGTAATCTATATTGAAAATGTATCATTATATAAAAATAATAATTAAATTTGTGTACACAAATAAAATATGCAGAAAGTTACACTTGCAATTAGACAATATACCATGAATAAAATGAAACGGGCATGGCAAGTTCCGTAGTATCTTGAGTTGTTTGTAATGATCAATATATTACTTAAGTTAAAATGAGCAATCATTTGACTCAGCCCTCAATTAAACACAATGATTTTTTGTTTGCTGTATTATGAATAAGATAATATGGTTATAAACTTGACTTTTTTTAATTGATTTCAGTTGTTTTTTAATCTGTAATTTCATTGTAAACAAAATTGCCTTCTTTAATTGATCTCGGTTGTTTTTTAATCGGTAATTTCGTAGTAAACAAATAGAGGATTACGCAGAGTTTGTGTTATATTATTATTATATATATTATTATTAGTATATTAGTCTATATCTAATTTTTTTACATGGGTACATTTTTCCACGACTCTTAGAAATACTGTTATAGACGCGTTGGATTTATAATTATTAAAAATTTCCCTTTTTAAAGAACAAGCTTTGGGTTCTCTTTTTCATTAAAATATACTTTATCTTTTAATGTTTAAAGTTATTTTTATATTCAATTTATCATAAAAATATGAAAATTAAAAAAAAATTATATAAACTTAAAAATCTTCAAAATTAAAGAACCTCATGGGCTACAAACAGAAATCAGTTAAGTGATAGAAAAAAGTTCCCTTTTCGGAAAGTTTTAGATATAATGCTGCTGTTTTGCTACATCATACCAACATCGCACAACACAACAAACAAGCATGTAAAATACTAATGTAAAATATAAAATCACATATGCAATGTGACATATCAGAGTACCAGAAAGAGGGGACACCTGGCCATTAAATACAATGAAAGAAAGAATTAAAGAATCATATTATTTCTAAAATAAAAAATAATTTACCTTATCGATTTCAGAATATCGTAAAATAAAAATATCATTGTAAAACAAAAACGGATCAATGAATTTAAAAATTTCTTTTAAAATCAAAATCTTTATTAAAAAGCGACAAAAATGAGCCCAGGTTTGCAAAAAATTACCACACCGTTCTCGAGATATAAACGATAAAAAAAATTAAAGAAAACATAACCTCAAGTAACTCTGAATGAAATGGTCGTTTTAATCTAGGCTTCTAACAGCCTCAAGAAGTAGTAAAAAGCTTTCTTTCTGGAAATTTTCAGAAGGAATAATGACATTTTACTCAAGTTATCCTTCGCAAACAAAAATCAATTTTTTTTACAGAATTATTTTTTTCTCGAAAAAGAAAAAGGGCAAAGGCTTGAAAGTTTTACAAAATATTCTTTTTTGTAACACAAGCACGATTTTCGCGTTTTTCTGTACCTATTAAGCGGGCCTAAAGGACCATTTTTCCGACCGGCGGTCGCTAATACGCATAAGCGGGCGGAAAAGTAAATAAGCGGGCGCAAAAGTAAATAAGCAGGCGCAAAAGTAAATAACCAGGCGCAAAAGTAATAAGCGGTCGCAAAACTAATAGACGGGCGCAAAAGTAAATTTTGCGCCCGCTAAAATTATTCGGCAAATTGCTATTATATATATATATATATATATATATATATATATATATATATATATATATAGAAAAACGCAAAAATCAATACATGCGTTACAAAAAGTATGGTGTACACCAAGGGCAAAGTGGGCTTCTTTAGTCCGAGTGTGGAGATTGCAGTACGAGTCCAAGGCGAGTACGTTTGCGAGCCGAAGACGAGTACTACAACCACACGAGGTCAAAAGGCGCTTTGCACTCTAGGTACACAATATACTAATCCATATTCTTAATCACTTTAAATTTATTCAAAAGTTTTCCATGTGTTATTTTCCAAATATTACCGTTTAAGGTGGTCCTATAGCAAATTTTTCAAAATTTGCTAGTACGTAATAAAAAGGATTTAAATTGGTGGTTATATTCGTTACATAAAAAGAATTGTTTTTGTAAATTTTCATAAATCTTTAGACAGTATACCCATATTTATGTAGGAGAAACTATAAATTTTCGATGAAAATTGATGTTTTTCTAAACTGTCCTTACGCATGGGAATGCAAGTATAGCATTTGAAAAAAATGATGTAATAGCTAACACCTGTACTATACAGAACTGTGAACACCAAATTTTTAAACATACAATTATAAAGAAGAATTAAATTATATTGAATTTTCATTGTAAAAATAACCGAAAAAAATACATTTTTAACTCTTTTTATGGACTACACTTTTTTAATAAATCTGTTTTAAAAAATCGGAATTCATGGTTGTAATGCAAATAAGTTGAATAAGATATATTTAAAGTTTCAGATTGATTCATTATAATCCTATGCGCATAAGACTTGTTGAACATTGGAAAACCGTAAATTGAGCCAATATTTTTTGTAATAATTTCTACGTTTTCTGAACTTTGCCTGCATATTAAAGAGTAGATTTGAGCACAGCTTAGGATTTGGTTAATGTAGAAACACGCTGGAATAAGCAATAAAGGTTGCAGGAAAATACGTATAAATAACGATTAAGTTCATTAAAATGATTTCTATGGTCAATATTGAAAATACAAAATAATTTACTCTTCTAAAAATATACAAAGTACCAGAAAATGAAATAAAAAAATCGAGTTTTTCGTCAAATTTTACTATAGGAGAACCTTAAACAAAATACGACGTTTTCATGTATAACAGAAAAAAGAACGTAGCTCATTTCAAATTTCGGGTCGGTAATGATAGGTAATGTCATGCTCTTTCAAATGCATGAAAAATGAATCGATGATATTATTTCAAACATACCAAAAAACAATAAATATTTCTTTTCAGCTCCCTTCCTTAAAAAAAAACAAAATCATTGAGCCTTGAAAACGTTAATTTTGACCGTGAATTTTCAGAGTAATCGTCATACATATACACATACACACATACACATACACAACACACACACACACACACACACACACACTCACGCACACTCACACACGCATACACATATAGACACCCGCACACACATATGCACACACACACATACATACACACACACATACATGCAGACACATATCCAACAAGCACATACGCATATACTTTTTCTAAAAATAGTGTATTTTGACTCCTAATGTCTCAAAACATGTTTCTAACATGCTTTTAACAAAACTTTTTTTGGAATATTGCTATGAGTATAGCTTGACTCTATTGTAGTGTTATACTACCACATGCTGTACAATAAATGACACGACTTGCTTAGAGAGGTTCAGAACTGTAATACGAAATTTGAGTATAGAAACAGAGAAACTATGTGTAAGCGTCGAAGCCTCAAAGCTCTTTGTCAAGTGTTTTTTTAGTCTCTCACGAGCATCTCGCCAGAGCAGTCAAACTATTCAGATCTGATTCCTTCTTTACACGAGTTGAATAAAGAAAGTGGTTTTATTATGGAATAACTGCTATTTTATTATTTATTAAACAGTCAT
The DNA here is from genome assembly GCA_949152435.1 of Gastracanthus pulcherrimus. Lineage (NCBI taxonomy): Eukaryota > Metazoa > Arthropoda > Insecta > Hymenoptera > Pteromalidae > Gastracanthus > Gastracanthus pulcherrimus. The sequence goes on from OX424575.1 coordinate 65,534,001, forward strand.
TTCCAACAACTTTGTTTTTATTATCACAAAGTTTCTTCTATGAGGAAGCAATATTTTTAATTTTATTATTTTAATGTTATAAAAGGGTGATTTTCAAAAATATTCAGATTATTAAATATTTTAATAATTTGTCTGGAGATTCCTGATATGATTACGGAGGGCATAAAATTGCAAACAAAATAAAAAAATTGTTTCAAAATATTAGTTTAAACCATTAAGCCCTGAATGACGTTTTTTCAACACGTTTTTAGACGACTCCATTTGTTACAAAATATGATATCAAAAAATTCCAAAATAATATTTTCTAACGTAAAATTGTCTGAATTTTCGAAATATGCAATCAGAATTTCAAGATACTGCAAACTAAAAAAGTTATATTTATTTATTTAACAAAGAATTCGAAATTTTAATAGAAAAATATTTTTCTTTGAATATTTTGTATTGAAATCTTAAAAAGATATCTTTAAATAGTGGAATTTTTGCGTCCATGAACCCTTAACTTCAAAATGTATAGGTAGGTTTAATGAAATTCAAAATAGCGACATCCAATATGGTGGCTCAAAGCAGAAAATTTTATACTAGTTCTGATAATTTGGATTAAAGCAATATTTTCAAATGAATTTTCATACAAATTTGCGTACAGGAGGTTTTCGGGTCCCTTATTACGAAAGAATTCATATTTTTTTTTCATTAATTTCGTAAAAAACATGGATAACATTGTTTTTTCATTTTTATGTAGCCCTATTCGAAAGAGCACCTCAGAAAATAGTAGGGTAGGTAATTCTAGAAAATTAATTCACTCTATACTCAACGAGAATAAACGTCATAGTTGGAGGTACATGCCGTTTTGTCCGTTAATGGGTTAATCAGCGAGCAAAATACTCTATACGCAAATTTACATAAAAATACACAAATTTTGGTACTCGCAACGTTTGGTAGTAATATTAGATTCGCCATCTTGAGTTCAGAAAATCCGATTACAGATTCGTAATCAGTGACCCAAAAAATCCATGTACATGAATTCTTATGAAAATTGCAAAATTTTCATCATTTTTGGCAGCCATATTGGATACGCCATCTTGAATTTAGAAAATCCGATTACGGATTCGTAATCAGCGATATGAAAACCTCCTATATACAAATTTGTAGGAAAATTCATTTAAAAATATTGTTTTAATCCAAATTATCAGAAATAGTATCAAATTTTCGGCTTTGAGCGGCCATATTGGATGTCGCGATTTTGAATTTCATTAAACCTACCTACACATTTTGAAGTAAGGGTTCATGAACGCAAAAATTCCACTATTTAAAGATATCTTTTTAAGATTTCAATACAAAATATTCAAAGAGAAATATTTTTCTATTAAAATTTCGTATTTTTTGTTAAATAAATAAATATAACTTTTTTAGTTTGCAGTATCTTGAAATTATGATTGCATATTTCGAAAATTCAGACAATTTTACGTTAGAAAATATTATTTTGGAATTTTTTGACACCAGAATTTTTTAACAAATAGAGTCGACTAAACACGTCTTGAAAAAACGTCCATTCAGGGCTTAATGGGTTAATAATAACGAAAATAATTTGTAAAAGATTAGAACCGGTAAGCTAGTGATCGTGTCATTTAAGAATGTTTAATAATACTTTATTTATAACGAAAATCAACGAAATTAATTTATTTTAAATTATTTATGACTTCTTAAAATAAGTATGCGAAGAATGGTGAATAGACTGTTTATAAATTACACTTGCACATGCAATAAGAACACCTTATCTTCGAATCTCTATAATCATTCTTAACATTATAAACGAAACCTGAAATTGCACACCTAGAGTAAAATTAATTGTAAAATAATTCATAATGATTACAAGAACAATTCATATTGAAGTCTTTAAACATTCGTAAAGAATTCTTGAACACCTCAATAGAATGATTTATTGATATTTTAAGAATACTATGAACGTTGTAAGAATTATTTATGAATACTTCTCAATAAAATCCAAACTATTCTAAAACTTAACTTTAAGATAACGAATTCTTAACGAATTTAATAAAATTACATGCGTCATTTTTCAGTTCAACAATAATTCAAAATTAAATCTTTACTAACTCTTTATGAATCTTTTATGAATACTAAGGTAAATTAAAAATGTGATAACTTTAGAAATTAAAATGCCTTAGTATGGAAAAGTTGCGAATGTACACAAAAGTAATGAAATTCTTTTGGTAGAAGCTGATACTTGAAGTTTGCTGTTCTGCCAAGAACCTTAAAGTTTTTTAATTTAACGTAAAAGAAACGCGAAATTACAGAAAAAGGTATTTTCTATACTTCTAATATTTGCAATTTTCGAACCGGCAACATTGGACCGTCATAATTATAATAACTAATAATAATTTATTTAAAATCATTAAAACGCATTTAAAAATTTATCCTTACTAGATATATTCAAGGAAGATTATAGATAATCATATTTCTAACAAATTAGTAATTTAGGAAATTCAAATATTGCGTGTTATGTTTCATGAGCAGTTCGTGTTTTTGACCGCCAGGTGGCTACCCATTTTTGCCATCCGCGAGTAAATTTATCAACAAAAGGGCAGAAGATAAGCTGGCACGGGCGCAACTTTTACTTGTTGAATAATATTATAAATATCACGACCGTGTATTTACTGAGAATGCCCAAATCTCAACTCTCGACTAGAAATTTCGAATGTTCAATTTTTGGACTGTTGAAGGATCTTAATCGGAATGACCTTCCTAAGTACGAGGACGTATTTAAGTGCTGTCTTCAGGAAAGGAGATCTCTTGGTTTAAAGTCTGGTGGTAAAAGAGAGCCTTCGTTTACTGATATTGCAGAAACAGTTAGTCGGAAAGTTGAGCAGATTTATGTTAAAGTTTCGATTCAGAGTCTCTTCCACCAAATAGTAAAAGCTATGATATTAGCATATCATGATAAGTATATTAAAATGAAAAATATCGTTCGTAAACGTACTGATAAAAAAGAAGAACAATTTAAAAAAGATTCGTTGAAGGTTCTTGACATTGCGGCATGCAAGTGTCAATCTTTTAACGATTATAATTGTCCTAAAGACAAGAAAGTACCTTTAGCTGAAAGAGCTTTTCTTGAAGATCAAAGAAGTATTAAACGTTTAGCAATAGGGTCTGTGGATCATTTAGAAACTAAAAAGGTGCAAACGAGAATGTCGAATGTCGAACCACTTTCGTCAGAAGAAATAACTACTAATAATACTCCAGATTCTCAAGAAATTTATAAACCAAGTACGAGTAGGGCACCACCATCTTCATTTAATAAAATGAGAGTCAATTTAGAAAATTCAGCTTTGATAAGTCAACGATATGGTGTCAATCGCTGATAGTTGACAGATACAAATTGAGAAAGGAAAAATTCAAAGCTGCTGAAAAAAAAACGTGATAGCACTCAGACCTTTATTTTGATGGACGACACGATTCGACTTTGCATAGAGAATAGAGAGAATCTAAATACGAGAAAGATACCATTGTAAAGGAACATTATTCTCTTATTCAAGAGCCAGGTAAGGTATGACGTACCGTTTCTGGTGACCTTAAGCTTTTTTTGAATTACGATAACGTATTTACTACAGTAAAATATAATTTTGAATCATTCAACAAATTTACATTCTAAAACACATGTATTTGAGAAATTCCTCAGTTGTTTTATGAAAAATCCCGAGGAAATTTCACAAATGGAAAAACTAAAATAAAACTTATTTTTCACCGTCTTTGGCCACCTAATCACTAGTTTTGACCATAGGGATGTACCGGTTTTGGTCACTATCCAAATTGATATTTACCATGAAAATATTTTCGTATTATCAATTATTACTAATTAAAACACATAAATTTAATAATAAAGAAGTTACTTCTCGAAACTGTTTGGATTTAATCAAATATCAAATAAAGTACAAATATACGTAAAAGTAATGTATTATTCTCAAAATCATTAAAATTATCACCTTTCTTTCTTAGAACAGTTCTTCCTTTCTTCACAATTCTACAAAATGGGTTTCTACATTAAAATTGATTCAATTCGGAGAAATTTTGATGAATGAAATATAACCTATTATGACCTATAACATGCTTTTGATGCTTCTAGTATTTTACTTAAATCAAGCTTTTTACTGACTAAAAATGTAGTTTGTAATCATATTATCTATTTCTTAGACTTACAAAACTTAAAATAATCATGTAAAAAATAAATCTGATGTATTGTTATGCCTGTCCGATTTGCGGCGAAAACTAACAGGATAACATTTTCCAACGCAAAGTAGCACGACTTGGATTTGTCTAACGAAAAATAACACCAACACCTACAATTTTCCAACAAAAAATAACTCAGCTTTATTCAACGAAAACCGTCGAATGTATTTGTGGCAAAAATCAGAATTTTTTACAATGTTGCAAAGTTTTAAGGTTGTAAAGTTGCAAAAATGGTAATTCTAATTATTATAGAACAAAGAAAGTATTACTTTTTCTCACAAAATCATTCCATGTACGAGTTTTTGTAGCAAAAATTTTTAAAGCATTGGTTTTCATCGCAAAAGTATACAAGATGTTGTTTTTCGTCGAAAAATCATGCCACGTATAGTCTTCGTTGAAACAATTTTAAAAGTGTTAGTTTTCGCCGCAAAAATAAATGTAGGGATTAGTTTTCGTATGGAGCGTCGATATAACACGTACTTCGGGTTCTGCTAAAAATATATCCAAAAGTATACATGCACTTTTTAAAAAAAGTTCTTGGGGCGATGTATAATATGCAGGCTGTTGGACGCAATGGTACGATTGTAAATACAGGCAGATAGGGAGGAGTAATTCTTGCTGGAGTCAAACATTTGACTATTAATGAGTTTCCACTTAGGCATTTGTTTGTAGCTATTGTAAAATGTTATACAACTGTAAAAATTTACCCTTAGCTGAGTTTAAAGCTATTGAATACTGTTTACCAGATCTGGACATTAAAATATTAAGTAAAGATCAAAATTATCGAATAAAACGTTAATATTGCTAATAATAAGCTAAGTAATGCTATTAGTGCTGGAAAATATTATGAGAATCTTGTAAATCTCAATCTTGGAAATTTAAATCATGCTCGTTGGCTCAGTGCAGCCAATTGAATTATAAGACTTTATATTTCTACTGAAAACGCTAGTTCAACTCTTCAAGAAATAGTTGTATTCATTGTAGCAGTGTATGCTCCGTCTTGATTTAGAATAAAGTTGAATAGATATGTCAAGGATGGTGCTAAACATCTTTTTGAATTCATTAAATCCTTTCGCTATCTTTCCGAAGAGTATCTGCCAGTGTTACAAAGTTATTGCACGCAATGCATACTTTGCACATCCTGAGAATGTTCTACTTAGCATGTATAGCATAGCATGGCTGTTGAAAACGAAGACATTAGAGAGTTAGCTCTACGAAAAGATCTTGATGAGAATAAAAATACTAAAAAGACGTAAATCAATATACGTCAATTTGAGGTTCCAAGTATAAATGTTGAGTGATTGCATGTGAAATAACTCGACCTCCAGTTCTACATCATATTGATAAAAATCAGATCAAACAAATGCTTGATGACAATGATATCCCTGTGACTTGTAAATTCATAGGATTTCCACCCCATACGCAAGCTGTCGAGCGAACCGTTAAACTAGTAACAGACACTTCAACAAAAGTAATAGGTATGGAAAATCCCGATAGCTATATTCGTTCAACCTTAAAGTCCCGAGCTGCGATGCCTATATTCGAAATCAAAAAGGATTTTGAACCGGTTTAAAATGTTTATATTCTTAGAAAACCTAAAAATCCTATTGAAAAATTAGCCGGTTGAATAATGGTTACTAGTTCGTTTTTTTTTTCACCGTATAAATAATCAAGACTTCAAACCAACTGAATAATTGATTATCTGTCTGGAAAAATATCAAAAAATTTTAAATATTAAAAAGTTTAAAACAATTTAAAACATAAAAATCAAATAAAAAAATTGTGCCGTCGACGGTCATAAACTCGTGTGCAAAAAGAGAAAGGTTTTATTGGATTTTTTATGCAGTATGTTAAGTTAAAATTAATTCAGAGGCGCGAAATCGAAAAATCTGTATGCTTTTCAAAGATTTGGGAAAGCTTCTGAACAATATAATGAATTCATGCAAACTCTTACGAAAACTTTAAGAATTCTTAAATAATTGTCTTTGCCGTCTGGGATTTTCTGTCACCAAGCATCATTTTAATACAGCCATCTACTAGGCATTTCGCGAATTTACTGATTTCGGTAAGTCGGATGTTTTCTGTCTTTTAACCTGACATGGTAAAATGTAGTATTCAGGTTTCATTTAAGAAACATATTTACAGTCATAATAGGTCTAGCAAAATGATTGGTTGCTTAGTTTTAACCAATTTTAGATAATCTGTAGAAAATAAACGTGAATATTCTTATAGATTAAGAGGTTTCGTAGTTAATTGAGTTAACGTTTAATAGCCCACATTTAAAAGCAAATTTACTGATCTTTTAATAAAACAAATGTCGTTGATACGAAAGCAGTACTTTGAGCCAAAAAATCATACGCCTTTTCCTTTACTTCCTGTAAGGATATATCAATCAAATTCCGGACACTTTATATTATTTATATAGTTTATGTGAGTGTTATTGCATGAAAGAGACTATGAGTTTATAAACTACTTATAAAATACTAATAAGATCAAGAGTATAGGGGATGTGAAAGATAAGGAAAGATTCCTACATTAACGAATGTATGTTTTTTATTCCTTTCTTAAAGAGAAAGCATTGCTTTGATAAAAAATTGTTCTACTATTTTTTAAGATAAAAACATATTACATGACTAGAGTCACTAAGACAACGAATGTGGGACCCAAGAATCTCACCAAGAAGACAACGTGCAATATAATGTCACGTTTGAGATTATCTATGTAGTGTTAAGCGAGATGTGAAAATGAAAAGGATGGCTATAACATATAAGGCGGTGGGTGCAATATCAACTTAATTCGAATTCAGTTGTTTTTGCAGCCACCTACGTATTCGTATTCTATGAGCTTTAATTTAGTAGAATACGATGTCAAACAAGCTTTTTATAAGATTATTAGATGAGTTTTTAAATACTTTGCGGACGCGCTTGTACCTAAACCAGTGAATAAAATACTATGAACGCATTTCTTTCTCCAAAACTTAAGTCGAATTAAATTGTTATTGCACCCAACGCCTCATATGCTTTTTCGGTTTTAGATATGTTTATGTGCCTGTTTGGATAGTTTTAAGGGAAATAAAAAAACGAATACGATGTTCGTTGTTTTTAGGGATTAAAAAGGTGTCTAAATATGAAAATTTGAACAAATTTTAACGAATGTATTGTGACGGACTCAGCCGTTTTGATTAGAAAAAAGTAATTGTTTGTTTATACGCGGTTCGCGTTCTGACCCGAGAAAGTGCGCCAAAAGTAAGTTATGTTTCGCTCTCGTTTTGCAGTTTTGAATATCCCGAGACCATCTCCCCTCTGTGTTCACGGAGCCGTCTAGTTAGGGGTTTCGTCAATGCAGTTTTTCTATGTTTTCATTTTTATCTCGGTCCGGCAAGAGCGCGCGCTAGAGCTCTAGCGAGGCGAGAGGCAAAACCCTTGAAAAAACGTCTCTAGTTCTTTGAAGGAAAAACCCCGAAGAGTCGACACTCGAATTGCACGCTGACCGCTCAAGAGTGCGCTCGTCTTAGTGGGACTTGGGTGGTGCGTTGGCCTCCTCGATAGGTACCAAGGAGGGTTCGGCACTTCCAAGAGGGTATAGGGTTTTTAGGAAATACAAATAATTACGAGGATTAATGTGAGTTTATTGGACCTTCGATAATGTTACAAGGTGTTATTTGGAGAGGGCGAGAGTAGTTATGGGGGACTAGTGATCGTAGGCCTGAGCGCGTTAGCTCCAGCCACGAGCACCGTGTCCAGTTTTCCCGTTTGTCAAGGGAGCATTAGTCTGGCTAGACAGACGTCCCCGGAGTTTCCAAGAAGAGTGCTCTCGAGCCCCCCGCTCGCGGGTCCCTATATACTCGCGCTGCGCCGCGCGCCGCGAACGCTGCTCTTCGTTCCCACTACTCTCTCCTCCTCTTTTCCGCTCAGGATTCGCACGTTTCGGCTAGCACAACTGTCATTATCGCGTATTCGCATGCTCCGCGCGATTATAATGTACGACTTGCCGATTTCGTATTTTCCAGTCCTCTCGTTTGACACGTTACCCGGCTTTTGAATCGAACATCATTTTATAAATAATATAAGCGTTGTTAACTTTTTACCTATAATTAAATTGTAAAATTCCCGACCGTCATAGTATATTTTGAATAAAAATAAATCAAATGTTCAATTTCATATTTGATTATTTTATATACGTAAGAAGTAAGTAGGAAAATCATCAAAAGAAAAAATTATCCAACCTGATTCATTACTACCTACTGACTTCATCGGTGTCTCTCGAAACTGACACTTGCAGAGTTACCGTATACCAGTACAACGTATACCAAAATAGTTACCAGCATATTTTTTCAAATTTTCATTCTTTTAGTATCATAAAAATTTGTTTACATTCTGTGTATATGAGGTCATAGCTGTGACCAGTGTTGGGAACGTATAATACTTAAGGTATAATACACAAAAAATATAATATCTACCAGTTACCTCTCTTATATTTAGAGTTATCCTAGGAAGTGTGTTAAATTTGATTAAAACTAGGGTTACGAGGAAAGTCATCCTGGCGCACACCTAATTTTTGATCCTGGATGAAATTTTTATGTATGTTCTTTAAAGTTTATACAAAAAAGAGTACATTTTGTTTTACTTTTTAAAAAATAAAAAATTATTGATTATTGATTTTGCTTAAAAAAACACTAGATTTACAATAATTTTACGTGTAATGGCTTTTAGTAATAAAGTTTAAACAAATATTAATAAACAATAGAAATAAAAGTGAGTTTATTAAATAGGAGGAATAAGTGAGGAGAGGTTTGATAAATAAATACACAGATTTCGCGGAAAAGTAAATCAAACTTGTTTTGGCGTAAAAACCCTCACGGATTAGAGGGAAAAGCCGAAACAAGGTAAGTCTTTCTTTTCTAAATAATCAAATACATAAACCATAAGTTTGAATGCACTAAAATCACTCTACTTACAATAAACGCGAATAAATGAAACAAGATTAATTTCAAGCTTGAATCACGGTATAAATTATAAACGAATGTTGAAGGATCATTCAATACTTAAAAACTATAAAGAGCTCTCTTACCTCGTGCCAGTCCGCACTCGCTACAAAGTCGCTGGGACAAAGAATGTTGACATTGCAGCATCAAGAAAGTCGGACCCGGGGAGCGTAGAAAATGGCCCGCGGCCTGCACACAGTGCGCCCCGACATCTCGGAGAGTCAACGCTGAGGTGCTGGGCAACTCAACTTCAAGTTGCCGCGTGATGCGCTCGCCCTAGAACGGTCACGTAGAAAGATTCGCACGTGGACAAAGTTCCCGAAAATAAAATCAATTGACGATTTCACACATACACACTCACACACAAACGCTCGAGATCGCTAACGCACTACGTCGTCGGAATCGCTTTACACACGAACACGAGCCGGGTGGATTCGTCCTGAAAAGAACGTGTTGACACTTGACTAAACGCCGACACTCAACGCAGAGTTCTTTTATGCGAACGCGAGTCAAGTTGACTCGATCTAAAAGCAACATACAATTTCGTCACAGTGAACAAAGTGATAATCGTCACAGTGAACAAAGAAAGCTCGATCTCCTTAAGAAAGCAGCTCGAGCGACCTGTCACCCAGCGAGAACTGTGAGACTGAGCACGTACGCGAGCACGCTCGAATAATTACGCCGTAGCGGCGCTGGCGTCTGTCCAGCTAATAGCGCAGCCGCGGGTACCAGTTAGCGGCGTGAGATTTGAAATACGTATATTTTCAATTTGGCGCAACAAAGTTGTTAAAATAATTTCAAAAACAAAATAAACACTTTTATTCTAAATACTTTGAAGAAAATTTTCCTAAAATTTTAGTCGGATCCATTAATTTGGTGTGCGGCAGGATACAATTACAGTTTAAAAAACAAATTAAAGAGAAAGCAGTGTTGTTATCAAAATCGTGGCTTTATTAAATAAACTCACCCTAATTTTAGAAAACCATTCATTATAAATACATTTATGCCCATCTGAACGAATATAATCACTTTTTTCCCTGAAAAGCGAGACCAAAATTATACTTTTTGCCCACAAAAATGATTAGCGGGAAAAAAGTTACTTCACTACAAACTAGTCCAAATTTCTTTCTTTCATCAAGTTCTACCAATAAGCCTGATTTTGTATTGTCTTTTAACAGTATTGTCTTTTAACAGTCTATTAGTCCTGCTTTCCAAGTCAAAAAGTGGCCACATTTGAGATGGGCATAAAGTACTATATGTAACTCGAGTAAAAAGTCGATTTTTCTTCGGGTGGTACTACACGAGCGAGCGAAGCGAAGCGAGGGCAGTAAACTCATTAGCGGGAAAACTATTCGAATCTTTACCCTTGTTGCATGATGTACTATTTACATATAAATAACTCTAAGCACACATCTGACTAATATCAAAGAATATAAACGTATATAGAAGAACGAGTCTTATGGAGCGGTTAGTTTTCAAAAGCGGTAGTTGAGTAATCTCCAGGAGAAGGTGCCACCTGTTATTTTCTTATGGTGCTGTCTCTCTCACACCCGCTCGCCGCTCCGGCTTTAAATTTTCTAGAGCTTACGGGCGAACTTTATTCTTGCGCTTCAATTGAGATATCAATAAAAATGTTTAGAGTTAAGATTTGATAACTTTAAAAGCATATATAAATTTTATGTATTTAAAAGACTTGGGTATAAATTAACTAAAAGTAATAATAAATTAGTATACAATTTCGATAAATCTAAGATAATAATAAATAAATAAATAAACAAACAAACAAACAAAACAAACAAACAAACAAACAAACAAACATACAAACAAACAAACAAACAAATAAATAAATAAATAAATAAATAACGAAACCAACCAATCAATAAACCAACCATCCAACCAACCAACCTACTAGCCAACCAACCAACCAACCAACCAACCAACCAACCAACAAACAAACAAACAAACAAACAAACAAACAAACAAACAAACAAACAAACAAGCAAACAAACAAACAAATAAACAAACAAACAAACAAAGAAACAAACAGATAAATAAATAAATAAATAAATAAATAAATAAATAAATAAATAATTAAATATGTAACGAAATAATATTTCGAATTTCAAAATGTTTCAATATTATAGTAAAGCTTTTCGAAATAAATTTCTCGACCTATTATACTAAAATTAAATTAAAATAATATTGCGTTCTACTTTTCTGAAAATTGAATTATTTATAAACACAGTCGTTAAAATGATAGTAAAATCACGCAATTCAATTTCGCAATTCAAAGCGGAGAGAACGCGACTTTTCTCATCTAGCAGGCTATCTTAATTGCGCGATAAGCAAGTCACGCATACGCAGCCTCTGCCGAAAATTTCCCATCGATGGCTAGGGATTATAGAAACCGGGCAGCGGCTCATGCGACCAGACTCAGTTTTACTCTCAATCGCTTACTGCGCAGAAGCTCTCTCAGATTTCTATTATAATAAGTTATAATTACTGTATGCCATGGTGGGCACAATGCGTACAATTCACAAAATAAATTCTTGTAAAAAGTGTATTCTAAAACATTATTTTCTTGTCTGATAAAATCTTTCTATTCTATAAAATTATTCATATAGTATAATAATTATTATAAACAATTTCGTTGCTACTCACCAACAAACTAGGTAAAAACTATTCTACTAAAAGTTTAATATTATTGTCGTTTTTCCGCCGGAGCACAGCTCTAGAAGTCCCTATCCTCGAGCCCTACTCTATTTAGTCGCCACGCTATAACATAATAAAAGCCTGCCCGTGCAACCGTTCGGTATGAGACATGCAAGCCGTGATTATCATAATAATATATTAATTTATAACTAAATAAATACAGATCGTCACAGCTAAAATACTGGTAACAGCTAGCTGGGATCTATAAAAACGCGGAAAATACGTAAATAATTAAATAAGATTTTTTTTATCTTTAGAAATTAAAATTTTTCTTTCACTTTTTATGTTATAAATAAAATCATACCTTATTAACCATAAGAAAAAGCAAAACGAAAATTAAAAAGCAATTTTTCGAGTCCTTTCCCGATCCTTAATGCAGGAAAAATATGTGCTTTTTGTAGTTTGTGATTTTGTAGTTAGTTTTGAAATATAAATATATAATATGTAATTAGAGACGAAGCTCTAATATGACGTTATTCCTCGGAGTATTTTTTAACGATGGTGAGGTAGATTTTGTTGATCTTCCTGAGGTTAGAGGTATGTGAAATAAAAGTCACATTAACGTTTCGAACAAAAATAAACCTCGAGTGCAACAACACCTCTCGCACTCGTAAGCCCCTTCCTCCCCGCTCCACATGCGGAGGAGGAAGCTTTGTTTTGATTTTGCCTCTCATCACCGACTCGCCGTTTAGGTAATATTTTTTATTTGTATTATTGCCTCTACACTGTTTTTATACATATTGTAAATTTAATTGTATTTGCTAAGTAAATTGTTATACTAACTTCGGATATTATTTCACATTATAATAAAAAAACCTCTTTACAGTTTTTTTCTGAAGAGGGTGGCATAGCCACCGAAACGTTAATATGACTTTTATTTCACATTCCTCTAACCTCGGGAAGATCAACAAAATCTACCTCACCATCGTTAATAAATATATAATACTCAAACTACATTTTTTAATACCAATAACAATTACTTCGAATACTATATATATGTATGTATATGTATACCCTATTCTTATACAATTCTTCCATCAATAACCTATTGCACAATTTAAAACCTACACATAATTAACTAACAGTAAAAACCTATTATATTACAGAATAACTTTACAATTTTATATATATATATATATATATATATATATATATATAACCAAGTAGAAATATTTAGAGAGTTGAGAGCCCATAAAATATACTTAGACCCATCAATAATCGAAGACTTAAGCGAAGCCTTCGACCGATTGACATTAGGGGAATGTTGATTCATAAATCAAAAATTCATCCCCTTACAGGTGTACAATTCTCACTTTTCAAATTATCTTATCATATTATTTTAAGAAAATATTGACCTATAAAATTGAGTATAAAAATATATATTACTAATAAATATCATATGAATTTGCTTACAAATATTTAACACTTTATCTTAAACTTTAAAAATACAAATTTTATAATAGCACACATTCTTTTAGATAGATATTTTAAACATAGAAGATCTTTACCAATAAGGTAATAATGAATATAAAGGTATAAGTTATATCTTTACGCAAAAAAACAAATAGCTCCAACTTGTATATCATTATTATACTACAAAGCATTAAATGCATGATTTTTATTCTTTTTATTATTTTTTTTATTGTTTTTTATTTTTAATAATTAAATTATTTTAATAAATAAATATAAAAATAGGGCTTTGATAAATTATCAAGGATATTACGAGTAAACTAGTCTCCGTTAATTGAAAAATAAAATAAACAATTCAAAATTCGAATTTGATTGATATTTTACACTTGGTACACGTATACTAATATTTATATTTTATTACTACACTTAAATTTTACATGAAGTACGCATAAATGTAATTAAGAATAATTATTATCTTAATATAATTGACTAAAAGATATGGTTAAATAATCCGCTACTCTATTAATTATTAGCAAAAACATAAATTTAAAGACATTTTCTAACTGAAAATTATTTTGGCACGATCGATTCGCTTGAATTTTTTTTATTTTTTTGGGAAGCTTATCTTTTCCCGCCACTTGCATAGATAGCGGAAGACCCAACGGCTGTTGTGTCGATCTCAATTTTTTTTTATTTTTTTTTTGTGACGGCAGTCACTGCTTACATCGGTTTACACTGAGTTTCATCTGATTGTTCTGCTAATAATCTGACGCAAGGCCCAGCGGCTGTTCCCTATTACTGCAGAATAAGTGTTCAAATAAATGCCAAGGTCGAAAATCAGCAGAGAAAATCATATATTGCATATTACTGGATATACCGCATAGCAATATTACTGGAAATACCGCCTTACAAAAAACAACAATTTTATCGCGAAGTGAAGGCTATCAGTGATAAAGAAATCAAGGAAATTTTATTTTACAAAACCGAAATAAAGAAGTTGATTTGACAACTTAAACCTTTGCATAGAACTAAGATTATTATAATTTAAGAATTTATTTTTTTTGTTATATTTATAATCGCAATCTTTGTACACAATCGACAAATTTAAAGAATTTATTTATCATTAAAATCTATATGTACCTTTATATCAATACTAGTAAGTACTCTTTTAGCACTCTTAATCTTTGTTAAATTCTATTTACATTACCTAATTTAACTGTTCATATAAAGAGTTTTAATAATTGCCATAAACTTCAAAACTTGATATAATTTAATTAATTTTAAAGTAATATTAAATTTAGTTAGAATAATCATGCAATCATTGTTTGACATTTAACATACAAAATAATTATTATTAAAGTCTCAGGAAGATCGAGCAATTTGCAAGCTATAATCAAGCTATCTATATATAGAAAGCTGATAAGGATAACTCGTGGTAATAAGCAGGTCCAAATATTACGAATTTGATCCTGAATATTTGAAACTTGATATCTTCCTTTTGTTTGAATCAAGAATTTTATTTAATCGTTTTGTACAAACGGTATAATGGCTTTAAATATTTGAATATATAATATATATATATATATATATATATATATATATTTACCCCATTTAAGGGGACTATAGAAATTAAAACAATACACTTATTATACTCATTAGTTAATATTAGGAAATCTTCTTTTCGTTTATGAAAGAGATACATATGCCTCAATGCAATTTTAAATAAACACTTAATATATAAGTAATACCAAATAAGTAGAAACAATCGTGCATATCGAGACGTTATACATGCGACAAGTACCTTTAAAAATAGTTATCGAATATGTATTACATACGCATAGCATTTCTAATACACTTAGCGTAGCTGGCCACAAACTATCCATGTTTATAAAAAACGCCATAACAAACGAAGTTCTAGCTTCAATCATCCCCTGTACGGTAAATACAACGAAATGCGAGAACGTACGTGTCCTTCGCATACGCGTTCTTGTTCCTAATACGAGACTGACCATACTATTGCGTAGAAATAATATCATGTGTAGTAACGCATAGAACTCAGAAAACCAGATATCCCTATATAAATTATACAAAATAGATAATAAATTAAACATAGAACTCGAAGAAGAAATCTTCGAAATTATACTTGATATTCTAAATTAAATTATATATATGTATACGATTCTATATTTCAAGGTTAATTTTATTTTACTTCTATATTAAACATACAGTAATTATTCCAATTAACATAATCAAAATT
Organism: Gastracanthus pulcherrimus; assembly: GCA_949152435.1. Classification (NCBI taxonomy): domain Eukaryota; kingdom Metazoa; phylum Arthropoda; class Insecta; order Hymenoptera; family Pteromalidae; genus Gastracanthus; species Gastracanthus pulcherrimus. The sequence continues at coordinate 65,549,606 of OX424575.1, forward strand.
ATTTATTAATTTACCTTCTTATTTTCTAACTTTAATAATCTCTTTGCTTAAATTTGATTTGTATCTCATATTTTACTATTAGTAATTTAGTTAAATAAGTGCCAGTCTCAATAATGGTTTAACAATACCGAATTACAAGTCTTTGGAATTACGACTTAGTCTTTACCTAATAATTCTGATGTATGAAAGAAGCAATAACTGAGCTTTGAGCCAAAATTCAGACTTCAAAACGAACGAGTTTTAACGACTCTTGACATTCAGGAACTAAAAATAATATATACAGCATAAAAACATTCTGTTTTAAACAACTTAGACTTTGACACTGAAATAGATATAATTTACGACCCCAATATCTTACCCATCGTACCGCCTCCTCGCGAATCAAAGACCCCAGAACCTGTCGATACCCCGGTAGAAATAACTGTGATCTTCCAGACGAACCTCAAGATCAAACGAATATTGAAAATCTCAAGAATATAGTTAGTAACCTCGATATTGACTTAAGCGATTACATAGTGATCAACGCAATCAATAATGACAGTAAGTCAGAGTCAGGAAGCAATGAGTCACAGTTAATTCATGATTGTCTACAACGTCAATCAATAGTTTTATTACAATATTTTAGAAAACTCCAGCCATTAAGTTGACTGAATCGGATTAATAAAAATTGAAAAGGAAAATTCTCCTATTTTTATTATCGATTAAACTGTTCCACAGACAGTGAATTAAAACAAAATGGCAGTCTGAAACGCCATTACCAACCTCACGCATCATCAAACTATAAATGATGTGTTGCTTAGTACTATGGGTGAATGCACGGCAATGCAACAATCATTACTGCACATACCCAATTATGATGGCAAAAATATGCCTCTAAAAGCGTTCATTCAGGACGTTGAAAATGGATTTAGGACATGTCCAGCAGGTATATGAAATGCCTTCTTCAATGGAGTTGTTGCAAAACTCCGCGCCACAGCCTGTGACGCCGTAGGAGATATAGCGATAAATACGATCGGTAATCTAAAAGATGCCCATAATTATTCACACTATTACGCTGAATTTCAAGCTATTAGAATGAGGAGAGGCGAAACTGTAATGAAATATTACATCCGCATAAAGAAAATTATGGGTGGCGCCAAGGCATCCCTAAATGAAAAATTTACGGAAGAAGAAGTCCTCCACGTTACTACAATGCGTAGAATGGTAATCGATTACAGAGCTTTTAATGATGAAACCATTGGTGATGCCCACCCTCTACCCCAAAATCATGATATCTCGGAGAAGTTAGGAGGAGCTAAGTATTTTGACAACTATGATTTAGCAAGCGGGTTTCACCAGATTAAAGTGACCTTAAAGGACCAACACAAAACTGCTTTTAGCACAGGAATTGGCCATTTTTAGTACAGAAAACTGCCCTTTGGCCTGAATAACATGCCCGCAACATTTCAACGATGAAGGAACCGAGTACTGCTGGGACTTCAAGATGAAGAATTCCTCATATACCTAGACAACGTAATAGTCTTCGCATCAAGTCTGGGAGAGCATGGCAAAAAGGTAAGAAGATTATTCAATCGATTATTAAAGGCAAAACTTTCTCTTTAACCCGACAAATGTGAATTCCTTGCTACAGAAGTTCAATATTTAGGACACATTATCAGCGAAGAAGGAGTAAAGCCTGACCCAAAAAAGACAGAAGCAGTAAAAAAAAGTCCAGTACCTAAAAATCAAAAGAGTATTCGACAATTCTTAGGACTCGCCGGATATTATAGAAGATTCATCGAAGGATTTTGAAAACAAGCAAAACCTCTTTCTGATCTTCTATAGAAAACGGTAGCTTTTCAATCAAAAGGCGATCACCAAAAAAGTTTTGAATATCTAAAGGAAGCATTATGCAACGCACCTGTTCTTCAGTATCCTGACTTCAACAAACTATTTATCCTATCCACAGATGCATTAGACTACGCTATAGGTGCCGTTTTAAGTCAAGGTAAGATCGAAGAAGACCGAGCTATAGCCTGCATGTCTCATATAATGAAACCAGCAGAAAAAAATTACGCTACAACGGAATGTCTAGCTGTGATATATGCAGTTCTGCAGTTCCGGCCATACCTATATGGACAAGAGTTTCCTCTCGTAAGCGACCATTAACTATTAAAATGGATAGCCTCTGTAAAACCACATGCACAGAGACTCATAAGATGGCGAACTCGACTACGTGAGTATGAGTATACATTTTTATATATACCCGGAACGTTAAATGTGAATGCCGATGCATTATCAAGGAACCTTATACAATCTAGTGCTATCGCTTTACCTACATGCTCTTCCGCACATTCAAGTAACACAGCAAGGCGAACAGTTTCAACAAGAGATAGACCCATTGGTTCTAAAAACAAACCTTCAACAACTGTGGGATCTGACTCAGAAGTCATCGGTGCAACCATCGCCGAAAGAATCCTTGTATCCAGATAAAAAGTCACAAACAAAGAAAACAATCAATAAACCCAAAACCTTAAACCCACCACCCTCTACCAGTACTGCTCCTAAACCTATTAGACCTTCCGATCTAAAGAAAGGGGTCACCTTCTCTGAAAAAGAGTCAACCGACACTAACGTACCACCACCCGTACCTAGGGAAAGACTAAGTTGTTTTCCTAGTCTCATTTCAAAGGGACCCCCAACTAGGTTAAACAGATCCCCATCAGATGATGAACAAGCTAACGAAGACCGCCCTCTTGCCCAATAGGCTAAAACTATTAAGGAAATTAGACCTCCAGATATATCCTCATCCGAAGACATAGGTTCTTTAGACAATTATTGGTGGGACTATACTCATCAAGGGCCTCGTAACCAACTATTTTACAGACCGATAGTCCGATCAACCCCTGTATACAGACATATTAATAGAAGACTTTAACGACACAGAACAAGCACACGAATATGAACGACTCCCACGAAATAGACTACCTGCCGTTGTAGAAGAGACAGACGAATCATCCACATAAATGGATAACGAGATAATCGAAAACCCTATAAATGCTTCTAATACAATTCCATCTGGAATTTTTTACCCCGAAATTACGAAACAACCAAACAGTGAATTAAAAATTAAATTAATAAATCAGAGTATTATCCATAAAAGAGATAACATATTGCAGTTTAATACTGCCGATTGTTAATGTGCAACTTCCATTTCCAAGCTTTTATAGATTTAGGAAAAATTGATAAAAATAATTTAAAAAATAGTAAACCTAAAATAAGTCAATTAACAGCCATCTTAATAAATAAACATTTTGATACATTTTCTATTCACGATTTAAAAAATGTTTTAAACACGCTAGCTGATGTGCTCATAGAATACAACATAAAAACTATTAGAATATCCAAACACAAAGACATGACCGACAAAATAACGTTTTCAACCTTTTTGGATATACTTAACGAATCTTTAAGTAAATGTGACTGAACAATATACATTTGTTACGAAACTACAACAATACCCCCAAAAGACGTACGAAATGACATAATACAAAAAAATCATGACAGTATGATAGGAGGACACAGAGGTGTAAATAAAACCTACAGACGCATCCGTGAAAAATTTTACTGGACCGGAATGAAATCTGACATAACCGAATATATGAGAAACTGCACGGATTCCAAGAACTAAAATTAGTCCGAATAAAAAATAGGGAACCTATGATAATAACCGATACACTTATCGAACCCTTCGATAAAATTTCCATCGATACAGTAGGTCTACGCCCCTTAACTTCCGATGGAAATAAGCACACTCTTACAGTCCAGGATAACTTAACAAAATACTGCATCGCTATCCTTTACCTGACGTAAAGCCATAAACAATAGCTGGCGCATTGGCACGACACGTAATAAATTTACACAGTTCCCTTCGTATAATTTTATCAGACAAAGCACTAGCTTTAATTGGTAATGCAACAGCTAGCCAAAATATTCAAAATAAATCAGGTTTCAACTTCTGGCTACCACCCTCAATCAAATGCCAGTCTAGAACGAAGTCACCTCATACTTGTAGAATACATTCGTCAATATATTGGCAAATACGAAGATTGGGATAAAATATTACTATTTGCTATCTTTTCGTACAACACTAGTATCCATGAATCAACAAATTTTACTCCATTTGAGTTAATCTTCGGAAAAACAGCACGAATACCATCTGCATTTTCAACAGACAAAACAGTAACATACACATCATATATGACTGACTTAGTTAACAGACTAAATGACATTAGGAAATTTGCCTATGAATCATTAGTCAACTCAAACACTATTACGACAGGAGAGTTAAAACTTACACTTATTCACCAAACAATATCGTGTATGTATTAAAGGAACTCTGTATAAACAAATTAGACAAAATGTACAAAGACAAATGACCATATAAATTGTAGAAATACTTGAACAATACAATGTTGTTCTCGAAGTCGAGAACGGAAAACGGTTTTTAAAACACATGGGTAAAATCAAGCCAGCTCATCACCATTTTGGTCCAGATGAAGTGGCAGTTAATAATATTGATCCTTGCCGTAACACAAGGCAACACAATGAAACGATTCTCTATTCCGGAAATTAACGAAAACCCTAGGATCTACTATGAACGCCTTGAAGATATCAGATACACTCAAGTGGATAGGAAGATGATAGTCTTTCTAGACATTACTCCATGGAAGTTCAACTCTACATACTTCAATCGCCCAGTCCAAACAATAAGGTATTCCTGGTACCATCATCTATTTTTCTGTACCGCAGAATTTGTAGGGAGTATTAGTAAAAGTCTTTTTGGAACCTTATCCGAAAATGACGGGGAACGTATAACCGACCAAATTAACCTATTATTTAAGGGCCAGACTAAATTAGCCAGAAAAGCAAAGGATACTCATATAGTAAAACACAAAATAAATTCTATAGAACAGGAACTGAGTTCCTCAAGAAAGATAATAAATGCCATCCTACATACTTTAAGTGAAACCACAAAAAGAATTACCAATCTTCAAGACATATGGCAAAGATACAATTTCACTGGAGAATACAACCAAATCGCAAATGAAATAGAATCAGCCCTTAATATGTACAAAGAAACATTTCAAACCATTTTAGATGCTGTAAGTTCAGCAAGAATAGGACATTTACATCCATCTCTCATATCCACTGACAAATGACAACAAATAATCAGACAAATAGTTGACCTCCACCCCGAATATGAATTCCCCGTTTCCATTAATCATGCTAGAACCGATAAACTTACAGAAATAGCATCAGTAAAATTAGGTTTTAGAAAAAATACATTTTTAATAGAAATATGTATACCCATGTTAAATAAATTCACTACTGAATTATATAAAATGCATCCCATACCAATTGCGCAGACACACGAAAACTATACAGCATCAGTATTCATAATACCTCAAGCACCATATATCTCACTTAGTCACGACAAAAGAGCCTACAGTTTTCTGTCAGAACAAAGCTTTACAAAATGCAAACATACATACGAAGACATGGCATATGAGTATCTACTCCTTAATCAACCAAGTGAAGAAACTCTAAAAAAATGTAGTATAAATTATCTACCAAACCAAATACATCACTGGACTCACCTCGATTCCATTGATGCATGGTTATACTCTCTCCCCAAATCCACTACAGTTCAAATTCTATACCCTGGAGAACAACACGAGCTTATCCAGCTAAAAGGAGTAGGAATATTAAAAATACAACCTCAGTGTATACAGCTCGACAGGATCACACAACTCTAGTAGGAATGAGAAATCTAGGTTCAAACATACAATTTCTATATCTACCCAAAATATCGCTCAATATTTCAAGAATCGATCAACTCTTTTATCAGAAACTAACATCCATCAATACCTCTATATATTTTCCCACATTCAATCCTAAATACTTTGCTTCTAAACTAGAACCTCGATAAACACTTGAAAACATCCAATGCCATGATAATCCTAATCTCTACAATAATTCGAGAAATGGGATTTGAACCAGGGCAAATAAGATGCCATACAAAAAATACGGAAGATCAATGTACGTCCAACATGTCAACGACCACGAGCTTCACCGCCCAATGTGACATACCAACCACGCATACACCGCATACCAGTGACGATTACTTCCAGGGATGAATCCTGGGACAATCTCTACTTGATAAACTGGATACCGAGCAGTTCGAAATGCTGCAAGGACACTGCATTATAACGATCTTGACCACAGCATAGATGAGGTTCTTGAAGAAGATAATCTCGGATACCACCCTCACTATTCAAGGAGGAAAGGACTAATCCCACACCTACACCCTCATCAATTACCCATCCTTGCTCCCAACCTATAAACTCACACAACTCGAAACACAAAACAGTTACACTAGGGCAACATTAGGTATAACATTAATTATCTAAGTTACAAAAAAAATTCTTATATAAAATATATATATATATATATGATAATACTAAATACACTTTTGTACTATTAACAAATATTAACATAGATAAACTATATATACAATAAGAAAAAGAAGTTCAATAATATAACTATTATATGTAAAGAATTTTTTTTTTTTTAGCATTAGGTTATTATACAAAATTATGTTACAAACTTATGTAAATCGGAAGAGGTTTTTTTTAAAGGCATTACTTAAATTCATTCAGGATAATGAACTCTCTACCAAGAGAGGTGTAGCGAAATAATATTTGGTATTAGAAAATTTTTCAATATTATAGTAAAGCCTTTCGAAATAAATTTCTCGAAATATTATAATAAAATAATATTGCGCTCTACTTTTCTGCAAATTGAAATGGAATTCCAGAAAAACGAAGAGAACGCGACTTTTCTCACCGAGCGGGCTATCTTAATTGCGCGATAAGCAAGTCTCGCATACGCAACCTCCACCGAAAATTTCCCATCGATAAAAAATATTTTATGTTTAAATCGCTCTATAAAAGGTTTTTCTTTTGTGATTTCTGAAAGATTTACTGCAGATCGATTTGGAGTACCCCCCTCGCAAACCACAGATTTTACTTTTAAACCAGTTTCTTCAACATAATCTGGAATATCTAAAATAATTTTGCTAAGTTTAGTGCCGTTAACAGGATTATGCGAAACATAGTAAACGATCGGTTGTCTCCAATCATACTGCCTACCCCTTAACATAAATACTAAAATGTGATTACCCGGTTGTGCGATACGATCGTGTTCTCCTAAATCTGTAAAATCTTCGACAATATCTTTTTTCGAATTGAAATCTAACCATTTTTTAATGCTCATCTCATCCCACGTTAAAATACATTCACGCTCCTTAGTGGACATTGTTTTGGCTTTAGTTTTTAACAATATAGACAAATTTCCGGAGCTAAATCTAATTCATTGACCCATTTTCTAACATTAAGCTTTATATACATATAGCTTTCGGTTTTTATTGCTTAAACTTTTTGGAGATTGATGACTTTAACTCTATTCTTTTTCTGTTGAGCTTTAGCGGCTTTCTTTATACGTTTAATCATTTTTTCATTATTTTCATCTTTTTTACGCAATTGTTCATTTAATAAAGCCACTTCTTCTAATTTTTTTTTAATGAAATGTTATAAGAATGTATTGAACTTTGATTTTGCAAAAGCTGACTTTCGTTTATTTTATTTACATTGACTTCGCGATCAATAATCAAAGAAGAAGTAAGCAAAGTTGAACATGTTGGCTCATTTAAGGCCAGGTTTCTCCAAAAAACGTGATTTTTTTCAATAAATTTTATTCATAGTACAAAACATGTTGAGTAATCAATTTTTTTTTTACATATGAAAGCACTATACTAAATTACTTGAAAAAAATTTTTTTTTTTGTTCAAAATGGCGGTTTTGAAAATGGCTGCTGAAACTCGTTTGAATAGTAGATGGATGACATCATTTCTTGGAAACGAATTATCTGAAAGCAAAAAACAAAACGGTTTCATGTTCTGTATCGAATTGGCTATGGCCTCAAGCAGAATAAAATATTTTCAATAAAAAAAAAAATGGCGGACTTTTGAATTTTTTTATCGTCTTTTTTCACTTTTAATTGTTTATAACTTTTTTAAATAGTAATGAATATTTCTTGTTCTGCTTGAGGATATAGCCAGACATCTAAAGAGTAAAATGCCGTTTGGTTCATGTCGATAAGTGCAATAGTTTTGAAATGAGAGTGTCATCCATGCGAAAAAACGTGGTTCGGAGAAAAATCAGTTTAAAGTTTTTATTCGTGCTACCGAAGGCGTTCGAGCGGCCGGATTTACCGCTTGGCGCGCACCGCTCCCCACTCTTTTATACCTGCTTCTCAGTCTTGCTGACCTTCGGGACTAATTCTATACTATTTCTACGAGTATACAGTAGCAATTTATAAAAAAAAAAATTTCGATTTTTTCAAAATTGTTTGGAGTAAGCTGGCCTTAAGTCGATCGATATTGGCTCTACGTTAACTAATTGTGGCAACTCTGTACTTAGCAAAGTGTTATCAACTAAACTATCATTGATAGGTAGATCGATTCCATGAGTAACATGTTCATCGGCTTCTTGATAGCCTTCAAGAGTTGCAGATATAGCCTGTGCTTTAGGGAATGCAGAAATTTTTAGTTTTCTCATACTTGCTACACTAACACTCATACAATCTTCCTCAGTAAAATGCAAAGAGCAAATACGCTTGCGATGAAGCTGCTCCTTTGTAAGGCTTCATAAACTTGTGTTCACTGATCGAAGAATCCATTCTGCACGTCTATAAAAGTATGATATTGTTGAAAAATCAAGTATTTTATATTAAAAAATGTTGATTACAGAATTTTAAAAAGTTTAATTATAATTAAAAATTAATGTAAAGATTTCATAGAATTTTATTGCAAAAAGAGATGTAGCGCAATAATGAATAAAATTAATAATTAATGTTTACAGCTAAAAAACGTTAAATTTATTTAATATTAAAAAAATATTTTCTAACTACAAATACCATAGAATACAATATTAAAATATATATTTCTGTGGGTTCCTGGAAAAACGACATAAATCAAGTTTTTATGTTTTTCAGATATTATAATGTTTAAACTTTTTATTTTCCATTTGAACTAATGTTAATAATAATAATAAATAGTAGATTGCTCAAAACTCAATTTTCAAAAAGAAAATGGACTTATGATGTTTTTTCGAGAACCCACAGATATGTACTTAACTATGTATATTAACAAACGCATGAAATAAGTTTAAAAAATAAAAAAAATGTTAATGAAAAAGCGCCATCAGGTATATTTAAACCTGCGTCCACAGAATATGAAGCACAACATAGACAAACTTCTTATTGTTAGACCACACATAGCCATCGATTCACTGTACTCCTATGTAGCGAAAACAGTACATTTTCGTTGGAGAACGATATACATATAAAGAATTTAAAAAGATGATATTTCGGCAAACATCCGTTACCGATTAATGATTGATTTATTTGTAAAAGTATTTAAGTATAAAATTAGTAATGTTATTCGTACATTAATTATATGCTGTTGATTGTACAAATAACGATATAATTTATAGAATAAATTAAAACTTTTTAATGTATACATATCTATTTTCCAGAATACATATAATATATAAGTAAATTAAATGATATACCCCAAAATATATAATTAAAAGTATATAATTTCAAAGAAATATACAACGTATACTAAGCTTAATGTAAATAATATATTTATATATAATAATATGCTAAGCTTAATATAAGTAATATATTTATACATATAAAACGCTAAATTGTCAACTGAAAATTGTAAATTTTAAGTAAATTTTAACTATGTACCAATGTTCACTGTACATAAAAGTGAAATTGAATTTACTTTGAACATTGTAAAAAAACCATTTGAAATAATCTTTTTCCTAGCATTCTGTGTAGTAGGCATTCCATGTGGCTAACCACATAACTTGACATACAACTTAAAATTATGCGTTTCATTTTGACAAGATAGAATAAGAGATCTCTCATTAGTCATACTATTATGAATGTACTATAAGACAACTATGTAATTATATTTCTTGAAACAGTAATTTTTTTACAGCTAACGCTTTTGTGCGAAAAAGGGATGATTCTTCTTTTTTATTTTCGTAAAGAGAAAGCGTACCCTGGTAGAAATTTATCCCGTCCACTTTATAGATCTATGTAGAATAATCTCGCGCTGTGTAGATCTATGTAGGCAAACTAGATAGCTACTATAAAGGCGTGTAACGGTCGTCCCTTCTAGTTTCCCATATTATTTGCCCCGATAAAACTAGATAAGCCAAATTATGACAATAACAACCACTTAAAGGTTATGTTTTAAGAAACAGACGCATAATCTATTGAACTTATTATGTATTATTTTGATTTAAAGGTATTTACATGTTATTGTTCACCTATTACCAATGTAAGTAAATGTAAATAACCTCTAAAGTGTAAGGTTATCAAATTTTAGATGCATCGAGTTTTTGTATTTAAGGGGATGTCGGAGCTAAAATCGTGTATTTTCTTTTAGTGATTACTTTTAAAATATAGAATGCAGGGAAACCTTAAGAGCAGAGCACCGTAGTGCTTTTTATAATAAAGCTTTTGCATGCAAGATAAAGTTGATCTGATGAGTTATTTTTCTGATTAATTGGAAATACAATAGGGTGTTTACGCATTGAAACCTAACCTCAAAATTGTAATCATACCAAACTTTTGCTAATAACTTCTTTTAATGTAATTTTACAGTAAGATTTAGAGCTGAGCACCGTAGTGCTTACTATAATGAACCGATCTGTACAAGATGAAGTCAGTCGGACTTGTAGTTTTTACAAACAATTGGAAATACAAAATAGGTCGGACAGCAAAAGGGGGGGGGGGGCGGGGCTCCGACATCCCCTTAAGAACTCAATAACAATATTATGTTACACATATATATTAAACAATCAAAATAAGAAAATAATCTGAATATCTGAATAACTATATGAAGTGTTAGTGCAAATATTTATTTTCTTTGTGTAAAATTGGTTTCCTTATATTTGATTATGTTCCATCCTAAATACATGCTTGGTTTCAAAACCTGTATGGTTTATGTAAGGAAAACTATTTTCACATACATTTATTATCAACTGATTAATTTTCTATTTTTAAAAAGAAATAATGTATTTGAGTTATTATATATATGTTCTATTTTTGTATTTCCTACTGTGATTAATTTATAATAAAACACTTTCATTTGACATCTATGGCCAGTTAAAACATAGTAATTTGTTACTTATAAAGAAAATTATCGTCTACATGTGTTCGACTAATGTGTTTGTCTTTGAAAATGTTGTCACGGACGAGCAGTTTGTGTATTATAAAAACTCACATACGGATACAAAATTATTTGCAATTCTGAAATTAAAATTCTAGTATTTAAATAAAGCATCTCATAAGTACATATTTGTACATATGATATTATTATTTATATATTACTTTTCAAGAAACAACTACATCAATCAATAACGTTATTTTGTAACCACTGTTTTTCATATGCAAGGAAAATTATTTCTAAAATTTCATTTTTTAGGTTACATATGCTTTCTGACTACTTTTATATGTAAATAGTATGAATAGAACTGTAGATCTTATTATTATAATTAAAAACTTGCATGTTAAACTTTCTTTAACATTAATTTTTACAACAAAAGTTATGTTCAATAAATAATATATAACCTCACAGATTTTATTCGTACATATTATTATTGAGAAAACTATGTAGATCTGTGTGGATTTATCGAGTTTTGTACAGTCTAGTACTATCTAGTTTGCCTATAAAGGCCATTATAGCGAATGTGGGCGCCACGATAAGATTTCTACCAGGGTACTAACGATATGAATTTCGAAAACCGAAATATTGATGAATTTCGATGATGACATCAAAATTGACGTATGCTGAAAGTATTAGTTAACCCTTTTGGTCACCATGTTCTTTTTAAAGGACACTAAGTTTTTTATTTACAAAACCTATTTTAAATTCAATTTTTTAGCATTTAACTATCATTGTTGTCTAATATAACGTACAAATAATCATTTAAAACTGTGGTTTTGTTAACAAAAATTTAGTATAAAAAGTTATAACTTTAAAATGGAAGATATATTTGGAATTTGTGAGTCTATGGTTGAAGAAACTTCCTCTATCTTCTACGATGCAACTTGCTTTCGGGAAGTATTAAAGGGACAGACCTAGGTTAAGTCCGAAAAAAGACTTTCTTTCACGATTCCACAGAACTTTTTATGTTTAAAAGCACTAATTCTGAAAATTTTTATACTATCAAAACACAATACTATCTTAAATTTTACCGCTGTAACACCTCAAAATTATTCTTTTCAATACCATATTTATTAAAGGAACTTTGATCGTCACATGATTCGAGGTGACATGCTGAACGAAATTTTTATTTCTACATTTATTCGATTCCATTTGATATGTATTCCAAAAGAGCGGAGCACATTTTCATTAAATTTTTTCTTATTTTTTTTTCGAAGTACCAATCAATTATTTGAAAAATATTAATTTTTATTTATTTTAGATCATAAATAGAGTTTAAAAATAGTCAATTTTTCGTTTTCTATTCGATTTCTCTCTCTCTGTCTCGCTCTCTGTCTCGGAAAAACATAAAATGTGTCAGTTGACTATAAAAACCGTTGCTAACCACTATCGCAGATTGCTTTCTTAAATAGGTTTACATATTACGTAACTTAATTATAAATTTACTATAGTTGTTAGACTACAGTATCTCGGGGCTGATCTGTCAACAAAAATCTTTCTTTATTTGTAACTTAAGCAATTTTGCACTTTTTAAGTGTACCAGGTGTAAAAATCTTATCAAAAAAAAATAATAAGTCTTCATTCTTACTGAATTATTTAAGGAATTTTTTGTATGTAACTCCAGTTATTTTTTGCTAAAAAATCGGAATAAAAACTTTAAACGCGTTTTTCTAGGAAATTATACTTTTTTACTTTCAAAAGTTTCTAGCGCAACTCAAGTCAATGTATATTTTTATAACTTGTAGAAAATATCAATTAAGGTAGTTGTCGACCTGAAAATAGGAATTTTAGCAATGAATTTTTATTTATTGTTCTTTCTATTTGATAGACCTAGCTTAAGTAGAACTGAAAGAGGCTGTTTACATCAGAAAATCGCGAGGAAAACTGATTAAGCATGCGTTTTCGCGACAATTGTTTTTTTCTTTTATAATAGCATTGAAACATTAAATATTTGTATGGGTTTTTTTGGTAATAAATACACATTTCTATATTATTGATTTCTCTTATTATTGCTGAAAAATATATATTAAAAAAAATATTCACTTCAGAAGTTCGCACATGCGCATACGCGCGCTGAGTGAGAAATTAATCGCCGAATTAATCGCCAGTGAGCCAAACTTTCGTCCCCTTTTCGTCAACCAGGAGCGCTCTTCTATATAAGTCTATATTCGTTGCTAATATGATACAGTATTTAACCTACAAAACTTGAAGCAAAAAATTATTATTCACTTTCTGAAAAACGTAAATTAATGTATGAATGAGAAAAAATGACAAAAATATCTTTTGCTTCCTCAAAGAGAAAACTTTGAGATGGTGAAATTTCTTTTTTATGTTTTATTAAACTGTGTTGACCCAGGTCGGGTTGGGTTAGGTAGCGCGTGACCTGAGAGCGGTTTATTTAAATAATAAATAAATAAATAAATGAAATAAAATATAATCAAAAGATAATAAATGCGGATTGAAACAAGAATATTTTAATCGAGCACGACACTTTCTCTCTGCGTCTAATCCGGGCTTGAGACCGGCTACGGCCGCATTAAAAGTGTTTGAAGCGAGAAATCACGAGGAGAATAAAATATATGAATATATTGCGAGAAAACCCGTGTGTCCTTTAGCACGCCTAGACTCTGACTGACTTTACTCGTGGTCTAGAAATTCGTTGTAGTCCGGTTAGCTCCTCTCCTCCTCCAGTTCCTTTTTTTTTGTATGCAGTCTAGAGGCTGTTGCCAGCCACATGTTGTTGTCGTGCAAGCGACACACTTTTCTTCCCGGAAAAGTACTTGAACTCGGACCCCCCAATATCGCGTAGAACAGAGGTTCTCTGTTTTTTATTGAGCGTGTTTTCTTTGCCTTTCATACACAGTTTCTAGAATTGAATATTTGTGCTTGAGCCTATTCGAGAATCGAGTGATTATATATATTTTGTATATTTTCTAAATGAATACGTATTATTTTATTTGAATATTTGCGCGTATAAATGGCGAATAACACGTGACGTATTATTATGTCACACCTTTTCCCTTATGCAAAAAAGATGTTGACTATAAGGAGACATCTTTTTAAGTAAATATTTCAAACTAAAATAATATTCTAAGGTTCTGGTCAATCTAAAAAAAATTATATTAACGTGAATTATAAACTTTACTTAATTACAAGGTAAATTTGTATTTCACTGCTACAGATTTACGTACCAATCTATGTTTAACTAAAGGTTAAACATAGATTGGTACGTAAATCTGTAGCAGTGAAATACAAATTTACCTTGTAATTAAGTAAAGTTTATATACTACAATTATAATGTGCTATGCATCCCACACAGCATGAAATATTTCCTAAATATAACTGTAATATTTCTTGTAAGAT